>LZPO01034907.1:0-29019 GCA_001675575.1 Neotoma lepida | reverse complement strand
TNTNTNTATATATATATATATCACTCCATTTAGTGTGTGATATATGTGCATATATAGCTATATCTATATAATAGTATGAATCACTCCTTCAGCATTATGGCATTGTTACCCCCACCTCCCTGCTTTCTGTAGTATTGGGGATTGAACCCAGGACCTTGCATTCACTAGGCTAGTATTCTACTGCTGAACCACACTCCAAGCCCATTACTGTTTCTGAAAGATTCTTCCAGTAAAATTGTGCTACACCCCATACCTTGTGTTGGGTGTTAAGGCTGGGGCCTTGCTGAGCAACAACTCTGTCACTAAGTANATCTCCAGTAACTTTTACTTTTTAATTGTATTGTAAGTTTGGTAATTATAATGTTTAAGAAACACAATTTGCTTTTTTGTTATTATTGTTTGTTGGTTTTTTTCTTTAAAGAAAATTTGACAGTGTTTTACAAAAACCATTGATTTTTTATTTGAGGAAAAGGATGGAGAATATTTTTGGCTTTTTGAGAAAGGGTTTCTCTGCATCACCCTGGCTGTCCTGGAACTTGATCTGTAGACCAGGCTGGCCTCAAACTCACAGTGATCCACCTGCCTCTGCCTCCTGAGTTCTGGATTAAAGGCGTGCGCCACAACTGCTTGACTGAGGGTGGAGAATTTAAATTTAAAGCATAACAACTACTTGAGAAGCTGTTGGTATCAGATGATGATGGGTTTTTAAAATAAGGGGTTTTAGATTTCAGAAAAGAAATGGTAATTCGGGCTTGTCCTGTGCCGTAAGTAAATTTGGAAGTACAGGAAGTTAGATTAACATGACGAACTGATGGGTGAGAGACATTAAGTAGGGTTTTGGCTAACTGGGTCTGACAGTGACCTTTAGTACCAGGGTTTAATGATATGTATGTAGGTATGTTGGGTATCATTGCTCAGTTTACAAATTTTAATTCCTCTGGCCTCCATCTAGTTCTCCTGAATTAGTTTGATTTGGATATTGCTTAATCCACTTAAGAAAGGAGAAAAAAAGGATGACAGGGTGAAGAGAAACATCCAATACCTTCTGAATGTAGGTCCTATAGTGTCCTACACAATAGTAAGGCATTGCAATCACTAGGCACACTCTGGAAGGAGCCATGGCCAGTGCAGTGGACTGAGAGTCAGTATGCCAGAATGAGAATCCTGACTTCTCCATTGACTTCTTTATTTCTGCCTGTAATTTTTTTCTCTGAATAAGCTAGAGATGATTGAATTTCGCAGTGATGGGAATACAGTGCTAAGAAGACAGAGAAGGAGAGCAGCCCCAGTGCTCTTGGAGAGTACAATCCAGTGGGGGATGGAGAGAGCAAAGTAATAGGGTGTGTTTAGTGCCCAAGAGAAACGGGGAAATTATATGACATTTCTGAGGAGAAAAGNGACTGTGACAGACCTAGAGGAAAAGTCAAAGTTGGTAAAGGAGACAGAGGGAGGTGGATGTTCTAAGAAAAGACAGCAAGTGAAAAGACATCTGGCGAAAGAATGCTCATTGTCCCAGGACTGGGAAGTAACAGTGCTGGTTATTACAGGGCTGGGTGTATGTGCGTGTACACGAGCATGTATGAGCACATGTTGCGGACAGTGGCCCTCATGAAAGAGGAAGTGGTGAGAGGTGGGGATGATGAAGAAGGAATCAAAGGACTTTGCACAATCAATAAGGATCAATTAATCATGACATGTCATGACAGTCGTAACTCTGAAAGCACTAGCACACCGCAAGTGCCATCATTCAAAAGAGATAAACACTTTAATTGAAATTGTCAACCTCTCTTTTAGTATTCATACAATGAGCAGGCAGAAAGTCAGCAGAAGTATAGAAACCCGAAGTATCCCCAACAATCAGCTTGCCCTAAGTGCTTTTTTGGAGAATGCTCCATAAACAACACACACACACACCCAGCAGAACACACCTCCTTTTCAAGTTAGATCATATTCAGACATCAACAAATATAAATAATTGGGGACATTTAGATTCTGTTCCCTGAACCAGGGAGATGCCTCAGTGGTTAAAAGTGCCTGCACCTAAACCTGAAGATCTGGGTTTGATCTCTAGGACCCACGTAATGGAAGGAGAGACTGATTCTGAAAAGCTAGCCTCGCCCCTCCCCTAAAAATAAATAAATAAATAAATGTAAAATTATGTTCTCTGATCACAATGGATCACACTAGAAATAAGTAATGATGTCTGGACAGCTTTAAAATATTTGGAAATTAAGCACCATATTTCTGAGTAGTTCATGAGTCAGAGAAAGGCGTATAAGAAATTTTAAAACTCTTGAGTTTGGAATGGCAATGACAACACACTACATTAAAGTGTGTGGAACTAAGCCACAGCAGATCCTACACTCTAAGACTTAGAGAATCATGTGTGGCATTAAATGCTCATATTAGAAAAGAAAAAGGTCTTAGATCAATGTTGTAAGGCAACACCTTAAGAAAAGAAACAGAAGAGCAAATGAAAACCCCATACCAGTAGAGCAGAAGTAGAATTGAAATCAAAAGTAGGAAAAGTTACCAAAACCAAAAGCTGGTATTTGAAAGATAATATTCATAGATGTGTAGACAGGCTTAGGAGGGGAAAGGGGGAAGCAGATGTCAATTTCAGTATGTGGACTGCACAGGAGCAGTCCCTTGGAGCGGCTCCAGCTGCTCTAAGCCTGCAGCTATGGAGACCAAGGAACTCTGGGGATGCTGAGGCAACAGAGTCTGGCCAAGCCATAGGTGCAGTTAAGAATGCTTGCTACTGCATCTGGACCATGGTGGCTCACACCTTTAATGCCAGGAGGCGGAGACAGGCAGATCTCTTAATTCAAGGCCAGTCTGATCTATCTACAGAGAGAGTTCCAGGGCAACCAGGGCTACACAGAGGAACCCTGTTTCACAGTGTGTGTTGAGGGGTGAGGGGGTGCTTGCTGCTCTTACAGAGGACCTGAATTTCTAGCACCCACACTGGGTGGCTCACAATGGCCTATGACTCCAGCTCCAAGGGATCCTATACGCTCTTCTGGCTTCCATGGGCACCATGTATATACACGGCACACACACACATTTTTATAAACAACAAAAATGCACCATAAATTCTAGCCATTTAGAAACCTTTTCACATTGCATGACAATATTTTTATGCCTTGACCAGGAATGGTCCGTCCCCACCCCCCAGCCCTGCAAGTCACTATTACACTTTCTGCTTTTTTATGAGTTTGAGGTGTTAGATACTTTATGTAAGTAGGGTCCTGCAGTAGTTGTTCTACTGTGACTAGTTTATTTCGCCTAGTGGAATGCTTTATGGTTCATCCATGCTGTAGTACATTGACAGGATTTCCTTCCTTTTCATGGTTACATAGTACTCATATATGCATGTACCATCTCTTATTTATGTATTCATCCATCAGTGGACATGTAGACAGTTTCTACATCATGATCACTGTGAAGAATGCTGCAATAATTGTGGGAGTGTAGGTTTCTCTTGGAAATCCTGACTTCAGTACTTTTGGATAAATAAACTGGAAGTCTGATTTTTGGATCATATGTTAGCTGCATTTTTAAGTGGTTTTGCTTTTGGTGTGTGCATATATGTGTGTGTGTGTATGTGTGTGTGTGTGTATGTTGTATGTGTGTATAGCATATATGTATACTGATGTTTATGCCCATGTGCATACAGGCGGAGGTCAGTGGAGGACATTGGGTATTCTGATCTATTGGGTTTTTCACTGAACTTAGAGCTGGCCTGGCAGTCAGCAAGTCTCAGGGATCCTCCTTTCTCCACCCCGCACAGCAGTGGGGTTATAGGTGTGCATGCAGCAACACCCAGCTTTTTGAAATGAGGGTGCTGGAATTTGAACTCAGGTCCTCAGACTTGCACAACAAATACCTGTACCCACTAAGCCATCACCACAGCCTCTGTCTTCAAGTTTTAGAGGTACCTCCATATTTTGGTTGTGCCTGCATTATTACTATGGTGCACAAGGACTTTATGACTATATCCTCGCCTATAATTGCTATTTCCTGTTTTCTGTCTCCGTCACTGTTTTTATAGTAGTCACCCTAATAGGTGTGAGATGTTCTCTCACTGTGACTTTCATTCACATTTTCTCCATGATTAGCAGTGATGCTGAGTTTTCCCACACACCCACTGGCCATTTGTGTATCATTAATGGAAAAAAGTGTCTCTGCATGCTTTGGTCCATCCTAAAGGTTTGCTCATGTTTTTTTATTTGTAGTTAAATTATTGGAATTCTTTATACCTTTGAGTATCAGCCCCTTATGAGATTTTTGGTGTGCAAATATTTTTTTCTCATTCTATAGTTTGTTGTTTGGTTGTGGTGTTTGTGGTGTAGAAGGTTTTAATTCTGATGCAGGCTCACTTGTCTGTTTTTGCCTTTGTTGCATCAGCTTCTAGTGCCATACTAAAGAATTGACTGAAAAGGCAAAGTCATGAAACTGTTCTGGTATGCTTTCTTCCAGGACACTGGTGTGTGTGTGTGTGTGTGTGTGTGTGTGTGTGTGTGTGTGTGCGCGCACACACACAAGCAATCAAACGCAGGGCTTCACTCATGTTGGGTAAGCACTCTTCTAGTCAGCTCCTCAGTAGCTGATGTTAGCTTCTTTCTTTTCCACTAAATGATCGGGCATTTATTAGTGCGTTGGCCAGACAAATGCAAAATCTGTCTTAGGATCTAAGGCTGTCTCTTAGACTACAAACTGTAAAGCCTTGGTTTGTCGTGCTGAGCTGGTTAGATAGCCCTACCCTGGGGCCAGCACAGGAGCTGAAGAACACTGTCCCAGCTGAGACTTATAGTGAACGGTCCTGTTACTGCCAGTGAAAGGAAGAGCGGGGCATCTCACCCTCATCAGAAAAACTGAAGAGTTTTGATGTGGGCTTCATCCTAGGTGCCAGAGCACAAAACAGCAGCTGTGCCATCCTGTTTGCATTTGGGGATCACTGATGGGACTCTCTGTGAAGATAGAGTCCCCTGACCATTGGGGATGTCTGAAGGCTGTGATGGAGAGATGAAAAGTCAAAGCCGAAGGGGAAAAAGAATTGGGAGACATTCTGGAAGAGGTGGGCGTAGCTTGGGCTGGAAGGATCTGGTATGGTCACGGTCACGTTCTTGACTGTTCTTGTTGCAGTTTTATCAGTTTGACCCAAACCCTCAGTTATCTCCCTTAGGCTGAGTTTTAAAGGCAGTGCCTTCTGCAGGCTTTTATCAGACTGAATGCAGCCTTGACCTCTTCATGATGTTTGTGGATAAACAAAGTCATTCTTGATGCTTCTTTGATACTGTGGAATTGGCTAGATCCTATGGTGTCAAGTGCATGTAGGGTTCACCCACATTGCTGAAGGGTTGTGGCTAGGACTTACCAGGGACACTATGTTCATCCAAGGTATGAGACCAGCTGGGTCCTGTGATATCAAGCTCGTGGTGGAATCTTTTGGGATGATCAAAATGTCTGTGTTCTGTTGGGCCATTTTTTTTAAACCAGGTTTCTGAAATAATTAGTACTCTGTGAGTAGCCAGTCCTGCTTCTTGGTTCTCTCTCTGTTGTAGAATATTGTTTTAAGGTGTGTTACTTTTGTTTATGTTGCATTTGTTTAACTCTGTGAAGCTGTGTTACTGTGCCTGTTTAAAACACCTGATGGTCTAATAAAGATTTGAACAGCCAATGTCGAGGAAGGAGAAAGGATAGGCAGGGCTGGCAGGCAGAGAGGATATATAGAAGGAGAAATCTGGAAGAGAAAAAAAAAGTAGCCAGAGAAGGAGGAGGACTCCAGGAGCCAGCTACCCAGCTACACAACAAGCCACAGAGTAAGAGTAAGAACGGGAAAAGCCCAGAGGCGAAAGGTAGATGGGATAAGTTAAGGAAAGCTGGCAAGAAACAAGCCAAGCTAAGGCCAGACATTCATAATTAAGAATAAGCCTGTGTGTGTGACTTATCTGGGAGCTGGGTGGCGGGCCCCCCAAAAGACCAAAGACCAAACAACACCACTCTGTCATGCAGTTTCTTTATCCAATATTACTTTTGTTAAAGCTTGAGAATAATTTTATTAGAGTTTGGGAGAAACAACAAGGCCAACAAGTTGTAAAGCTCAGCAGCTGNCGGAAGAGATTGAGATGAGGGAGACATCGAGGTGTGTCTTCTATGGAGTCAGGGCTCAAGAGAGCAGGCAGGGTTAGCAGTGGATCAGCCAGCACTGCATGGAGGGAAGGTTTAGAGAAAGAGCGTGTGTCCAGAGGGCAGGGCAAGCATGCTTAGGATTTGGGGGAGGATCCAAAGGAGAGATAGAGAAGGGGGAAAGGAAAGATAATGATTATTGCCTTAGAACTCCGAAATGGGCAGGCATAGCAGTGAGGATCTGTCATCAACTGCCTCAGTCTTACTTATTTTTAAAATGTTAATCCTCACAAATAAAACCACCCAAGGGGAGAAATCTGGTCGGTCTCTCTCTCTCTCTCTCTCTCTCTCTCTCTCTCTCTCTCTCTCNCTCTCTCCCTCTCCCTCTCTGTGTGTGTATGTGTGTATGTGCTTGTGTGTGTTCCTATCAATAATGAATGTAAAAGGAATTGACTGATTCTTACTCAGGTGTATATAGCTTTGTCTGTTTCTGAGATTATTTTGGTGACCTAACTTATTCAGCTTGTTTGAACCATAAGAAAATGTGATGTTCCTAGTTGTATTCAGATCTCTTAGAAGCTGAAAACAAGTATGGTTTTCTTCTTCTGTCTGAAAAATAACTTGCCTAGACTTTGCTCAGTCAAGTGTGGTAGGCACAATAGTGGCCCCTATAAAGACATATGAGTCCTAATCCTAGAGCCCTGTGAATGTTACCATATATGGCAAAGGGGATTTACAGATGGAGTTGAAGTAAGCCTTGGGAAGCAGAGATCTCCTGAGTTATCTAGTGAGGGAAGCAGGGTCATAAAACATGAAAGAGGTAGGCAGTAGAGTCTGTGATACACTGTGCCAAAGACTCAACTGGTCATGTCTGCTTTTGTATAGGAGCAGGATCCAAACCAAGGACTCTTCTAGAAGCTGGTAAAAGTCAGAGAATGGGTTTTCTTCCTAGGACCTCCAGAAGAGTCTAGACAACCAGTTTGTGAGATAACATATTGACATAATAATAATAAAGTGAGGATTCTGTTGCTCTGAAGAGACACCTTGACCAAGGCAACTCTTATAAAACAAAACATTTGGGGCTTGCTTACAGTTTTGGAGGGTTAGTCCATGACCATCATGGTGGGGAGCACGATGCTGGAGCAGTAGCTGAGAGCTACATTTTGATCTGTTGGTTGAGAAAGAGACTGGGCTTGGCATGGGCTTTTGAAATCTCAAAGCTCACTCCCAATGACATCCTTCAAGGCCATACCTACTCCAACAAGGCCACACCTCCTAACCCTTTTAATCCTTTCAAACAGTTCCACTCCCTGGGGACTAAGCATTCAAATATATGAGCCTATGGGGCCATTCTTATACAAACCACTGCAGCATCTTAGCCTCTGTTCTATTTGGTCATTTGTTACAGGAGGAAATCAGCNTAAAATACATTTGCAAGGATTTTTTTAAAAGAATTACAAAAATTGAAGTAGGAGCACAGCTTTTCTTCTTTTCTCTCCTTTCTTTCCTTCCTCTGACTCCCTCCCTCCCCCTCTGTCTCCCTCTTTCCCTCCCTCCTTCCCTCCCTGCAGTTCATTGACATATCTACTGGATTCTCTAGCAGGAAGTTTTTTAGTTCTTATTCTTGTCCTCGACTCTGAAGTAGTTAAAAAGTATTCACACTTAATATGCTAAAAAAGATGAAAAGTAGGTCAGATATGGTGGTGCACTCTGGGAATTTCAAACTAAGGGAGATGGAGATGGGAGAATTCCAAGTGTGAAGCTTGCCTAGGCTACATAACAAGACCCTTTTCCCAAAGACAAACAAAATATGTGTGTGGCTCAACCCCAACATCACTGGTACCCCTCAGCATAGGAGCCACGGGCTGCCAATGTCCCAGGCACCATTAGATGCATGCATCACCAAACACTTACCCATTTACTGATTGGTGGACATTTTGGTTGCTTCTAGTATTGGGTTATATTTATAATTTGTGTACAGGGTTGTTTTTGTTTTCTTTTTTGAGATAGGGTNTCATGGAGCCCATGCTGGACTGGAACTTCTTTAGTATGTAGCCGAAGATGACCTTGAACTTCTGATCATCCTCCTGCCTCCATNTCCACAGTCCTGGGATTATAGTTATGTGTCACCATGCTTGGTTTTATACAGTGCTGGGGATTGAACCCAGGACGTTCTACATGCTAGGTGTCTTAGAGTTTCTATTGCTATGGTAAAGCACCATGACCAAAAGCAACTTGGGGAGGAAAGGGTTTATTTCAGGCTTACAGTTCCATGTTATAGTCTATTATCAAAAGAAATCAAGACAGGAACTGAAGCAGAGATCATGGAGGNGTGCNGCTTACCGGCTTGCTACTCAGGGCCTTTTTAGCTTGCTTTCTTATAACACCCAGGACCACCAGCCCAGGAGTGGCAACACCTACAGTGAGCTAGGCCCTCANACATCAATCATCAACCAAGAAAATGTTCTACAGACTTGCCTACAGGCATTCTGATGAAAACATTTTCTCANTTAAGATTCCTTCTTCCCAGATGACCCTAGCTTGTGTCAAGTTGACATAAAACTAGCCAACACACTATGCAAACAATCTGCCCACAACACTATATCCCCAGACTTATATATAGGCTTTTGTGTAGACATATATTTTGATTTCTCTTGGTTAAATTGTTGGAAGTGGGATTTTTAGATAATATATTNTGTTTACATTTTAGAATCTGCTAAACTTTTTCAAAATGGTTGTACCATTTTGCCTACCAACAATTGTAGGAATTCCGGTTTAAATAGTAGGAGAGGATACAGAATAATAAAAAAAAAAAATGACTCTTCCACTCCACCTCCAAGTCTATTTGCTGTTATTAGATTTTTTTTATGATTAGCAGAAATTCTAAACCACGTTTGCTTTATCCAGTTGGGGGAAAATGTGACTCTAATTTACACATAGTTCATAAATAAACGAGCCATAATTCTTTATACTCCCCCAGATGGCCTTAATTTCCTTATGCTACCTAAGATGTGCTCTGTCTAAAAACTGACTCAATCCTATCTGAGCAAGTGGGGCGTGGCCTTTAAGCATTCCTGGCTGAGGGGTGGTGTAGCAGAGAGCATCTGGAGGTGCAGGGGTATATGAATTCACACATTGATGGAGGCTAACCTACATCATAGCATTGTGTCTTGTTTCTTCTTAAGAAAGAAGGTTGAGTGTGGGGGTTTGCTCATTAAGAGGGATAAACTTAGTTTATGGTTTTGAGTTATGAAGGCAGAGGCATTCTGAGTGATGGTTGGTTATCTGGTAGTAGCTGCTGGATCTTTAGTTCTATCTGCTCCTCTTTTTGGGCAACTGGCATATTCATTCTTTCATGAAATTTTCCTCTTTGGCCTTGACTCCAAAACTCCAAGGTAGACCTAGAGAACTCTTCCCCAAATGCACTGGGCTTCTTTACTTGGGAGGAACTGGGCTTGGTCCCAATGATGAGAAAACAAACTACTTGTCACAAATATGGCTAAAAATGCTTTCAGTTGGATAGCCATCCTAGCNTATTTCTAGATCAGTGAGAGGCCCTGTATGAAAAATAATGTTGGATGACGTCCAAGGACTGACACCTCAGGATGTCCTCTGGTCTCCACATACACATGCCCAGATGTACATGTACAGTCCCACACGTGTGCACCTGGGCAGTGTGTATTTACAACAGCAACAGCAACAAAAATCCCCAGACCTTCCGATTTTGCCCAGACAGATAGGCAGGAAAGGTGGACTGTGGATCTCAGCCAGGCTATGTCCACTGTCTGTGGTCTATGAAGTCACGGGATTGGTTTTGATGCCCAGGCCCAGAATTCTAGTTCAGTTAAATCTACTTCATCTTTCTTTCTTTCTTTTTTTAATTAAAAAAAATTTTTATTAAAAGATTTTCTATTTATTTTACATACCAACCACAGAACCCCCTCTCCTCCCTCCTCCTGCCTCCCCCCCAGCCTTCCCCTTCAACCCACTTTCCCCCATTCCCACCTCCTCCAAAGCAAGGTCTCCCATGGAGAGTCCCCCAGAGCCTGGTACATTCACTTGAGGCAGGTCCAAGACCCTCCTCCCTGCACTAAAGCCGCGCCAGGTGTCCCACCACAGGCACTGGGCTCCAAAAACACCCATGCACCAGGGACGGATCCAGATCCCATTGTCCGGGGGCCCCCTAAACATCCTTTCTAGCATGATGTCTTCTTTGAGATAGCTGAAAGAAAGGAATTTTGTTTTTGTTTTGTTGGGCAAGATGGTAGGCAAATGCAAATGGCCCCTTAGAGGCCAAGAGTTTGTTATTCCAGTGGCCAAGAAGGAACGGGAGTGGGCACTGAATCTGTTTTCCACGGTTTCCTGTTCTTTGTTCTCTTCCTCTAGTATAGACTCATCTTTCACAGACCCCTCTGTCACTGGTGCTGAAGGAAGGAAGGAGAGCCACATCCTCATTATGAGTGGAGTGGAGTGAGAGAAATGGCGAGAAGGAACGGGAAACTGAATAGGAATCAGGATTTCAGATCTAAAGTGGCAAGGGTCATCAAGAGAGCGTAAACACCTTTCTTAGGNTCTTTGACATCGTTAAGGAAAGTTCTGGGTCTCCACAGTTACATGCGGTATGGCACAGAATTTATATTTAAATGTTAAGTGAAAGGCAGTGGAACTGAGGATGATTCAGATGCAAGAGAAAGGATATCATTAATAGGGTTGGGAGGTTCAAATGCTAATCTAAATGAAAATACTTCATAAACTAAAGAAATACATGATCTCAGATGTTAAATATCTTCAGATATTTTTCAAAAAAGAATTCAGATTTTAAATTCAACACTGATCACAAATATGCGAGTGATTATCCGGAAGTTGGGAGCTTTATGACTTTTTAAAAAATGAATTATTCAGTTCAAACTGATAGTTACAACATAGTTAAAATAAAAATGACTGGATGTGACCCAAACATGTCAAGTGAAGACATAAAGATTTAAGATCCGCGGTAACAACAGCAGAGCAATTTAGTAGGAACAGAAAGTAGCTTGGTTGTGCAATAGTTAGCTGAGACTAGGGGTAGGTGTGAGAAGAAAATGTCAGGCGTAAGGAATGGGCAATATGGATGGAGTGCACAGAGCAGACCCTTGGCGTACAGCATCTCCACGTTCACTGCCACCTGTGGGAGGCAATGGAAGGGTCTCTACCCTTAGAATGGGGAGAATTAAAAGCTGAAAAGAGTAACTTTCTCAGAGTCAGAACATGTAGGTGGTTGAGCTAGCACGAAGATTCTCATTGTCAAGGACCCTGCACCTTTTATTCCACTACGTACCCGTGTGGGGTCAGGCAACCTTTAACCTCTAAGCCAGTGGTTCTCAACCTCTGGGTTGTGACCACATGTGGGGGGGGAGCAAATGACCCTTTCACAGGGCTCACCTAAGACCTATGGAAAACACAGATACTTACCTTGTGATTCATAAGAGTAACAATTACATTTATGAAGTAGCAACAAAAATAATTTCACGGTTGGGGGTCACTGTAACATGAAGAACTGTATTAAAGGGTCGCAGCATTAGGAAGGTTGAGAACCACTGCAAGCCTTGTGTGTCCCAGTCTTCCTGCCCAGTGTCTCACCAGATCTTCCAGACAGCTTCCACAGGAAGAGTCTGAAGAGGCTTTCTGAGCTACTNTAAGTGATAAATACATGGAAAGGGCATGGAATGACTTGAAGAGATCCAGTAACGGGTTAAATTCCAGGATCGCATTGTGTATGTATTATACTGTCTGAAGTTCCATCNACATGGGCCCAACCTATCTCTTTTTTATGAGGTGATTACAAAAGTGCTGGCGAATTCTTTCCACCAGTGGTTCCTGCATATAGCACGCACTTATGTTGTGGGACTCTTTTGTTGTTGTTCAGAATTCACCTTAGGGGTTTTCTCAAACGCTGCCTTCTTGCTCTCTGGTGGTTTTTAGCTTTCTTTTTTCTTTCCAGGCTGGGTGGATGATGCAGTCTCACTTCTAGGTGTTAGGGTTCTCTTCCACACTGGCTTGGCCTGACCTTCAAGTGTTTTAGGTAGCCTACGTGCTAACTGTTTTTTCAAGTCATAACTCCAGTAATTTCACACATGAGTTCAGAGAACCAGCATTAAGGGAGTTCATCTTATGGTCTGAGCTGTGGTGTGCACAAGTCAGTGTTGGCCTTTTAAATTCTCCATATTGTTAGGTTTGGGGATGTTGAGCTGAAAGCTGGTTATGATCCTCAATTGGCTGTGGGATGCTACACATGGCTTCCATTGCTAAGGGTGGAAAAGTGTTTGTTATGATCGTAATTGTCTTAATTATAATTGCCGTCATAGCTCTCTCCCCTCAGGTAATTGAGTCTGATAGTCATTCTTAGCTAAAGCCACCCACAAAAACCACACACATGGCGTTTTACTCAAAACTCTACTTTAACCACCACTTTGTGATGCAAAATCAGTGGAATTTTGGGTACTTTCTGTAAAATCGAAATCTTTATGGGGGTTTTCCGACATCCCAGCTGGTTAACAAGTGATCAGTGTAGCGAACAAGAACCAAGTGGATGGGGCTCAACACTGACTTCTGGGACAGGATGGGACAGTGGTGGATGTGAGTACTGTCATCTGGAGGGAGCTGCTTTGATTGAGTTGAGATTGCCTCTGCCTTTCAAAGATGTGGCAAAGAGGTACTGTACTAGCTGTCTAGAGTGAAAGGCAGATAAGTCAGAGTTTACCTGTTGCTTATCTTTGCCACAGGGTTTTCGGTCTTGACACAGTATCCACATTTAGTCCTTTCTAGCTTATACCCTCTTATGAAAGAGATTTGAAAAGAAAGATCAACGGGTAGTGTTTCCCAGGCAGGAATAATGGTGGGAAGGGGGTGATTGCTCAAATAGGCTAGCCTTGTTCTGGAAGGCAGGAAGCACCTGACTTGGGAAGAACTCGCTCTGTCTTGCAGAAATCAGGAGATGTCTGTTTATTTTGGAACCAAGTGCTCAGGAATTTACTCTCCCTGTTGAGTTTCATTCCNGCTGTGTGGTTTGGTAGATGGAGTATGTTGTCTCTTAAGTGAGACCCTGTCTCAAAAACAAACCAACCTACCAACCAACCAACAAACCCCCCAAACAAAACAAAACCTGGCTCTGGTTTGGTGGCGAATGTTTAAGCCCATGAAGTCCCAAGGCTTTCTTGCACATGAACACTGGACTGCCATACTTCATACTTAGTTTGGCAGTGCTCCTTATTCATCTGCGGAGGTCACTTTGAGGTGACCTGGATCTTGATCCTTGGAATAGAGGTGCCAAAAATGGTGGTGTGTGGAGAAGGCAGCAGAACCAGAGACCTAGCCAAGGCCCTGGGAGATTTACCTGCAGATTCTGTTGTAGCTACAGGAGCTTCGGTGTTGACACCCACATTCCCAGGGTAGGACCTGCTGTGTGTAAGGCAGAGTGACATTCTAGTTTCCATTATTTTCTGCTGAAGCTGGCAAACTGAATGAAGATTTATATCTTTGGTGACAGGATTCAAATGAGACACGACAAACCTGTAAAAGCTGCCACCTAAACATGTCAATGCAGAACTTCCAGTGAACTGGATGGGACTTGGGGAGACACACCACACACTGCCAGCCTCGGGCGTTGGGCAGCTTGAGAGATCAAAGGCAAAGCCCAAGGGAATGAGCAAGTCCTTGCTGGCTGTGCGGTATTGTGAGACTGAGTACAGGTGCCATTTTGGTTTTAGACAAAAAGCACGTGTCTCTTGAAGGCTTACNGTATGATGGAAAAATTTAAACTGACGGGAAAATTGATTTAAGTTACCCAGTTTATATAGTAGAAATACCAGTTATGAAACTACCCATTAAGTTGGAATTTAATCCTGACCCAGTTCTCTGAGCTGGGTGAGAATTAGTCCTGTTTACCAAAACACAGAGAAGATGGGCATCAAAATGAGCAGCCAAAGCCAGCTTTGCTTCAGGAGGGGACAAGGTTTTCTAGATTTGGATAGACCAGTAAGGCAGCAAAACAAACGGTCTATGACAGGACCCTGACCGTGGCAGAGTGGACCCAAACAAACTCCAATGGTTACTGATACTTCCACCTGGTAGAGGCCAAGCTAAAGATCCCCACACTAAACAGAACACCCTGGATCTTGTCACAGCATGCCAGGTGCCTGTGACAGCCTGGTGGCACTCAGTCACCTGGAAGAATGAATTCTGTATGACGGACCCGCCAATATTGGTTCTGTTGGTTTCCCATTGAATATAAACCACTGTTTATTTTCTACAATCAGGTCAGCACTTCCTGAATTAATCTGGTAACCAAACCAGTTGTAGTTTAAATCTGTCCTAGTGGGAAGAGAAGTCTAACTCTGGAATCGCTCCTAAGTCACAAGAAAATGCCAAATGAAAGCCACCAGCCAGTCGCCGTGTAGTATTCTGCATCATTTATTAAATATATTTATGTATGCATTTACAAACATGACTTGCTCCAGAACTCTGCTATCGGTTCAGTTTTTAAACTTTAGTGCAGAGATGGTCTAGTCAAACAAGACCCAGGTACAAAACGAGGCAACAGGTAGAAAACTTCTCCTGTTATGCTTTGCACCCATCCAGAAAAGAAATCATGTGACAAAGAAATAAAACCAAAACGTGGCTCTTTCAGAAGAACAGCATTGTCAGTGTTCAACTATGCCCCTAAGGGGGCAGCTAAGCATCCTAAGGGGACAGCTCCTACTTTGTCTTACATGGATGTATATATATTTGTAATAACCTCTTACCTAGTGTATCATGTTGGTTCAGATGAAGAAAATCTAGAAACCATCAGCTAAGTCATTTGACTATAATATGACATCAAAATTCACCAGGGAGATGACATTTATTGGCCAACAATATGCTGCTATTCCAATGTCATGTAAAAAGTTCCCTTTAAAAAATTCATCGATTTCTTTGCAAGCTAAAGTGTTAGCCTCTAACATGGCTCTCTTAAAGAAATACCTTAAATGATTAATTTTGAAGCTTAAAAGTCTCCTCGAAACTAAAGTTGCTTTTCTTAAAATGAATGCTGTTTGAATAGTTCACAGACCTGGAGTTATCACTAGGAGACAGGGGCACCAATGCCATTAGCAACGAGAAACAGCATAACCGGAGGATAATTACAAGGTACAAAATTGCCCAGGGGCCAGAAACTCGCTATTAATATAATTTTGGCAGCAGCATCATTTGATATTTAACCATTTATTACATAAGTATTAACATATCAGCTTCAAAGACGCGCACTCCTTGTGGGACACTCAGGAGTTACAAAGTTATGGTGATTGCATAATTTGTATTGCACAGTTTTATAAAAAACATAAATACTGGCTATTCTAGTTTTAAATACAAAATACATGTCATATACTTTTAAATCTATAATCTGGTTCAAGTGCAAATCAGGTACTTTCTGTAGTCCTTCCAAAAAGGCATTTTTAATATTTTTGGCCCTAGTGACAAGTCACCATGCCAACAGAGCTAATTACAATACGTAAGTCCAAACCTCTGAGAGTAGCAATCATATACATACAATACAAAACTGAGTATTTACAAATGTACTAAGCACACATGTAACCTTAGTGGGTGAATGAGAACTAATGAGCCATACCCACGCCGATAATAATTTAAAAAGGGTGAGTATAGTCCCTCCGTCTNGTTTGCTTAGGCTGGCTGCTGTGGGTTGACATTCATGTGAGGAGGATGTCCTAGAAGGCCGATTCTTTGTTTCTGCTTCCTCTGTTCTGTCATCTGGAAAGTTAAAAAGTTTCATCATTACACTCAGACACTTCCTGTACGTCAGGTCACACACTGAACCATAGATTTATTTACCTCTGTGGTTATGGGTTATACTGAAACCCACTTTCTACAAATAGTGTACTCAGAGAGAAAGAGAGAGCGCTTCAAAAAGGGCATCTTCCTCCACAGAGCGGGGAATTCTGTGGCCCATCATGCAGGGTGACATTCATCAGAAGTACTGCTTGCTACTTGTTTCACAGAGAAACAAAAGAGAGAAGCAGCACAGGCTTCGAGATTATTTCTGAAAACCATTTCCAAGTGANGTAGAGACTCATTGGAAAATGGTAGCTTGCTCTGATTATGACACATCACTATATAGAAAAGCAGTGTTTTTAGAATTCCTGGGTCTGACACTTTGTGCCCATGTTCTTCAGGGGGTCTTGGGTTCCTCTCCTCAGTGATTTTGCAAGGTCAGAAAAAAGTTACCTGGTTCTTCTAGGAAAGATGAGAGGTCCTCACATCTCCAAGATGCAGGGTACATCTCCAAGATGCAGGGTAACTAACGCTACATAAACAGTGATCTGGCCACCAGTGCTGTGAACAGGCACTGGATTTCAGGTATCAGCAGGAGAGACCATTTCTCAGTGTGTGTTCCCATGAAAAAAATGCATTCACAGTCCAAAGCGAGAGGTTGATTTTCTTCTGGCTGTGTGGCTGAGCTCTCACTTTGGGCCTCCAGCTCTCTCCTGGGTATTTTAGGACTCAGTTCTCTGCCTTGAGTTTTCTTAGTACTGTAGGGACTATTTCTGGACTTGAGGCTCACAAGTTCACTAAGATAAAAGGCTGTATGAATACATACTAGATAAAATTATGTACAAATAGCATAAGGCTTAGGGTAGAACAGTAAAAAATATAAACTTTGGAATCAGACAGCCATTTAATCTTAAATGTTATTTATCTTCTGCCATTTTGTTCATTAGCCTGTGTAATGAAGGTAATTCCTGTCTGGTGGGTAGACAGCTAAGGGCATATGTAGATGTCTCAGGACAGTGTCACATACAGGATGCTTAGGTTTCAGTTTTCACCTCAACTGATTTCCGGTACATACCTAGTACACTTCCTTTACTTCAGTTTAAAGTGATTATATTTTGCTTTCTCAAAGAAGAGCACTTAACAGTTTAAGCCAAGATACTATTTTTGGGGCTCCTATGGAAATACTGTATTATAATTTAGATGAAAAGATGAACAAAGATTCAACACTTCTACGTGGAAGTTTGAAGTGAAAGTTTTTGTACGGAACTGAATGAAGATATTCTAGCCAGCCTCCAAAGTTTACATTCACAAGTTCATCTGAGGAAGGAGATGTTTCCCATGGCACATGGAATGCATTCACTGTTACGTTAACATGCTAGTTACCTGCTCGTCTTATTGATTGACAGTTCAGATAGGGTAGCTCAGGTTTGTTCACCTCAACTGCTCTCTAGACAGGCAATCTTGTGAGGAAATCCATTTGTAGTCTTGATAATTTCAATTCAAGTATTTAAATAGATTTAGAAATCTTGGCATGCTCACCATCTATGAAAGGGTACTTCCTAAAGTGACCATGTGAAGCTGCTGACATCTTACAGCTCAAAGCTGGCCCGTACAACCTTCTCTGCAATGCTTTTCGTAACTGCTAGGAGCAGAGAGAAACTCTACATACACTGGCCTCATCCCTGTTGAGTAAGTGAGTTACTCTAGCTTTGTCTCAAACTCATAATTGTAAAGCTTTCTGCCATTTAGCAAGTGACTATTTGGCTTCACTTAGAGCCATCAATGGCTCCCTCCCTCTTGGTCCATGGTTCCTTTTTTTTTTTTTTTTTTTTTTTTAATTTAAAGCTGGCTAGCACATCATACTCCCTCCCTCATAAACCAGAAAGGTCCACGGTGTTGTAGGCTAGTGGCCAATTCTTAAACCCTGATCAGTTCAAGTACCTAATACATATGTATCTGAATTTGATTGTTTCTACATAATGGTTTATAAATAGTTCAGCACCAAACCACCCAGCAAAAACATAAAAATAATGACAAAAGGGACCACAAACAGTTTCGTATATCAGGTCTGTTGTGGGAGGCCTAGGAATATGCATTTCTAATGAGTTCCTGGGTGCTGAAGATGTTGCTGGCCTGTTTTTGAAGACCTGGGCATGGACATCTTGAACATCTTTTCATATACTTCAGTCCTTCCTTTTTCTTACATGAAGACAGGTCTCAGAGAGGATTCTCTGCAACTAAGTATACAATAGCGCACCATTTGACCGTGTGATCTGCATCAGCCTTGGCCTTTTAGACAATAGGAAGCCATCTAACCCAATGCCATTGAAGAACTGGCTATCAGTAACAACGAGAAAGAAGTTAAAGAAAAAACAAAACAAAACCCAAACAAACCCCAAAAAGCCATAAACAGCTACGGTCTAAATCTGATTTGAAAGGAAGCAAGGCCAACAGTACTGGCTACTTAGCTTTCCTACCATTCCTGCCTGTTTTCAAATAGCTTCTGTCTTTACTAGCACCATTCAAAACTTTTCACATACACAACCTGTCTGCCTCGCTTACCANGAGGCACCACTCACTATGTGTAACCATTTTTGTATCAGGAAATATAAATAATGATCAAAATCTATCCCAATCTCACATAGTGTCCTCACTGGACATCCACAGCAAAACTGACTCCTGATAAAAGTCTCCATCAGATGCATACCTAAAGCACCCAAGTCATGGGAAATGTCCTAGTTGTAGAACATTAAAAATTTTTCAGAATCTCTACTTAGCTGAGGATGGACAGCTGAAGCAATGCTGTGCTTCACAGCTATACAAACACAGAAATCACCTTGAATGTCTCTGTGCTGCTTTGGCTCTCGTCAATAGCTTTATAAATCAGATGGAAGCAACATCAGAAAGACCTTGTCTGAGAACACTAGACACAGCATGGATGATCATGAAGTGATTAAGAGTTGGCACAGGGAGGAAGCTCGCCAACAGTGCACTGATACCTTAGTCTGGCTCAAAACAGATCTTAACACTCTCTGAAAAGTCTCCAGTTACACATGGAGAAGCATCCTGGTTACTGAGGTTCCAAATAGCCAGTGGAGTCTAGTAAGCAGAATTCCTTCCTATGGTTCTGAGAGTCAGCTAGGCTCAAATGATGAGCCCCAATGCTCAGAAGTTAAACAAACAAAACAAAAACAAGAACAAAAAAACTCAAAACCAAAACCTCCAAAACAGTGTCTGCTGAATGCGATCATACTGCTTGTATATGCTTGCTCAGCCCCTTAGAGGTGTCCCCCTAATCTGCTAAGTCCTATCTCACTAGAAAACTCTTTCTCAAGCTCTGAACGAAGACTGAAGAACCCTGCGAAGGCTGTGGGGCAATGACTGANATCTTTCCTCTAAGCTCACTGTGAGGAAAGCCTTACTCCTCTTTTCCATTCCCACAGAAACCAGTTTAGACCTCTGCGACATATTGTATTTAAGTGTAATTCACCTGTTTGTTGTCTTGGTGGGGAGACAGCTAGTTTTAAAAGGCAGATACTAGGTCCTTTTTGCCTTTGTATCCTAGATATCTAGTGCTGTGTGTGGCATACGTGGCTTCTGAGTGTTGGTTGAAATGTCAGGTTAACCTGAATGTATTGCCATTCCTTGAGCATGCCATGCACTGTCATGCGTTTGCTCATGCTGCTTCCTTTCCTGGAAGGCCCCTACTGTAGTTCTCTGCCAGCCCAGAAGCCACCTGCTTGTATGATTACAGAAGCTATACCCCTTTTTCACTTTAAACCACTGTTGGGCCTGCTTCCTCTGTGCTCCATGGAACTTCATTCACGCCTTCTCTGTTTCTTGCTAAACTCAGGGTCCTAGAAGGCAGATGTCTTGGCTCTCTTTCATGAAAAAGGCAACATGCTAATATAATTTAGATGTTCAAGCGCTTCTTACATTCCTAGCATGACAGATAAGGGTCGCTGTCCTACAGGAAGCCAGTCACATTTTCAAGGAAATTAATCTTTTGCTTTGTGTTTGCTCTTCTGCACTATGAAGGAGACATGCAAAAAGAATTATGAAGTTCTTACATTAGTCTTCCTCCTTGGAGTAAGGATGTAAGAGAATCATATTTAGTATTCAGAATCTCTTGGGAGGGGAAGCTTGGAGATGAGCTGCATCAGTAATACTTAGAATAGCAATCCAGTCAGACTGAACACCTGACACCACTAATCATGTTCTCACTACCATCCTCACAAGGACTTCTCCCCGCAGTTGGTAGTTGAGAAAAACAACCAGCAAAGACCTGAGTCAAGTAAAGATTAAAACCTGAAGTCATGCCTACTTAAATGACTATCACTCCGCTACCATCTACAGAATAGCTAAGGAATGAAGCAATTTTTGGATTTCCCAGTGAATGGCAGTCTTTCTTGCCGTAGTAAAAACATCTATGACAGAGTTTCTTGTTCTTGAATCATTTGTGGGGCTTTTAGGTTTTAATCCATTTTGTTGCCTTTTGTGGGCAGGAATTCTTGCAATGACCAGAACCAAATCTGTAACATACCACTATAAATTTCTTACACACAACAGCTTAAAAAAATGTTTAAAATTCTCCTAACACCAAACCTAATAACATTCAAACTCTTCAGGTTGGTTCTGAGATGATGCATTACAGGCTTGTTAGAAGTTAGATGAAGGAAGCAATTTCTACCTCCTTTTGAATGAAACAATCCCTCTCTGCCCCCAGAGCCACTATGGTCTATTTTTTTCCTCCCTGTATTTCTTGAAACTTGAACAGTTTAATCCTGGTAAAGGAACTTCAAAATGTGCTATTGCGTTTCCATGCTTCTTTGTAGCTTATAACACTTTCCAAGAAAAAAAAAAAATGGTTCAATTTCAGAATCACTCACAGGGGTAGGGCTTTCTAAAGAGTGGTTCCAACTGCCAACTTGAAAACTGAAAAATAATGCAAGAAGGGCAGGGAATTGAACAGCTAAGACCACACAGGGTCTAAGGTGAATTCATGAATCTTAGTCTGTTTAGCCAAATGTTAGTTCGATAGGAATAGCTCTATCCTGACCTAAGTTTTCAAAAACTGAGTTTCTATTATGCTCAGCTGTGCATATGACAGTGAATAGATCCTCAGTACCATGAAATATTAAGGTTCTTCCTTAAAGAAAAAGAAAGCAAGGGAAAGGAAATTTAAAAAGTTAATCACAAAAGGCAAACTGAATACAAAACAGAGCAAATAAACTCAAAACAAAACTGCTAAACACATCAAAGCAGGCCAAGACTGGAGGGTGAGGGCTTCACACCCTCATGCTCTGATGTACAGTAGGATAAATTTCCCAAGAGCCTTCTGTGCTCCTTTACATCCTCATCAAGAAAACCAGGAACTGGTAAGATGACCCATGCTTTCCTGAGTATCTCCCTATACCTGCCTTTCTTGCCCAACTCACACCTTGGACATGGTTCACTGGTTTGTGAAGTGGGGCTTGAAGCAGCTTCTGAGTCACTGGAGAATGACAGACTCAGCACCACATGGACGAGGATTCTCAACAGAGCCCAAAGGGAAGGGCTGACTTGATTTTACCACCACAGAACGCTCAAAAACACAATTGTTTTGTTTCAGACATATTTTAAGCAACTCCCCGGCAAACCAGAGCCACCCAGTTGTTCACATCAAAGGAGCACACCCCTACAGAGCTTCCAAGGATGATAATGAGAAATAGTCATGAGGAAATGAGATGAGGGGTAGGTGCCCTGCAGAGCTAGGTGGCCTCAGCAGTACCAGTTCTGATACCCTGGGCATGAAGTCCAGGAGAACTCTGAAAAGTGGCACAGGCATCACGGTTAGCTCCTGCATTTAAGTGTCTTGGATCAGCATCTAAGATTTGTTTTTTTGTACCTAATTTAGAACATCTGATTTGACGGAGTCTCTTGATGCCACAGCTATCCCAAGTGGAAGAAAAAAAAGCTTGCTAGGGCCCTCAGGGGCTGGAGGGACAGAGGCAGACACAGGCATTGATGTATTCATGAGTCAGCTCAGTCCTGTGAAACACCTGTTAGACGTCTCACAGCAGGGTGGGCAGTTAATAAGCAAAGTGTTCTAGTTAAATCTTCATTAGTTACTTATTTAGGTTATTGTTCATTTTAGGTGGTTGCCAAGCTCTGGGTTGTAGACAGCTCTCATCAATAAGGCCACCTTTTCTCATTGGTCTTTTTTTATCTGTGTCTCAGTGCATTTGAAAGAAAAGAACTTGGGGTCAAATGGTATCTTAGGGCAGGTGGGCAAAATTCAACTGGAAAAGAAGTATAACTGAAAGCAGAATTATTAAAAATGCTCTCTAAACTGTCTCTAAGAAGTGTTTCTTGTAGGCCAGTTCTTCTCTAGTTATAAAGTACATACAAGTACTAAGTCACCTGTGGATACACCTTGCCATTTACCTACAGGGCAAGACTTGTTTAGTACCCACCGCTGTGCAAAACATCCCATCTTACCTACAGTGCTGATTAAGATGCCTTCAGAAACATAATTGTTTCAACGTGCTGAGCTGTATTGGCTGGTGTGTGGTTATTCCAGTGAGGCTGCTCACTCTCCCTGGCTCAAGTTCTTGACCCAGAACGGCACCTATCACTACATCCCCTATGACTGCTGTGTTCTTAAGGCATCAAAGGTATGTGTGTGGAGGACAAAATGCTGGATTTGGTGTAAATCTGTCACCTCTTGTCAACTTGTGTGTTCCAAGGGGCAGGGTGAGAGCTGTGTTTCGGAGAGGACTAGAAAGGCTTCCTGAGATTGGCAGCTTCTCTCAGGATGTGGAGTTTGAAAACCCTGAGAGAACACTTGAGAAATCAAAAGGCTAAGAAGCTAAAGCAGAACAAGCACAGACTCTCTCATCCATGAGTCAAGTCCCAAAGGGTACAGCTTTATGCAGTGTGTCATCTTTGTTGCTCAGTGCCTCACTGAAGTAGTTTACATATTCAAATTGCACCCTTAGCAGTGCAGAAACAGTGACATAGCTGCACAGAGGTGAAATGCTTCAGACTCTAACATGAACGCTGCCGATCTCTCCAGCAGATCTGAGGTGTGTGACAGTGCGTGGAATGTGTATAGGCTGGGGNGCCGGGTGTGGTGCTTCCCTCCTTTACCTGGTCCTTTAGTTCTGACAGCTGGCCAGAAAGATTGGTGACCAGCTTCATGGTGGACTCCAGCTTCTCCTGTAGGTTCCTCAGCTCGTTCTGTTCCCCTTCAGAATCGCTGCTGACCAGGGACATGGCTCTCATCCTGGGGAACCAATCAAGGTTTCTTTCCTAGGATCCACATTGGAAAAAAGCAGGAGTTACTTCTAAGGGTAGAAACAAGAAGAGTCATCTTTTCTAGTCATCCTTCCTACGGACCTTCTCTCATGCTCACTCTGCCTGTGGTAGAACTAATAACAATTGCAGTATGGAGGCCAGAGGCTGATGTCAGGAGTCTTCCTTGTTTGCNCCCCGCTCCCTTTTCTTGAGACAGGTCTCATGTAGTACTTACTGGCCCGAAAGTCACTATGTAGACCAGGCTGGGCTTGAACTCACAGAGATCTGGCTTCTTCTGATTCACAAATGCTGAGATTATTATTTTGAGAAAAGGTGTCTCACTGCATGTGAGCTCACCAACTTGGCTAGACTCTCTGGCCAGCAAGCCCTAGGGATCCTCACTTCTCTGGGATTATAGGTATGTGCCACCTCATCTGGGGATCCAAGCACAGGTCCTCATGCTTGTGTGGCAAGCACTTCACTGATCAACTCAATTCCCTAGCCTAGAAAAGCTGTAATTAACACAATGGAATTCTTAATTCTTCTTCTTCTTTTCTTTCTTTTTTTTTTGGAATTCTTAATTCTTACAAGAAGAAATTGCTGTAAAATTAAATATAAGTAAAAAGTAGGCTTCCAATTTAAAGTCCTAACAACAGCAATGGACACCGCCACTATGGCTTCTGTCTTTGTTACTATGGCTCCCGTTGTTGTCACTATAGCTCTCGTCTCTGCAAATTATATGGCTGACAAGCTTTGTTTTAGATTAGGGCAAAACACGCATAACAAACTTTAGTAATTTAAGTTACATGCATTCAGAGGCACTGAATAATTCACGTTGCTGCATAGCCTATACCAGACTGTTTCATTTTGCCCAACTGAAATCCCACTTCACCCCTTGAAGCCACCATCTAGTTTCTGTCTGTCTCTGAGCCTTTGACTGCTCTAGGTACCTCACATCGTGCTCAAAGAGAATTACACTGGAAAAACAAAACCATCTACGATCACTCTAAAAGTGAAACAAATGTTAAGTTCTCACCTGTTCTGGCATTTTAATGCATAGATGTATGAATTTGTTTGGGGAAAGGGATTGTTAATGGACAGAGGATGAGGAATGGGCTCCACAATCCATTTCCAGTTTGTGACCTTATGGAAGGTACTTCCGTGTCCCTTCCAGCTTGATGCTGCTCACTGTACAAGGCAGGGCCATTTGGCCACATGCCCCACCCAACTCTATCCTTTTGATGTTACAGCTTGTATGTGTGAATGGTCTTTCTCACCTCTGGTTAGCAAAGTGGGGCTTTTCCTTCTCTCACCTCACTTCCTTCTGCCCATGATGCCTCTCTCCTGAATAGCATGCCTCATACTCAGGTTCTGAACAGAGGGGCAGGAATGAACATAGAGATCCAGGGGAACTAACGGATCTAGCCAGTGTCATTCTCACCTGGACCACTTTGATCTTATCAGTATACACTGCATATACTTTTCAAAACAACCCTGCAAGTGAGAACAATGTACTATTGTTGCTTTGATCTACTATAGGCTCTCAGCATTTTTCTGGGAGTCAGTCTTTTCTGATACTGATTATTTTTGTCTTTGTGAACCATATGGTCTCTGTTATAACTACCCTTGCCCACTTCCCCAGACAGCTATAGGCATTATGCAAAAGAAAAGATGCAGCTGCATTTACAAATTATTATTTACAAATAAATGTTGGTGGCTCACTGGGTTTGGACTTCGGACTTGTGTTGGCCAACCTCTGTTGTACATAATAGAGGGTGTTAGTATGCTTCAAATAAAAATCAATCCTCTGTGAGACCCAAGTCTAGATATGACACATCAACTGAGACCATTAAATTGTCTTCAGCTAGGGTGATCGTGCAGAAGAAGCCATGTAAGGACCAGGTGCAAAATAAACAAAGAAGGCCAGCACATCTTTTATTTTGGGGGTGGGGGAGGCTAAAACTCACAATGTAGCTAAGGTGACCCTGAACTCATGATCTTTCTGCCTCTACCTCCTGACTGTTAGAATAATACCTATGTACCACCATGTCCACTTATGTGGCTCTGGGCAAGCATTCTACCAATTGAGCTACATCCCCAGCTCAGTCACAACTTAAGACACCAGAGGAATCCAGGAACTCATTCCCAGGAACTCACTACTCTGTAAGGTGAGGGCTGAAAACACCTCTGTGGAGTGACTAGACCACTGGAGACAGTCAATGTTTATGGGAGGATGGAGTGATCCTTCATGGATTCTACTCACATGAGCTTAAATAGTAAATGTGAAGTGCTTACAATTTTTCTTTCCTGCTGAAAGAGAAAAATGGCAGTGTCTACCCTGCTATACCCCATGATAAACATTCATGCTACCCTACATTCATTTTAATCAATTTCTCAACAGAGTGACAGGTAAAAGATCAAGCCCATAAAACACACCATTTCAAAGCCACTAGCTTAAAAATCAGGTGTTTCTCTGCCAGTAATCAGTCTTCTACAGAAGAGCTTCAGTGACCTGCCATTGATGAGATTCTACACCTGTGTCCATCATTCAGACATATAGCTCCATGTTCCTACCAAGGAAGCAGCTCACATTCAAGGGTTGCAATGCTGAGGGAGAAATGAACCTCATGTTTCAGAAGACAGCAGTATGGGGCTTGCTGGGTAGTGAACTTTCTCTCATCAGTGTAAACTAGTCTCTGTGAAGGGCCAGAGGGATCCCACAGAAGTCCAGCTTAGCCAAAGGCCCCAGATAACCAGCCTAACTACTATAAATTTTTGTAGAATGATCTCAGAGAAGGAGAACAAAGATCCCAAATCCTACTGTCACTTTCAAGCTCTGAAGAATATACGGATACACCATCAGCTGGGATGTGGCAGGAGGATTTACATAGCTCACCATCACAGATGTGAGCAACTCAAGTTCTGACTTGGGTGTAGGAGACAGGATTAAAGCCCCTTTGTCAAATAAGATCTTAAGAATTAACTTGTATTTACAAATTGAGTATCATTGTAACTGAGTATATGGGTGGGCATCTTATAGTTATTTGGGCTCAAGTATGTATAAGCATTGAAAGTATTTTAAAAGTCTAACAAATTCAACATAAACTGTAGGAGCCTTTATTTCACAAGCTTGGCACTGAGGGTGGTGCAGTGGCCACACAGATATGGACACTGGATCTGGATCATAGGACCTCTTTAAAAGTAGACATATTTGCTTTGGACACCTACATAGGGAGCAGGGCTTTCATTGCTAGGTTCCTGTAATGGAAATGAGAAGAGATGTCTAGGCAAGAAAGAGCAGGCTGTGCTGAGTCAAATGAGCAGCAGAGAGAAATATTGAGAATAGAATCGTCTGTGAACCAATCTTTATACACTGTAAATATGTATTACTCTCATCGGTTAATAAAGAGATGACTGCCTTATAGCTGGGTAGGAAGAGACTGGGCGGGAGAGCCAGACTAAGAGGACGCTGGGAAGAAGAAGGGTGGAATCTGAGTGTCACAAGCCAGACAGAGAATAAACAACATAGGAAGTTCATAGATGAGGTAAACGAGCCTTGGGGCAGTACTTAGATTAATAGAAATGGGTTAATTTACGTTGTAAGAACTGGCTATAGACAAGCCTAAGCTATCGGCCAAGCATTTATAATTAATAATAAGTCTCTGTATGGTTATTTGGGGAGTGGCTGATGGGGACAGAAAAGTCTGTCTACAGGAGTAGCTGGTAAGAATGCTCTGCACAGAAAGCCTAAAGGAGTCCAGCACCAGACTCTGAAGGGAACATGTGTGAGGATGTCCTCACTAGAACAGGCACAGGTGTGATAGATCACAAGTGTGGCTGGAAAAGATGAGGGCAGACAGGCAAGGCAGCTTGGACTGTAGCTGTCTAGTAGCACAAGGCAGGGTCTGGAATAGGAAGAGAGACAGGAGCCAAGTGTGAAGCAGGATATGAAGGAAAAGAAAGGGAAGGAGATGTGAGAGAAGAGACTCCACCTTACCAGATGGGGGGCATGCACAGTGAATTGTCACAGGTTTATCTGTGATTAACTTATTATTGCTATACAAACAGATGCTCCAAGGCCAAACTGGTAGTGATCTCATCTAAGGTCACACTCTCAAATCCCCCATGTGCTCATCTGCTTAACAAACCTTCTACAAAAAGAGAAGGCAGATTTCCAAAGAGTCCATGTAAATGAGGTGTTGTAAAGACTCCGGATGATCCATGCACGGGTGTGCACACAGCTTTGGATGTAGGGAGCAGCAACACATGACTAAACAATGACAGATTACAATGAGATTGTGCTACAGCAAATTCCCACCTTCTGCAGGATGCGTGATTTCCACCTTCCTCCCAGTTCCAGCAGTGACTGCAGCAAGGTCTTTTGAACACATACAAAATGCACACTTTTTCCACCTACGAGTCCTTGACTGAACTTTTACTTTTTCTTTTTTTTTTTCCCCTTTTTCCTGCTCCATACATGGAACACCTGCGACTCTGGAATATGAAGGCCCTACTCAAGGAGTCCATAAAGTCACCTACCCACCGAGACGATGCATCTTTAAACCACAGTAAACTGAAAGAGTGCTGTGGAACACTTTCAAACTTAGATAGCATGAAAGGCCATGCATTTGCTGTGGACCACTATAGGTCATATATTCTAACCCTGGGATAACATTCACTCTCCATTTCTTAGGAGGTCTTCCATGCAAAAATAGGAATAAGGGTTTTCTGGGATAGAACCCTTCACTGTAAACTCTCCTTCGATGTCTCCTTAAATTTGTAATAAGAAACTTGGTACGAGGAACCCCACTAAAATCCTAACTCGTACAAGACAAGCTCAGTGGAACAGAATCCGAGTTCCATGGTAGGCAGACCTTGTTCTGTTCTGCACTGAAATGGACAGATCCTCAAATGTGAGATCTTTGGTATCACCAGTATTTGAATTAATCACCTGGCTGTTAGGTCAAATCTCCAATTACACAGTAGTTAAAATTAATTAGCAATTCTAGCCAAACTCTTTCTCAATTTCCAGGTGGTTTTGCATGCGCCTCAGTAGGATAAGCTCCTGCTGGTGTAAGGTTTCCCAACAAGAGGGTTCTGATCTACATGGAGAATCAATCTGAAAAGAAAATGTTCATATATTCCAATCACAGTGAAGGTGCTATGTGTGTGTGTGTGTGTGTGTGTGTGTGTGTGGTGGCGATGGTGAATTTGAATCCTGAGACTTTTATGTCATTACTAGCTTGTCATCCACAACTCCTGTCACCCACAACTCTAGCCAGAATGTGAAGGCCTATACATCCATGTTTGCAGACTCTCGCCCTGAGGTCAACTCAGGATCTAAAACATGCCATTGTCTTGGTTTTTCTTGCATTTCTGGGAAAGCCATCTTTGACCAAGACATTCAGTTTACAAATGAATTTGAATTTAGGGGAATATATGTAGTTGGGGTGGGGATGTCACACAGCATCTGCCACTCTGGGGCTGATCTATCCCTCTCTGCTCTCCTCACTCAGCAGGCTTGATGCTGGCATCTCGCATGCCAATGCTATGAGGCACCGTCTGCCCTGGTCCTCCCACAATCCAGTCAGGCAGTTCCCATCATTGCAAGTACTTCCTCTGTCAGAGAACACAGACTAACTGAAGCCACAGCCGGAAGCAGGCTGACCACAAATGCTCAAGCTCTGCTTAGTTCTAGGTAGAGTTGGAAAAGTCCCTGCAAAGGCAAATGCTGAAGTTTTAGACACGGGGGTGGCACTGACCAGCCACTTCAATGTGTCCTTGACTGGAAAGAGGGAGAGTGTGTGT
>LZPO01034906.1:330243-341472 GCA_001675575.1 Neotoma lepida | reverse complement strand
TTAGGTAGGATTAGGAGGGCTGGCCTTGCTGGAGGACATGCTTTGAGACTTGTGCCGTTTCAAGTTAGCTCCCTCTCTGCCTCCTCCTTGTAGGTCAAGATGTGAGCTCTCAGCTGTTCCTTGCTGCCATGCCATTTGGTTGCCATGTGAGACCAACCATATGCTTTCTTTGATAAGGTGTCTTGGTCATGGTGCTTTGTCTCAGCCATAGGAAAGAAACTTGTCTTCTCCTTCTCACTGATGGAGAAGTTTTGACTCCTTCCGGTACCATACCAGATGGATGTATTTTCCCCCAGAACTCCCTAAGCTTTATGCCTCTGAGAAGCCTGGTGTGTCTGTAGGCACTGGAAGTGAGCGGAGACTCCCAGACCTTCATTTTCAAAGACNCACACTAGGATTTGAGGCCATTTCCTGCCGTTTCCACAAAGGTGGTAACTCATTTTATAGTTTGTGCAGGCAGCAGAATCACATGACATAGTGATAATAAGAAACTGTTTTGTTAATTTCAGGGTCGCCAAGGTCAAGAATGTCTTGGCATCCATTCAGATGACAACTTGGCCTCCTGTGGGGGAGATGAAGAGACCTTGCTATATGTTTTTCATTAGGTTGGCTGGACCTGTGGTNCTTGTGACCAGTGGTGNTTGGAGATAATACTGACNGAGGNAGATTGCTTTTACATNATAGCTATCAAAATAGTTGGAAAGTTTNTTTTTCTACTTGCTTCTCATTCCCAATTACCAGACTCTCATCTCTGTCTGGTTTTCATTTCCTCTCATGGAGCAAATAAGTTCCATTCATAAAACAGCTGCAAGGAGCTGCCAGATTGCTTAAACTGCATTTGAAATTCCACAGACCAGTCAGTGGCCAAAGTATAAATCCAAATTCTCCAGTAAATAGCGTGCTGGGCAGCTCTCAGTAGAACGGGATCAGTATGAGGACTAGAGAAAACGATAAAGCTCTTCAGTGATAAAACATTGCCTAGTGGAGAGAGATGACTCAGTGGTTGAGAGCACTGGCCACAATTCCAGAGGACCTGGGTTTGATTTCCAGCACCCANACTGTGACTTAACAACCATCTACAATTCCAATTCCAGGGGCTCCAACTCTCTTCCGGCCTCTATGGGCACTGTACACATGTGGTGTATAGACACACATGCTGGCAAAGCACCCACACACATAAAACACAAATAATGGAAAACCCCANCGTTGCCACGTTTCTCTGAAAGTCTGCACACGAGTGCTTTACCCACGCAGTTCATCCTTAAGTGAGTTAGTAGTGAGTCTGGAAAGATGGTAAGGGGTCAGAAGCTTCTGTCCTGACTTTGACATAAAATATGAGATAGAATAGATAGCAAGGAAAATAAAGGTTAAAGGAAAATAAAAAATCNTTAAGTAAAGCCAGGGTGAAAGCTTGCTGGAATTTATGAGAAGGAGGGAAACATTATTATTTCTAGTTGGACNTGTGCACCTTGTGTCTTGACAGATGGTTGGTTGACCTGACTGGATGAACTTTAGCCATCAGTAGGAACACTTTTCAGACAGAAGAGGATCACAGGAGACCTACAGGTGTGGGCCTCTATGGCTGGAAAAGCGGTTCCCATCATTTAAAGTGGGAAAACAGCTGGTGAAGTAGGTTGATGTAGACGGTTGGAAGCTCAGTAGAGATGTCTAGACTCTAGATGGAGAAAACAGGCCTTTGGACAGAGGCCCTGGCTCAGTGGAGACATCCGGGCTAGTGANGATAAGTCAGGCTGGAGGTACTGTCATTAGGACTTACTTATCTCTNTGGGAATCANCACCATCGCTAGGAGATGTGCCTTGAGGGTCAAAGACGCCACTGGAGATCATGTAAGGAGGGTGCAGGGGAAAGCCAGAGAGTGGGACCAGGTACCTGTGACACACACAGCCAGTGCGAAACTGCCAGTCCTGAGAGACACACACAGACACAGACAGTTGGGAGGAGAAATGACTAAGAACTTGACCAAGCTGCCCCTGTTGGTAGAGAGCTAAATGGCCAGGACGCAAATGAGACAGTACAGAACTCCAGCAAAAGTGTTAACAACTTAGCATGCACTGCTCAGAGAGAAGCGAAATTGTGACATCTTTGGAAAAGATATGCNTTTCCTAAGTAAGCTGGAAATCTTGATTCCCTATGATGCAGCAGCCACTTTCTTCCCTCGAGGTCACCCTGTCTGCGCTTGTACACCACTGCTGGAGAAGAGGCTCTGTTGTCTGTCATTCCTAATAACCACCAACTAGGAATAACTCAGTGTCTGTGACCAGGATGAACATGGCGTACTCATTGAGTTGGACATTCCATGCAGTAAAATGCAATAAAAATAAGAGCCACNGTTTAACTTATCACAAGTACATTTAACAGAGGAAGCTAGATTCAAAAACACAAAATCAGGCAAAGCTGGTGTCTAAATATGGAGAGACGGTAAAAAAAAAAAAGGAAACAAAAGAATGTAACTACCATGAGAATGGGGGTTTGAGGANNTTAAGGATGGAGTTTGGTCAGGGAGAGGAGGNACGTGGGTGGGGCTTTGGGGAGCCTGGACTTGTCCCTTCGGGTGCTGGCTCTTGAGAGGACAGTGGCAGCCACTACTTGCATTCTGCAGCCTCTTGCTGTGTACTTGAACTTCGACACCATCACAGCCTTGTTCTTGATATTGATTTGGTACTCTCCTAATGGTGTCCTTTGTACATACCGACTTGTTTTCACTCGTCCCGACCCCTGTTCTAGGGCAGACAGTGCACACCAAGTGTGAGTGCCATCATTCATCCAGCCACTGTGTGAGTTTTCTAGAAAGACTGGAGTAAAGAGTCCTGGTCCCTACCCTTAAGGGCAATACCGTGTGGGCGACCGCTTACGTCAAGGCTAAGGGCAAAGCGTTTGATGCCAGAGACCTTGGCTGGAACCCTGCATTTTCTCTTACCTGCAAGGCTTTTGGCTGTCTGCCAGCCTGTGACGGCNAGTTTCTGTCCTGTACAGTGCATGGGGTCACAGTTCCCTACGCTGCAGAGCTTCCAGGGTTCTCCTGCCTCTGCCTCCCACCTCCCTTAGGAGCACTGGGATAGCAGATGCACACTCAGACCTGGTGGTTTTACGTGGATTCTGGGGATTGCTTCGTCAAGGAGCAATCTTGCCGGCCCATTTTCTTTCTTTTTTGAGATGGCTTCTCTCTGAACCTGGAGCTCTCTAATTCAGCCCTTCATTTGGCCAGTAAATTTCAGAGANCTGCGTGTTCCTCTCCACTCAAGCTCTGGTGTTACCGGCATGCTGACACCCAACATTGTACATGGGTGCTGGGCCTGNAGCATCCTCAAGCTTGCATGGCAGGTACTTCACCCACTGAGCTATCTCTGTAACCCGAGATTTTCCTCCACAGCTGCTCCCTGATTCAGGCCCATCTATTTCTGTTTTAGGGGAAACCTTATGCTGTTACTAAGCATGGAGGAAAGCCCAGGAGCTGACTGGACTAGATTGCAGAAAGACTTGAACATTATGGAACTGTCTTTGGATTTAAGTTGCAGCTAGTAGGCGATTATTTTTAGAGTATTGAAGAGGTCNCTGGATTATCAGGGCTTGTCTGCTGTGCTGGCTAAATTTCTGTCAACTTGATATCAACTATAGTCATCTGAGAGGAGGGAACCTCAATTGAGAAAACGCCTCCATAAGATCAGGCTGTAGGCAAGCCTATAAGGCGTTTTCTTAATTAGCTATAGATGGGGGAGAGCCCAGCACATTGTGGGTGGTGCCAACCCCAGGCTGGGGATCCTGGGTTCTATAAGAAAGCAGACTGAGCAAACCATATGAAGCAAGCCAGTAAGCAGCACCCCTCCATGGCCTCTGCATCAGCTCCTGCCTCCAGGTTCCTGCCTTGCTTGAGTTCCTGTCCTGACTTCCTTCAGCGATGAACAGCGATATGGAAGTGTAAGCCGAATAAACCCTTTTCTCCCTAAGTTGCTTTGGTCATGGTGTTTCGTCACAGCAGTAGAAACTCTAACCAAGACATCTGCTGATCCACATCTGCTGAAGACCCATATCTATGGTTGTCAGTGATCTGGGGATATCCANTGATGTAATCTCATGAAAGATAGTAAGACCTCAGCTAGACTGGGTCATAGAGGGTGTTCAACAGCCATGGCAGAAGCTGAATTCATGTGGTGGAGGACAGAGAGACATGAGGGAGCTGTTGAGCAAGAAGCATGGAACCAGCAGTGTCAAGGGTTGGAAATCAAAGCGCACTCTGAAGAGACCCTAATGGTGATTCCAGAGCTCATGGTGTGCATCTGAGTTGCCTCCCGGTCAAGGGATATAAAATTGGTTCCTNAGGGGTGATTAATGTTCTCAGACATTTTGGGATATTTCCTCAAGGATTAGGTGAATGACAGTCCAGTGACTAATTCCAGTTAACTGTCCTGTGGTAGTTTTTATCTGGTCCCTTGCAGGTGGCTGTGGCCATCTGAGCTGTCAGTCATCTGAGGATATCTGTGGGGGACANGAGGTTGTACACAAANAGGCAGATTACTGTTGAGTGGGGTGCCTGGGGTCTCCTTGAGGAAGCTGGGTCCTGGGGTGGCACTCAGAAGCTGGTGAGGGCTTCATCAAGGAAAGGTAAGACCCATAGCATTGCTGTGCAGCCTGGGTCCTGTCAGGGGACATCATGTGGGCACCTGTGGCTGCTCACAGTGGTACCCAGGGTGAGCAGCTGCAGCTTTTCCTCTCTGTTGTAACAAATGCTATTGAGAGCACAGGGNCATCTTGTTGTGTAGGCTTGNCATCCCAGCTCAAGAGGTGGAGGCAGGAGGCTCACATCTTCAAGGCCCACCCGAGCAACTGGGATCCTGTCTTAAAGTGAAACCTGCTAGGTGAACGTCTATTGTGTAACATGATTCCAGCTTCATAGATTGGCTGTTGTCAATATTAACAATATACACCATGACTGTTACAAGTTCTTCCATAATCATTGAGATGGCCTTCTATAGAGTGTACTTAAAGCCTTGATTTCAAAACAGTCTTTAATGCATATGTATGCACACACCTGAGTGTATGTATGTGCATCACATGTNTACACAACCTGGGGAGGTCAGAACAGGGCATCAGGTCCTCTGGAACTGGAGTTAGAATTGGCTGTGAGCCATCATGTGGGTGCTGGAGACAGAACTTTTGGCTCTGTAAAGGCCATGATGAGCCATCTTCAGTCCCTAAACTTCAGTCCCTAAATTTTCAAACGACTCTTTTCATCCCAGTAAGCGTTTAGCAGTGTGATGCATTAAGGAAACAGGGGTGGTTGATTTCAAGCATGTTGGAGAGTTTGCTTGCTTCCTCTGCTTGGGTTTACTTTATTTTTCGTTAAGAATCACAGACCTTACTGGCAGTGTGTGAAGGGCTCTGATGAGATTAAAAATTTAAAGGATGAATTTGAGGTTTTCACCCGTATTGGAGACAGAGCAGAGAGGGTCCTGGAGCTAATTTCTGGTGGCATGGCTCAGATCCGCCTCCNCTAGGGTTCCTTGGAGGGTTTGTAGTGTCATGAGCTATGATTTGAACCAGCAGGTGGATTCAGGGGGTCCATTCGAGCCCTTTTGTGTCCAGGGTGGCTTGAATTAAGGTAAGGGTTGAGGTTGAGTATCTCCTCTGAAGTACTTAGGACACAAAGTGTAGGGAATTTCAGGTATTTTAGGAGTTTGGATTATCTGTTCATACCTAGTGGAGATACCCTGGACAAGGNAACTCAAGTCTGCACACAAAAATTCATTGAATTTTCATCACAGTGTAAATAACACAGCCTGGATATGGTTTCAGTGTGGAGTGCCCTCGTAGTTTTACTCTGACGTGAAGGCAGGTGTGACACTTTCTACCTGTAGATTTTTTCAGTGCTCAAATAGTTGCAGATTTTGGAGCGTTTGAGGGCTTTCAGGTTGAGAGTACTCAGCCTGAATCTGCCTGAAACGGATAATTGCTAATTTTTACCTCAGGCAGACTATCTGAGGCAAACTAGTTCTTTGACATCACTGCCAGAGCTCCCACACACACACCTCTCCCCCTCCCTGCTCCCTCCTCCTCCCTACTCCACCTCCCTCCCTGTCCACCCCCTTTCATCTTAAATCTCATCTCATCACTNTGGGGGTGTAGGACATCCCGGTGCTTCTCTGTTTGAACCGCATTTTCTCTTCTGTTTCCTCTGCTCAGAAACTCCATGCCCTGCTTTGAATCACCTGTCACCTGAGAGGTGGCAGAAGGGAGCTGCAGCAGGGCTACTGCTTCTGTTCTCTCCTTGGGGGACAATGACAATTGTGAATCTCCAGGAGAGTCGGAGTTTGGGGTAGCTTGGTAGCTTCCAAATGGTTGTCGTAACCTGGGGACCTTGTCTTGGTAATGACAGCTTTAGCATCCAGTTTTCCTTAGGGTATGGCTCTTGAGGAAACAGAAGACGCAGAGCCTTTACGGCCTTTGTTCCAAGTTCACCGTGCAGTCTTTTAACGGAAATGCCTGACCAGTTATTGACAGCAGTGGAACACCTGTCTAAATAGGACTTCCTGCCATCAGCCGGAGCCTCTCTGTTCTCAGATTAACATTCTCTGACAGATGATACTGGTTGGGCCAGAAGCTTTTCCGTGTTAGATTCCATTCTTTATTGTTTTAATTTACCTGGGGCAGAATCAATAATACTCTTAAAGAAAAAAAAGGAAAGAAAAATTAAAGGAGCCATTTTTAGCTAATAAAATGTCTGCAATTGAAAAACATGTCGGATATATTTAGAAACACTTTTATGCAAATGGATTAAAGGGTTTAAGACTTAAGTGCCTCTTAAGTAACTCACAGACAGGCCTAATGTCGCTAGTCTGTTTCAAGGCACGGGGACATCGTAACTGGGTTTACCTACCACCAGCATCATACCTGCACACCACACATGCCTGAAATGGCAGTATTTGGTGAAGACACCCCCTTGCTTATTTTTCAGGGTCCGATGCTCAAGAGTCTCTTCCTGAGCTCTGTCCACTCATGTAGTTTTATTTGCTGCATGGTCTTGCAGAACCCGAGTTTTCAAGAACGAGCTAAGAATAGGTTTACCTCTGTAAGCATCACTTCACATCTGCTTTCTNTTACTCTTCTGGGTCCCTGCAAGGGTGACCAGCTTGCTTTTGGAGATGATCCAGCAGCTGTTTCAGTTAACACTTCCTTCCCATGGTGGAAGATGACCTCAGATTGAAAAGTTGCCTGTAAACAGAATATGCACTTCCTAAGCAGCAGAAATCCTGCCAAATGTGAGTGGTGTGTCCCTTTTGGGGTGATCTGGCCAGTCACCCACTGAGGAAGACTGGCTAGCCTGATTTTTCTTCGATTTAATCATTTGACTCTCCAAATACCAAACATATCTCTAGGCACACCTGGGGGCAAAACCTGAAGGCGGCCTTCCTGGCCTGTCTTGGGTTTGCTGAGGGATGGGGTCAAGAGCAGGGTGTGGTTCCGGAGCTCTTGTTTTCCAGGTGTATTGGCCCTCCCTTGGTGAGCTGTTGTGTTCTATATAAAAATGGAGGTGAGTGTGATGAGCCCCATTGCTCAGGCAAAACACACTGTTCAGTGAGAGTTAAACTTTGTGTACTTCATTGTTTCTAACAGCTTCTGCTTAGTCTCTCCTGGGTTCTGAAGCAGAGTGCTGACTCTCACTGTGGATTCGATTAGTGTCCGTGTCTCATTGACTCCACTCACCCATGAGAGTGCTGGGAGTGCTAGAAATCATGGCTGGTTATTAGTGAGAACTCTGGCCTCCCCTGTGACCCTTGGGTTTCTTTAATTTCCTTTTGGTTTTGAAGGTTGGTTTTTATTTATAAATTATGTAAAGTTTTTTACTGGTAGCACCGTAGCTTTAACTTTTAATTGCATATCTGAGGTTCCGCCCTGTTCCTTCCCCCACCCCCCACGCCCTGGGTTCTTTAGCAAGATGTAGGAGGTGTGATGGATGACTTCATTATGCAAAGAAAACTAATGTTGCTGGTTTTTGCCAACACCAGCTTACGCGCACCTTGGGAAATGGCATAATTCTGAATAATTTGCTAAGTGTATTTTTGGATTGTGACAACTCCTTCTACAGACATGATGCAAATCTGAGTAGATTACAGTTAATTTGATGACTGGCAGTGTGCAGTTTCTACATGGAAAATTCCTTGGGCCGGTGAGATGGCTGAGCGGGTGGGCAAAGGCACTTGTCACCAAAGCCCGACGACCTCAGTTCAGTCCCAAGTCTCCAGGCAGAAGAAGAGAACTTATCTTCTCTTGAAAGTTGTCCTTTGACGTCCACGTGCTGTTGACATGTGTGTGCCCAAAGTCTTTAGTCCTTCTGTCCATGGATGTGTAACTTAAAGAGATGGCCGTAAGTGTTCTGTGGTGTCCCTCTCTTCTGTTCCCTGAATTCCCAATTCCTCCCTGCAGAGACATCCACTTAACTCTTCTAGAATAGATAACCATGTTTGATTATGGTTTAATATTTGCTCTTTGGATGATGCCCTGTGTTGACAAGGAAGCAGCTACCAGTCGTGCGCGTGTGAGCACAGTGGGCACTGTTGTGTGTGTGAGCGGCTTCCTAGTGGTGCAGCCTTGGGAAATCGGGATTTGCTTGGTGTTTATGGCTTTTGAGTTGCTCAGTGCCCACACCCATGTTCTTCTCTTCCAGCTGCAGCATGAGAAGGCAGAGCTGGAGCAGCATCTGGAGCAGGAGCAGGAGTTTCAGGTCAACAAGCTGATGAAGAAGATTAAAAAGCTGGAGAATGACACCATCTCCAAGCAGCTCACCTTAGAGCAGGTGAGCCCCAGCTCCCTGGGTGGGGGGGGAGAGAGAGAGAGAGAGTGTGTGTGTGTGTGTGTGTGTGTGTGTGTGTGTGTGTGTGTGTGTGTGTGTGTGTGTGTGTGTGTGTGTGTGTGTGTGCCCCAGCTCCCTGGCTTTCTCTGTAAGCCTACCGTGTGTGTGTGCTGTCTCTTATACACATCTAGATGTGTATAAGAGACAGGTTTTCGGTCTTCCCCCCCCACAGTGGGGACTGTATTTCCAGGCAGGCGTTGGTGAGTTTCCAGAGTCCCTGTTCATTCTCTAACATGTTCTCTCGTTCTAGCCCCAGTTAGTACGTTTCACGAGCTCTGCAGTGAGCTCCTGATTTATAGCAGGAAGCACCAGGTTCCTTTTCTGTGAGGTAGAAGGGAANGGGTCTAACGTAGGATGGTTTCTGGGTCAGTCCTAACGCAGGCTTGTCAGGACCAAAAGCTGCTTTCAAGAATGGTTCGGAAGAAACGATGGACTTCTTCCCACAGTTCTAGCACTCTCGCAGGAACAGGCTCCACTCAGCTAGCCTTGTAAAGACTGATAAGGAGTGGTAGACTTGGTCAGCTCATCCTGGGTAGGGTGACCCTGATGAACTGTGCTCACTTCTCTGAGCCCCAGGTCTCCGTTTGCAAACAAAACACTAGTATAACTGGACCCATCCGCATGTCTGACATACTGGTGTAGGTGTCCATTCCAGAACTGGCCTTAGAAGCACACACTGGTCCTTCTACTCGTGTCATACATAGCTGTGGCAGCTGTCATCCTTCCACTCAGGCTGCTGTGTCCCTGGCATTGTGACCTTTGGTGCCTTTTCTCAGTAGCCTGAAGTGACATTTCCCTAAGACACATTATAAAAGGCAGTCCATGGTGTGTGGCTCTGGCCTTCCACACAAAGCTAAGCAGGTAGGTTTAGACATCACAGTTCCGTCTTACAGATGCCAGATACCATATAATGATTTAGCTACACCTCTTGTGCTAGCACTCTGATTCCTCTCACAGTCTACATCTTTTCTNTTTGTCCATCCCTGTGCTGACCCNTTNGTCCATCACATCTAGTCGTTAACAGTTGCCNGGGTTGAAGNCAGGATGGGAATGAGAGGTGTTTTCAGCCAACAGTGACTTTTCTTTTTCTTGTTATTCATATAGTTCTCTACACAAAGGTATCAAAGGAGGAGACCGATTGTTCCTGGGTTTTGTGGGACTGAATGGTTTCTTTTAAAAATGTCCTCATCCCTTCTGTGTCAAATTTGGATTCCAAGGGCNGGTTGTTTCCTAAGTATATCTAGAGCACTCTTTCTGTCAGTCAGCTTTCAAGGGTAGATACAATATCTAAGTTTTAGAAGACTCATTTCCCCAGTTTTAAACCATCTTGTTCCAGTGTTTGTCATTGCTGTGGTGAACAGCCCTGTCAGGTAACCCTTTGAGGATTTGTGTCTTAATCCATGGTACAGGTCCCAGGCATCTAGACCATTTCACTGAGGGACACCCAGGCAGCTCAGTAAGTCTCACAGTATCGGTATCATGCAAACTGTGCTGGAATATCACAATGTTGGTAGCCAGTATTTTAAGCAGCCTTTGCCTGGTATGTGTTCATAAGCCGTGACCCCCTCCCCAGGTGTCAATAGAGCCCTCAAGGTGGAGAAAGTAAGTGAGCATCATCAGGAAGGGGCTGTGATCTCTCACAGGCCTTGGGGAGGTGAGGAAAGGGGTGTCCTNTGACAGNACTTTCCCAGGGGAGACAACGCACATGTCTACTCACCCCAGATAGGGAACTCNCAACAGACAAGATACGGACACCACCGAAATCCAACTTGGTGAACCAGTAAGTTTTATTGAGATTGCTGACAGGAATATGGGTTANGGGTTATAGGAGCAGAAATGACTCAAAGACAGCTGTGTCACCAAGGCCTACCCCAGCATGGGTGACAGCTCACAAAATCTGGAAACCTGGAACACACTGCACAGCCTACAGGCAAGCTCAACAGGTTTGGAGAGTGTCCTGAGTCCAAATCTTTCTCCCTGGCAGGTCGGCGGGTTTCTGCTGCTTCCAGGCAGCTAGTCTGGCCTCAAGTCTTCTTTGCAGCTTTGGTTCCCTGAGTCTGAAGTGGGGGACTCTAGGTTTTTATTGCTGACCCTGGCAGGGAGGGGCCTAGTGAATCTAGTGAGTTTCAGGGACTTCCTGAAGCTGTTTTGAGTTGTTTACCTTCCTGCTTCAGGAGCCTCGCAGCAGGATGGCATGTATCAATCTCAGAGGAAACTTACACAAAAGGGGGTGTGAAGGTGAGCCTGGAGCACAGATGGTAGTACCCACTGTCTTTCGGCTCTAGACTCTTTGCAGGCTTAAGTAACAGTCCAAGGTGCACATTCTGTCTGTGAACTTGCATCTGACTAGCAAAGAGTCTCC
>LZPO01034906.1:308681-320683 GCA_001675575.1 Neotoma lepida | reverse complement strand
ACACCTTGTGAATGGTGGGGATCCAAATTATGGTCCTCATTCTCTCATGGTGAGTGTTTTATCTACGGAGCCAGCAACCAGCGTTTTGTCTTTAGTGTTTTCTGTCTTCCTTCTCTTTTTAAAGAAATTACAATTATTTATTTGGGGGGAGATGGTATGTACCANGGCATGTGTGTGGAGGTCCCGTGAAAAATCGNCAGAATTCAGTTCTCTTCTGCCATGTGGTCCCTGAGGAGTGAACTCAGGTTGCCATGATTAGTAGCAAGTGGCTTTGTCCACTGAGCCATCCCGTTGGCCCCCCAGGTCACTTTGAGAGTGGCTTCATTGTAACAGACTTTACGTAGGGAAGTCTTCCTTTCAGCATCTTTTGTTAGGCTGAGATGAGTGATCTGAGTTCCAACAGGCTGCTTTCCACATTTTATTTGAGGGGTCTGATCTTTGGAGTTCAAAGTATCTTTCCCTTAGTGGTACCTGATGAAATTGTGCTCAGACTAACCTTTGCAGAGTGGACTGGGAAAACTTTTGTGAGTCTCACCGATAAACCTGATATGAAAGGGTGGAGTTCTCATTGGGTTTATTACTGGGCATCCCTTTCCCCTGTCCCCTCCCCAGTAGGAGTCGTCCTCTATTTTATTTTATTATGCGTTTTGTTTCACTTCAGTTTGGGCCTCATACTCTGCATCCCCCTGCTTCAGCCTCTGACTATTGGGATTCCAGGTTTTCTCAGTCTGCTCTAATAGGGAAATGAACAATGGGAGGGAGGCAGAGTGGAGCTGGGCCTCCCTGCCCTTTCTGTACTCCCCAGACACAAGCCTGACAAGCTGGGGGATCTAATATCCCAGGCAGGCTTTCATACACTCTTTTTCCTCCGAGGAAGTTCCAGGTTTAGTGGGCGAGTATAATAGGACTCTCAGTCTGACGTTAATTAACCCGAAATGAGGAGTGGAACTGCTCAACACCAGTGAAGAATTGGGCAATGCCACTGAAAGACTTAATTAGGAAGCAGCTTTTCAAATGAGCTCTTGAGATGCTGATAAGCTCTNTCCCTGGATCCTGGGGGCTGCAGAGTAACTTGTGTGTGTGTTGGGGGGCGGGGGCAGAGGCTTGGACTGATACATAGATTTTTGACTGTGGGTGAAGAGAGTGCCAGTTGTGGGAACTCTAAATTTAAAACTAANTAAAACAAACAGGAAAAAACCTGAGAAGGGTAAAGGAGATAATTACAGATAACCCAGCATTTTTGTATTTTTTGAGATGGAAGCCGTTCTTACCTGGCAGTCAAGATACCCTGGGACCTCACAAAGCTCCCTGCNGTGTCACCAAGTGTTTCTGAAGTATTCTGACTCTGCTTTCTCCTGTTTGTTGCCCTTGAGCTGTTCTTCAAAGCCACATTCCACCACGCAAACGAGATACTTTCTGTTTCCTATATGATCTTGGCTTATTCACTTGTCAAAAAAAACACACCAATATTATTGATTGAGTCTTCTTGAATCTAGAGTAATGAACAAAACAGAGGAGAGTGAGGGGCGATAAGAGGAGGGTGCTGGGGCTGTGGTGCACACAGTCACAGCATATTACATTACATGGGTGTGCACAGGTATCGGAATGAAACACCCTCATTTTGTAATAAGATATATTTTAATAATAAAAGTGAATGGAATAGCATCTCACAAAACTATAGTATATTACAACCAAGATACTAACATTATATATATATAAAATCAGCAAGAACAGGGACCTATGGAGTTACACCCTAGATGGCTAGAACAGGATAACAAATAACCAGAGACCATGACAAATGTTGAGCACAGGATTGTAAGTGTCACTTACTAATGATGCCTAAGTTAAGTCACTTAAGCCCCGTCACCCAGTTGTTATNCTTATCCTTTACAAATAGTGAATTCCCATCTCATAACTTCCCATTCTTCCAGCTGACCATTGGTGGAGCTGGGATTTGAACCCACATATTTGACTCAAGGTTTGTGATTACAGCTACTAGGTTCTCTCGGCTATTTGAGAAACAGAGATGAGTCTAANTATGGAGGTGAATTAGTGTCGGGTTGGCTGTCTTNCTGAAGTGGTTACAGTTATAGGAAATAGNTGGATCCAGTGCCCAGTCATCCCAAAGCTATTCCGCCAGCTCTTTCCTCATCTCCTTCACATGGCGAGATCCAGTCAGGGATGCTCCAGGGCCCTGGCGTCCTCAGTAAAGCTGTTCCCCTTTCCTCTAGTTGAGACGGGAGAAGATTGACCTGGAAAACACCCTGGAGCAAGAACAAGAGGCGTTGGTGAATCGGCTGTGGAAGAGGATGGACAAGCTGGAAGCTGAAAAGAGGTCTGTTTAGCCTTGCTCACCTGGGCTTGTGTGCATGCGTGCCTGTGAGCGTGTGTGTTTGGAGGGCTGCTGGCTGTTACTAGGGATAGCAGTGAGACATTTGAATTGCTTGGGTGACACACACCATCCTAACTTGTTAAAGGAAATACTGCTGATCTCTCCCCTGGCGGTCTCCTCTCTCTGCCTGGCTTTTCTCCTCCCTCAAATAGGGATTCTTTTCATTTGCCAGTACAAGGCCAAGGCAGAGTCAACCATGGTGCCACAGTTCACCTGTTAATTAGTGCGCGTCTCTAGGATTTACTTAGTTGGGAGACTTGAATAGAAAAATGGCTATCCATTTGCTTTTAAACCCGCTGTAAATAGATACCTGTGGATATTTAATACTTGGGTGTTCAGTGTANATTCACAGATGTAAAGTGTCACCCAACAACAGACAGTTCCTAAATTGCCTTGTTGCAGATTGCCTTGGTCCTTGCTTTTGATCGCCCTGTACTTCGGGGTTGGAAGGGACAGAGCTTATAAGAATGACAGGAAGATCCTGTCTCTGAGCTTTATATGGGGTCAAGGCAAGTTTCCTTTGAAGTTGATTATTAGCTCCCTGGCCCAGAATCTTGTGTTTGCCTCCCAGAAGCCTGTGTTGTACATCGTTGGTTTTAAAGTGCTGTTCCACGCTGTTCAGAGTTCACATGTAAAATTACAAACACCAGACCAACCACAGAGCTTAAGAAAAGTGAAGATTCGAACTGTACGTCTAAGAGAAATCCTCCAGCCATAATCAGTCAGCATGATGGTAGCAGTTCTAATAAATTGAATTATAAAGTTATCTCGCGGTTACGGCCATATTTCCCTGTTCATTTCCTCAACTAGGGTAGAACTAGGTAAGTCAGTTTGCAGTTGGGCAAATTGAGAAGNAAACGATTCAATATTAAGCAAACCCCTGGAGCCCCAGCGGCTCATAGAGGGGAGGTGAGAGATTGNTGCAATTAGCCTGCCTTTTTGGAGCGCCGTTGGAGGCTCTACATACATATAATTGTATTGTTATTGAACTTAGCTGTAAGAAATGGTCATTNTTGTAGGTAAAATGCTGNTNAGCCTTTTCTAAGTTATATCTGAATGATAATTGGTAGGGAAGTGGGTGACCAGCTATTAACGAAGTAATTCTGACTCGGTTTGTTTTTTTAACAATTTTTCGTTGGTCCCAGTTTTTCAAACCTTCCACCCAGGTTTTACCNGGAGGAGCTTTAGTGGCTGTAAGTGATTCATAGCGGTTTCTAAATTCCACCCGGAGCATCAAGAGAGTAGAATTTCCTTATTCCCTCTCTTCCTCTCCAGCCAGCTTGCTCTACAATGCAGAATGTTTGCTAGACTCTGGGCATAGTAACCAGAAATGTGTTCCACAGACTTTACAGTTACAGTTGGCTGCCAGAGTCACTCAAAGAGCAGAAGGAACAGGGATGATGGCTCGGTGGTGCTGTACTTGTTGCACAAAGCATGAGGACCTGAGTTCAGATTCCCAGGACTGACCTAAAGCTGGACACGCTTGCCCGTGCGTGTAATCCCAGTGTGCTCCTAAAGCGAGATGGGAGGTNGAGACAGGATTCCCAGAGGCCCNNGTCAGTTTACCTTGCTTAAGCAGCAGAGAACAAGAGACCTCGTTGTAAACTGGGAGGAAGGGAGGACCCACACCTGAGAGTGNCCTCTGACTTCCANGTGCNAGTGGCACGTGTGCACCTGTACTAACACATGAACGCACAATAAACACAAAAGAACTGAGATCTTGCCATTCTGCCTGTTTGACCTGTGATNATTGTAGCTGAGGATGGGCAGAGAGGTTGTGAGACAGACAGACAGGCGTCAGTCTGTACTATGGATGTTTTTCGGGCCAGCTCTCAGCTCGAATGTTGTGTAGTCTTTTCATGGTTGCTTTTTTCTTTCCTTTTTTCTTCTCTTTCCTGTGAAGAATCCTACAGGAGAAATTAGACCAGCCTGTGTCTGCCCCACCATCGCCTAGAGACATCTCCATGGAGATCGACTCTCCTGAGAACATGATGAGGCATATCAGGTTTTTAAAGAATGAAGTGGAGCGGCTGAAGAAGCAGCTTCGAGCAGCCCAGTTACAGCGTACGTGGCGCCCCGTCCCCTCGTTCCTGTCTGTCAAATCAGTGCGTGTACCAGGCCCACATCAGTCCCTATGGTTACCAGTGAATTTGCAGTAGCCATATTCACAGTGTACTTACTGTAGTACTTACATGTAGACATTTGTATATGTGTACCTGTCATTCTGGGACCTATTTTTTAAAAGGAAGCTATCATAGGGGAGGGCCCATAATTTAGAATACTTCCAGAAGATAATTCTGATAATCTCAAGAGGGAGACACTGAATTAGTGAGATCCCAGGTATCTTCCTTCCTTCCTTGCTGAGATAAAATTCTCCGACTTAAGGGAGAACATGCTTATTTGGCACACAGATTACAGCTTATCATGACATGGGAAGTCATAGAGGAACTGGTCACCATCACACCCATGGTTGGAAACAGAACAGTTGATTAATGCATGCCTGTGCTCAGCTACCTTCACACACACACACACATTTTTATATATTTATATTTATATATTTATAATGAGCTCTGAGAATTTCATGTCATGTATTTTGATTTTAGTCACCATTCATGCCTCCCTGTAACTCCTGCCACACCCACCCTCTACCACCACACTTCCAACTTCGTGTCTGCATTTTGTTTTATCTCCCTGAACCCACTCATGCNGTCTAGGTACTCAAGTGTGGGGTCATCCACTACAGCAGAGTCAGCCTACCTACCAGGGCCTGACTCTGACCCTAGACCTCAAGAAAACTGATTGGGAACNGTGCCACACATGCATGTCCTCGNACATCTATAATTAAAATAATCCTTCCACACAAATTTTCTGAGGCCCCTGTCCACGAAATTCTGTTACCAAACTTGGCTGCAGGAGTGGGTCACAACCTGTAACCCCAAATCACATCTGGCTACCTGTCCTCAGTGAGACAATAAAAAGGCCAGATTCATAGTGGAAAGCAGATTTAATCACTGGCCACATTTCGGAAGGGAACAAAGAGCTTAGGAGTCAGGGATAGGCTGACAGGCTAATGCCACAGCTATACTAAAGGAGGTGCAGGCCACCTGATATACAGAGTTGGAGACAGACAGAGGATAGGATAGGACGGGTCATTAATATATTGTCCTCTAAGCCTTACTGACACCAGCTGAGCGATGCTGATGGCCTCTTTGGGCCAGCCTTTTCTGTCCTGGGAAAAATCACACTAGCACTTATTGACGCCTTCAGCAAGATCTGCAGGCCTTGCCATGACCAAGCAGTGCAGTGAGTGCCAAGGGATGAGAACAAAGCATCCTTCCCTTGGACCAAGGATTTGCACAGCTAAGCAGTTTCTGGTCAAGGTGTGGTCCCACCCACCATGGATGCATCTTTGTCTGGGTTTCAGTCTCAACCTGTAGAATGTGAAATCTCTTCCAGGGAGACAGGTTCCCCTCCAGCTGTCCCTCGTGCCCTTGCCTTCTCCCAGTGTGAGATTCCTGGGGAAATTCCAATTTCTTTGGTGGGCACTGTTTCAGTAGTGTGCATAAAAGACGAAAGTGTTTTAGAATATTTGCATTTCTGCCTGGTAGAGTTCTAGACAGTATCAAATTGACAATTAAAACNATCAGGCCAGGTGACCTTTGTAATCATGTTTATCTGTAGGATGTGCTAATGAATCTGCACAGGCGCCCTCCCTGCACTTCTGGACTGTGAAGGGAGGACTGTGAAGGCTGTTTGCCTTCCTTATTGCTGAATCCAATCTCAGCTGACATTTGCGCATGGTATTTGCAGAATAAATGCTTTTGAAATTTAGACTTAATATTTGGTAAAGGCCAAGGTATGGAGTGGAAATCAAGGTACTAGGTTTCTGAACTTGTCTGGGTCCCTGCATTTTTAGAGGTCTGCCCTACTTCTGATGTTTGGTTACAGACATTTCTCCCTTGAGGTAATATATGGGGGGAAGGGCTTCCCTTTCCCTGTTTCTGCCAGGTGAGCAGTTTGCACAGGCACACACCTAGTGTCCGCACAGATGTGTGCACGCACAGATGTGTGCACGCACACAGAATTGCTTCATACCAAGAGTTGCACGGTGAGCATGACCTTCTGCTTCTTTCTCTTTGAAAACACTTGAGTTTTGTCTTTTAGGACAGGGTTTCTCTATGCAGTCCTGACTGTCCTGGAACTCGCTCTGTAGACCAGGTTGGCCTTGAACTCAGAGATCCACCTGCCTCTGCCTCCCAAGTGCTGGAGTAAAGGTGTGCATGACCACCACCAGGCAAAAACACTTTAAAATAGCTAGTCTTACAGTTCTTCTCTCGGCTACCTACACAGCTGCCTTGAGCCCCCCCTTCAAGGCTGACTAGTCTATCCATTCAGTGGTCCATACAAAGGATGTCCTTTCTAACTATATTTATTATCTAGAGTGTGTGCACGTGACCTGGTGCTCACGTGTTGGTTAGAGAACAGCTTGTGGATGTAGAGTCTCTCCTTCCACCCTGTGGGTCGAGGGATCCAGCTCAGGCTAGCAGACTTGGTGGCAGGTGTGCCTCTTACCTGAAGGGCCATCTCACTAGCCCCAAATGACCCTCGTGAGGTGTTGTACTCCAGCTGCAGTGAGCATGCTTGTGTGCACGTCTCCCCCATGCACAAGTGCCTTGGGCAGGTCCAGTCTACTCAATAGAAGGCACACTGATGATCTCCGTGGCTTGCTTACTTCTCCCCTGAAGTGCATTACAAGTAGAGGTTCAGTGTTCTGTCTTGGATGGTATCTCAAGATCCTGGAGTCTTTCTGAAGTATGGCGTGTTCTCTCTTGTTGTTGCTGCAGCAAGCCTAGGCACGGTGGCTCAAAAGGGCACAGATTGATTGTGTTGTAGCCCTGGAGGCCAGAGGTCTGACATGTGGGGCTTCCAAGGTTGTCTAGATAGTAAGTAGCGCTATGTGCCTCTGGAGATATCCAGGGAATCGGNGGCTCCCCTCTTGTTCTGTGCCACTTCAGGCTCCATCCATGTCTCTTGTGGCTCTTCCTTGTGGAGGGATNTCACTCTCATGTCTTCTCCCTGTTCAGGTCTCCTTTTCACTCTAAGCCTTGTGATTATCTTCTACCTACCCTGATAATCCAGGATTATCTCAGCATCCTGAATCCTTAACTTCATCACACATGCAAAATCCCTTTTGTCTTTGTTGTGTCGTACGGTAGCCCTTGAGGATGAGTCTGTGGGCACCGCCAGCATTCCTGCCAGCGCTGGGTGGTTTTCTGAGTTCTTCCAGGACTAGACANTAGTCCTCTGAAGTGCTTGTTTTTAATCCAGTTAATTCTGAGGTGTATCTTAGGTAACTGCTGCAGATACTCCATGAAACCTTGTGAGCTAAATCAAAACGTGCTTGATGCCAGTTTGTTCTGGGCTGGATAGGCAGCNNGTTTTTATCACCTCTTCCAGGGCACCCAGCTCCCTTTTTCCTTCCTCATTCCTGCTTGGCTNGTTGTGCGTGGCTAGTNGGCTCCAAGGGGAGNATGCTTTGTTCTCATCCCTTCGCACTCACTGCACTGCTTGGTCATGGNCAGGTCTGCAGATCTTGCTGAAGGTGTCAGTGAGTGCTAGTGTGATGATTTTTTCCCCCCCCAGGACAGAAAAGGCTGGCCCAAAGAGGCCATCAGCATCGCTCAGCTGGTGTCAGTAAGGCTTAGAGGACAGTATATTAATGACCTGTCCTATCCTATCCTCTGTCTCCAACCAACTCTGTATATCAGGTGGCCTGCACCTCCTTTGGTGTAGCTGTGGCGTTAGCCCCCCAGCCCCTCCCTGACTCATAAAAACACTTGAAGCTCTCAAGAGTTCTCAGTTTGGGTTGAGCCGTAGACTCTGCTGGGGCTCAGTCTCCGTGTGGTCTGTAGGCTGGGAAGGGGACGGAAAACAGCCCTCTTGTGTGGGAGCATTGCTTTGAAACCCATTTGGATGCCACCCTCACTGGATGGCACCTGTGATTCGGTTTCAGGAGGAAGTAGACTATGAGGGCTGTACGAACCGTGCTGCGGACCCCCAGGACTAGAGAGCTGTGTGAGAGAGGAGAGTGACAGTGTACCAGCAGAGGGCACCCAAGGAATGCCTTGGTTCCAGCCTCCTGTGCCTTGGGTCCTGACACAGGAGAAGTCGCACTTGGGGCCTGCTAATGTATCTGAGTTAAATTGATGCATTGACAGGAAGTCCTGAAGTCCTNCCTGAGGTGACATTCTTACCTCTAAGTTACTGTCTCAGCNTTTCTCTGCTGAGTCCCCATATGCTAACAAATGGACCTCTCCTTTTATTTTTGTTTGAGACAGGGTCTCACTGTGTAGCTCAGGCTGACCTGGAACTCTCAGCCCTTCTGCCTTAACCCATCCACCCCCACCCCATCCCCGGGTGCTGGGAATATAGGCATGTATCCCATGTCCGGCCTGAGCTGCAATTTTCTTTGAAAAATGATGTTTCCTCTTAAATCACTGTTCTGGGAACTGGTTCTGTAGTCTCCGTCTGAGTTTGAGCAGCATTAGGTATGCCCAGGGCCACCTGGTGCTTCCTGTTGAGCTCAGTGAGAAATCTGTACACAAGCATACTTGGGGGAACTTAATTTAAGCTGTTCATATTAAAAGTGAACTCGGTAAGTATTTTCCCAGCATCACTTCAATTAAAAAGACTTCACATATGGATTAGGCAGCGGGGTTTCTGGCTGTATTCAAACCAGCTGAGAGAGATTTAGTGTTTAGTCTACATAATGGTGTCTAATAATCTGAGTATTTTAATTTCTGAAACAGGGAGAGTCCAGGCTGGAGAGATGGTTCAGTGGTTAAGACTGCTTATTGCTCACCCAGAGGATCTTAGTTCAATTCCTAGCAGCTGTAATTTTTTCAGCACTAGGGGATGGGACGTTCTGTTGTTTCCGTGGGCATTGTATTCTAGGCCATATACTAACCCACAGACATACATCTATGCATAATTTAAAATAAATTCTTTTAAATTAAGAATTTAATTTAATTTTAAATTAAATTAAGTTTAAGAGCTTTTGTATATTCTGTAATGACTCTAACTTGNAAATCATTGGATAATCGTCATCAGAGGTCGTTATTGGGTGGGCAGGCTCAGTGGGTAAAGGCACTTGCCACCAAGCCTGAGGGCCCGAGTCTGATCCTCNGAACCCACGTGATTGAAGGCATGAAGCAGTTCCCAGGGGTTATCCACNCACACCTGGATGAGGCTTCCATGCGCTCCGTGGAAAAGCGTTCTTGTTCACTGTGTGAAGTTCTGTTCTTGTTCACNGTGTGAAGTTCTGTTTTACAAGAGAGTGGGGTCATGATTCNACAAAACACAGTTTAATTGCATTGCAAGCTGTGGCTTTTCAGATTCAGAGAAGATGGCCCAGTACTTGGAGGAGGAGCGGCACATGAGGGAGGAGAACCTGAGGCTGCAGCGGAAGCTTCAGAGGGAGATGGAGAGAAGGGAAGCCCTGTGTCGCCAGCTCTCCGAGAGCGAGTCCAGCTTGGAAATGGATGATGAAAGGTTTGCACCCATGCACTCTCCCCCACCCCCCTGCACGCACGTAGACACGCACACGCGTGCACACACACCATCTATAACTCCAGTCCCAGGGGATCCAGTGCTCTCTTCTGTCCTCCCCAGGCACCAGGCCTGTAGGTTGTGTACTGGCATACTTGTAGGCAAAAACACCCGTATCCNTGAATTGATTTTAAAATGATATATTCTAGAAGAGGAGAGCTTAANTGTCATAGGGGCTGTGGTGATGGATACCCCCAAGTTAAAGCACATGCTCACAGTAGGATATGTGCAAGGTCGAATACTCGGCCCTCACTGGAGAAGAAGCTGCCCTTCTGAAATGGCGTGTGAGGGAGAGAAATGGAGGCAAGGCTGGCATTTGTTTTGTTTTTAAATTTTCAACGTTGATATTTAAATGCAAGCAAAGATACTAGAGAAGTATGTTGGCTGCTGTTCCTATTTCTAGTAACAGGAATAAATAAGTTCACATACTTAGATACAAATATCACAGGCACATTTAGCAGGATTTTCTCCAAATCTGCTTTAATTGAATTGCAAACATTTCAGTGATTTTTTTTTTCCCCCTTTAGAATATTTATGTTACCTCATTTGTCAATACACTATGCCAAGCTCTTTTCTTAAATTCCTTGATAATTTCAAACATGTGTATATTGAATTTGGGTCATTTTCATCCCCCATGACTCGCTCACCCCCCCCTCCGCAAGCAATCCCCTCCTGCTTTGATGTCTTTGGTTTTAACCCACTGAGTTTAGTATTTAGCTCATACATGCATCCGTATCCTTTGGAAATAATTCTTACGATCTTAATCAGAAAGGCATCAGGCCATAGTAATTACAGAATAATCTGAGGGGGTTTGGGTGTGATTTTTTTTTTTNTTTCATAGAGACGATCTCTCTCAAGTATGTTGTGTGCGTTGGCCACATTCACTTCACACACACACACTCTTCTTTCTCCACTTTTCTTCCATCTGATTGGTCATGTTTCCGTCCCTCAGCCTGCCTTCTGATTTCATGCTGTATGTGTACATATAAATGGTTTCGTGTATCTGTAAGAAATCTAGAAGGAAGACGTGATACTTGCCTCCAAGTCTGGACTGACTTNGGTTTTCAGCCGTCTCTTGTGTTCCAGTAAATAGCATCATTTCTGTCTTCTTTACAACCACATAAGTTCCACTGCATATACACGCCACATTTCCCTTGGGGATGGACGTCCGTGCAGAATCCACAACTTGGCTGTTAGGAATAGAACCATAACAGCCTAGATGTACAGACAGTCTCTGTAATTCTGTGACTTAAGGCCCTCTGGTATCTTATAACCCAGAAGTGGCATATCTGAGTCATATGACAGCTCTGGGTTTGTTTTTTAAGAAACCCTCATATTGATGTTGATAGCAGCTGGGCTGGTTTACATTCTCACCAGCAGCTTATGAGGGCTTCCCTTTATCCACATACCTGCCAGCATTTGTTTTGTTTCCTTAGTGACTGCAGTTCTTACCAGGGTGAGAATCTCAGGATAGTTTTGACTGGCATTTCCCTGGTAGCTAAGGACGTTGGNCATTTTTTCATAAGTTTACAGACTGTTTATGCTTCAATTTTTTTTATAAGTTTTTTTCAAGATAGGGTCTCACTGTGCAGCCCTGGCTGTCTTGGAGCTCACTGTGTAGACCAGGCTGTCCTCGAACTCACAAGGTTTGCACCACCACACCCGGTCTGTATTGCAGCTTTTAAGAATTTATCTCATCTGCCCATTTATTGATGAGCTTGTTTGGTCTGGTATTTACTGTTTTTAGTTCTTCATATATTCTAGATGTTATTAACCCTGTTTGATGTGTACCTGGCAAAGGTTTTCTCCCACTGTGGGCTTCCTCTTCAGCACTTCCTGTTTCCTTTGCTTCTTCATTTCATACCATCCCATTTGTCAGTCCCTGATATGCTTTCCTGAGCTATTGGAATTCTTTCCAGAAAGTCTTTGCCAATGCCCGTGTCTTTTGAAGGGTTTCCCTCTTAGCGGCCTCAGACTTTCAAGTCTCAACATTAAAGTCTTT
>LZPO01034906.1:291936-305810 GCA_001675575.1 Neotoma lepida | reverse complement strand
TTTGCGCCTTTCCTGGAACTCACTTGGTAGCCCAGGCTGGCCTTGAACTCACAGAGATCCGCCTGCCTCTGCCTCCCGAGTGCTGGGATTAAAGGCATGCACCACCACCGCCCGACTTCTGCAATGATTTTACTAAATGTTTTCTGTGTCTTTAGCTCAAACTTCTTTTGTCTCCTCTGCTGAAATGATCACCCTATGGGTAACTAGAACATCTGGTTTCTGCATCTGTACCTCATTCAGATTCCCCTCCTTCCTCGCCTACTCTGCCCTCGCAAATGGCAAATGAGGAAGTTGTTAAGATAACTAACAAGTCAAAATAGAAGTAAGACCTTTCTGTGCAGCATTTATGGCTTTTTTACAGAATTAGCCTTCCTCTGACACAGACCAGGCGTGGTCCAGCTTCCTGTGGGCCACGTCTCAATGTGAAAGGGAGATGGAGCCTCCCGAAACAGCTGGGCACCCACTGTGTGAGACCTGGGTTGCTAGCTAGGGTCTGTTCTGTGAGAAGTGCCGTCTGTTGAGGACCCAGTGTTGACATGGGACCCGCTAGCCATTCAGCCCTCCACTTCTGTTTCTTTAGTGAAGGAGATCCAGAGGCCTGCTGAAGCTTCCCNGCACTACCTTTGGATGCTTTCAAGAGAACGAGATTTTTTTTTAAATAATGGCAAGATATAAATGGGGTTGTTATTCTTCTATTTTTACAAGCTTTCCTCTTGAAAATATCTCTCTGCTTCCTCACTTAAAGAATTATTTTTTCCTCTGAAGATTGTGTTAACAAAACTCTGATCCTTGCTTCTAAGCTTTATGTATCTGTTCTTGACAGCTTCCCATTCTCAGTAAAATTGTTTGACTGAACATGTCGGCCCAAACACAAAGCAGTTCACTAGATAGTTTAGTAAGTACTTTCAGACTCAGAGGAGACCAGGGCTGAAGTACAAAACACCTCAGAGGGGCCATGCTTTTTTTTTTTTTTTTTTTTTTTTTTCTTTTTTTTTCTCTATTAAAAATTTTTTTTATTCATTTTATATACCAACCACAGATCCCCCCTCTCATCCCTCCTCCAGCTCCCTACCCCCTGTCTCTTATACACATCTAGATGTGTATAAGCGACTGTCCATATCCCCTCCTCCCAAAAGTTAAGGCCTCCCATGGGGATTCAGCAAAGCCTGATAAATTCAGTTGAGGCAAGTCCAAGCCCCTTCCCCTGCATCAAGGCTGTGCAAAGTGTCCCACCATAGGTAATGGACTCCAAAAAGCCAGCTCATGCACCTGATCCCACTGCCAGGGGACAGGGCCATTCTTGAAAGATAAGGCTNCTTCACGCTTCCAGATAGGTTAATACTTCCTCCAGAACTGATGGTCAGTGCAAAAGTCTTACTTTATTTTTTATTTTTATTTATTACTATTTTTTTCAAGACAGGGTTTCTCTGTATAACAGCCCTGGCTGGCCTGGAACCGCTCTATAGACCAGGCTGACATCAAACTCATAGAGATGNACCTACTTCTGCCTCCCAAGTACTGGGATTAAAGGCATGTGCCANCACACATGGCGTTTCATTTTATTTTTGTTGTTTGTTTTCATTTGTTTTCAGGCAGGATCTCCTGCAGTCTTGAGCTGACCTTGAATTTTGATCTTCCTGTTTCCACCCCAGAGTTCTGGGATTACAAGTGCATGCNACCACAGGAGCATGGAGACACAACCCAGGGCTTCATGCACGCTTGGCAAGTGCTCTGTCAGCTGAGCTACATCCCCAGCTCTGCTTTTATTTTTTTTGTAAATTATTCCAGGTACAATGGAGTTGCCTGGTGAAGTACCACTCTGCATCCTAGGACTGATAGTGATGGGGTGGATCTTGGGGAAAGAAAACTTCAGACACTTCAGACCATCAGGGGTAGTATTAACCACCTGCCTGCATATACAGCACAAGGAANGTTCTACCTGGTGTTGCTGTGGTGGGCTTTTTTAAAAGGGGAAGAAGACANAGAGGCAGGCATCTCATTGAGCTGTGTATCAATCAGGCTCCATTAACCTGCTGGAAGCGGCCATGTTAGTTCCTCATGTGAATGAACACCAGGGCTGACGGTGCTCTGGGATGAAAGTACATGCCTGTTTAGCTTTAAGGCCGGGGAGGGCGGTTTGTCAGGAAGTCTATCAAGCAGAAACTCCTTCCCAGCAGCACGCTGTACTTGGATCACAGAGTGAAATCCGATGGTGCCGATAATCACACTTGAGCACGTTCAGGGCTGATGTGGCTTTGAGTCAGCACAGTGCGGCTGAGTGTGACGCAGCGAAGGTGCTTAGCGCGGGTGTCTTCTGTTAAATTCCTGTGTGACCATCTGTTACGCAGAGCTCGCCTTGTAAACACATGGCACTCAGCCCCGGGGCGGGGGAGGGGCGTCGGGCATATGTGTCTTTAAACTTAATGGGATGATCTTAAATATTGGTGAGCTTATTTGGTATTGAGTGTCAAACAGCAGTTTAAGCATAGACGTCTTTGCGCTTCTGGGGTCACCAAAGGGACTTCTTCGACTGGTCCTCTCTGACGTGTGGCGGCTGTGACAGGCCTCTGGGGGTAGTGAGGTCTGTCCAAGTGGAGCAGTTTGACTCAGGAGTCTGCACCAGAAATGTCCCCAGGGTACAGCCTCACCAACTCCCTGGATTTTGACCTCAAGTTGTGCATTCACACCTTTGCTGCTAGGATGTCTTCTAGGGACTGCTTGAACAAAGGTGTTTCAACTCCCTCCTCTTCTCTTCTTCTAGGTATTTTAATGAGATGTCTGCACAAGGATTAAGACCTCGCACTGTGTCCAGCCCGATCCCTTACACGCCTTCTCCCAGTTCAAGCAGGCCTATATCACCCGGTGAGTGTGTCCTCCGTTACCACAGTGTGACTTCCAGGGTTTTGGGGGGGGGCGCTGGGGAATTGAACCCAGGACCTCACACAGGTTTAGCCAAGAGCTCCCCAGTGATTTTTCAGCTAGCTCTGCTGATATGTTTAATCAGCTGCCTGGGTTGTGTTTCCTTCTGTTCTGTGTTTTTCAAAAATAAATCACCGTCAGTAATGAGTGTTAGCTTTAAGATCTTCAATACAAGGACTGTGTGGATTTTTTTTNANTNACTATTTTATTATTTGGTGCTTTTCTTTATTTTTTAACTTTTGAGGACTTCATACCATCNATCTGCCTCCTCTTCCTCAATGTTCACTGAGCCTTAGNTATAGATTATTTTTTAACCTTAAACTTGACCTTGAAAACCCCTTTCTAGAAGAGGACTGTGTTGTGTGATTAGTCTCTGAATGGGCAGGGTCTCAGGTAGATTTCCAGCATGCCTTACCGTGCATCTTCTGTGGGTCCCCTCCCTACATTCCTACTCTGTTAATCTCGCTTTTGCTTTCAGTGATATTGTAGCCTCATTCTTGTTAAAATAGAAGAAGCGGCCATTCATGGGTTACCAGCGCTCGGTCATGGGGNCAAGAAGAGGCCAGGGTAGTCTTCTTTGTCCAAAACCAGGGTTCCTCCTCACCTGAGCTGGCTCCTGATACTTGCAGTGATGTGTGAGCCAGGCCTGGAAGGCCAGGAAGAAGCAAGGCAGCTGCCTCTTCTGCCTTGTTACCCAAGGGCTTTCCTTTCCCAGCATGCTCGGCTTCATCTGACCCCCTCAAAATACTCAATGTCCCAGGCCCAGCACCAGCAGCACTGCATGGGACTCCAGTGTTGGTTGGGCAAGTATGGGATTCACCCTCAAGGGATGAGGCGAAAGTGAGGCGCAGAGGGTGGGTGGCGGGAGTAGCAGGGGGAAGGCAGAAGCTNGCAGCTTGTGGAGACTGTTTATGTGCTAGCTGATGAACAAGCTGTAGTTAGAATTGAGGGACAAGTCTGTGGAGGTGGTGCCAGGTTGGAGGAGTGTCACACTAGGGGTGGCCTTGCAGAGGCTTTGTTAGGACTGTGGTTTGTTTTGTCTGAGGTCATGATTAAAACAAGGATGTCCCTTAAGGTTGATGAAGGGGACATGATGCTCCAGAGCCACAGCAGTTAGGACAGTGTGGTAGAAATGTCTTGGCTTTATCAGTTCAAGGTCTGGCCAGTACTACAGTGACTTTTGGTGATATATTAATATTATTACTATTTTGCTGTGTCTGTGAACCACGTGCGTGCAGTGCCCTCAGAGGTCAGACGGGAACATTGGGTCCCTGAGACTAGAGTTACAGATGATTGTGAGCCACCATACTAGGGATACTGGGGATTTACATGGGGTCCTCTGGAAGAGCAGCCAGTGCTCTAACCACCGAGCCATCTCCAGCTCCCTACCCCCTTTCCCTCTTCAAAGGAGACACTAATTCTAACAGTAAAGAGTCTCCCACACTGTGGCAACTGTTTTATTATAGATGTGAGCTCTCTGAAACAAAGGAGACCAAGGATGGCCAGGAATTCCTCTCCAAGTGAACAGTGGGACTGGCCATTGTTCCTTGTTCTTGCCAAAAGAATGTCCCCCAAATCTGGATCCGTTCCTCTAGTCTCCAGTGGCCGTCAGTCTGTCCCCGAAAGTGCCTCTTAGCTGCCTCTTCATTTTCCCCAAATTAGTGCTAGGCTTTCATCACCTCAGGAAATGTCTCTTTTTACCTTCTGATTTATTGGTGGGAAAGGAAACTGAAGTCAGGAGACAGCGGGGAGGGTTGCTTTGCAGCAGGNAGGCATGCCAGCTCGTGTTGAATGTAATTTAATATCTTATTTGATCTGCTTAAAGCTAACAAAAGTTTTAGAGGTATGTCATTTCTAAATGATCAGAAAAAATACTGCAGTCGTGGGGGCTGGAGACAAATGTGAGAGTTTGGTTTAGAATAGTATTTCTGTTGTTGAAATGATCTGCAAGGCAATCCTACTGCCTTGTAGTATAGTGGTACTAAGATCTTCTCAACAGCATGTTTGGATGTGTCTACATCAGGAATAGGTAGTAACTAGGTCTAAGAGCAGCTTTGTGTCCCCAGTAGCAATGAGTGCACCCAGTGGACAGATTTGGTTTCTATCTCTGTTCTCAGTTAAAAGGAACTTGGGCCGCTTGGAAAGATGGGTGTGTGTAGAGCTGTGACATCTTGACAAAGTCAAGAATTTCTCAGACCATGGTAAGGATGTGACAGAAAGTCAGGAGCCCCCGAGTACCAAAGCTAGATCAGTGTGACCAGTAAGGACCTATGTAGGAATGTGACAAGAGAGGATACCAAAGCTATCACAGTGTGACCAATGAAAGCCATAGAGAGGATACCAAAGCTATCACAGTGTGACCAATGAAAGCCATCTAATTATCTGCACTGTGGTGATGATTCTGTCAGCAGTGAACATCAGAGACCACAGTGGTGTTATTCCCTAGCAGTTTGGGGACACTCTGATAGCTCTCATTGAAATGGCTGACAGACACATTTCTTAAAATGTGTCCCTTGTCCTTAAGCGGCACTGACTGTGTTCTGCTCAGCAGCCACTGTCTGCAGATTTCCAGCTTCAACAAAGGTTAGTTGTTGCTGTTGTTTATTTTCTCACATATTCCTGGGCCAAAGGGTGAGATGCATGGTTATTAAGATTTAAGGAAGAATAAAAATTAATAAGATCCCCTGACTTAGTCTTATATAATCAACAGGGCCTGGGGAAGAGGGTAGAAAAAATACACTAATAACTCATTTAGTCCTTGCAGTAATCTGAGGGTGTTGTTAGTCCTTGCAGTAATCTGAGGGTGTTAGAGCGGTCATTCTTGCTAATGGTGGGATTCATAGCACGATGAGATTAAATAATATGTCCTTGTGGCTCAGTACCAGGTGACAGAGGTGGTCATCCCTGGCTGCCCTGGGCACCACTCCTTTGATTGATTTGGTTTAAGGTCAGAGTTGGAATTAGAGTTAAGGTCAGAAGGCTTGATGTTCACAGTTCAGAATTGCTGGCCTAGAGCATTGGGGCGGTGGGGGACAGGGGGGAGAATGAATATATTTAGGTAGGCAATAGAGAGTCTTGGAAGATTCTTGGTTAGTGGCTTAACATAATTAAAATTATTCTTCAGAAAAATGAACCTAATAAATAGGCTGGAATTTTTTGTTTTGTGAAAGGAATCTTATTTTTCATTTTATTTTTATATTTTTATGTCTTTGAATTCTTAACCTGCATGTGTGTATGTGTATCATAAGCATGCCTGATTCCTTCAAGGGAAGAAGAGGAGGTTGGGTGTTCTGGAACTGGATNGTTGTGAGCCACCGTGTGGGTGCTGGGAATCAAACCCAGGTCCTCTGTAAGAGCAACCAGTGCTCTTAACCACTGAGTGCACTTAAGAGATTCCCTGAACGCTCTTTAAAATTAAGGAGTCACTTTCTTTTAACTACATCTTGGATTTTCTTGCCAGGTGGGGGTGTTTATTCATTTGTTTTTTGTTTTGTTTTTTTTCTTGGTGGTGGGGATTGAATCCAGACCTTGTGTCCATAGACAGCTATTTTAGCATTGAGTAGGACACCCCCACCCCCACCCCCAGCCTTACCATGACTTTCCTAAGAAGCAAAATTAGGGTTTTGTTCCTGGGTTGTTATTTGAAGGCGACCTCTTCAATCTCAGCGCATCAGTCAACAGCTTGTTAAATGATTGCTTTGGTCTTTACACTGGTGCTTGTCACAGGGCACCACTTTGTAAATGTGAGTCAAAAATCAATTGGAAATGGGAAATCTATCAGACAAAAAGCACCAGTGACATCGTCCAGTCTGTAAATAAGTGCTTGGCATTTGATACTGAGGGAACAGAAAAGTCCTNGAAGATGCTCAGTGTAATCTTTGCGGAAGTAAACACAGTGCAGCTTGTCCCCAATGTTATTCAGGGCAGCAGTAAGTAGTTAATACAGCTTGGCCTCTAGCCACCTGCTGGTCCTTCAAAGAAGATGGTGATACCAGTCCTTATGCAAACCCTTGTCTGTTAGTGTTTTTACTTCATCCATTTTTATGGCTCTGTATTAGTTACACTATGACCAAACATTTGACAATGATAAGGGGCAAAGGGTGAGTTATAGCCTGTCCCTTCAGAGAAGACATGGGGGCAAGAGCATGAGGTAGCTGGTCACATTGTATCCACAGGCAGAGAACAGTCTGGAAGTAAGGCTGAACTATATATATAACAGCTTCAGATTTTCTCTACTTCACTCACTCCTTCTAAGGCCCTACCTCTTAAGGGTTCCACAGCCTTCCCAAACAGCGCCATCTGCTGGGAACTAAGTGTTCCCACACATGCGCCTGTGGCAGAGGAGTGCACATTACACACTGAAGCCACAGCAAGGGCCTACCCTGTGCAGTTTTTCCATTTAGATGCTAGGAGTGAAAGGTAAGGTGCTGGGTTGATACAGTGTTGCCCAGACCAGTACCACCTTCAATACCAGCTCTCCAGGGCTCCTTAGACTGTCCACAGTTAAATCACGCTGAAGATTTCAAATAGGGCTAANTGGACCCTACCCCAGGCCTATCTAATAAGAGATGGAGAATGTAAAGAGGTNTGCATGTCTGGGTGGGTACACGTACTTGGAAGGCCAAAGGACAACCTCAAGCATCGTTCCTTAGGAGTGACCTGTCCATCTTGTGTTTCGAAATAGTGTCTCTCATTGACCTGAGACTCACCAATTCAGCTAGGCTGACTGACTAGTAAGCCCCAGGAATCCTCCTGGCATGTTACATGGGTGATGGGGAATAGTGCTCAGGCCGGGTCCTCATGCGTGTACAGCAAGAACGTCACCAACTGAGCCATCTCCTCAGCCCTGATACGTGCTATTGTCTTGGCTTCTTTCAGGCAACATTGGCATGTGTGGGGCTTTTGTATCCTGTATCAAACATTTGCAGGTGGCAAAGTTTGTATGCATGCAAACACTTACACACACGTACACACATGCACACACAGTTGTCCTGGGTAATTATTACTGGTATATCTCCTCTCTTTTCTTACATCTGATTTTCACCTGTCTCTCACTTTCNCCTTGATTCTTCTATACTCCTCTTCTGTAAAGGGCTGAACTGGCATGGCTTGACTTTCTTATTTTTATTAAGCAGTGGCAAGCCTTTAGCCTGATATCTGCCCTCTCTGTAAGTGTCTAATGCCGTGGTGACCTTGGACACAGCCACAGGTGCTCTCCAGCTGGTCTTTGCCTCTTGCTGTGCAGAAGCCATCATACACCAACAGCAGCAGACCTCGCCTTTCTCCCCTTCTTNNTGGTCCNTGGCTGCCACCATTCTCCCGTGTCTGTGCTTTGCCTTTCCAGATTGCACATAGACGTGGAGCTGTGCAGTATTCATCCCTCTGTGACTGTTTCAGTTGGTGTAGTGCTCTCTGGGCACATGTGTAAGGCAGGATTTCCCGCTTTATAACAGAACAGTCCTCACCATCTGTATCACTGTTTCCTTTATCCGCTCAGCCACTGATGAGCAGTTAGTCTGTTTCCACTTTGCAGGTTTTACTCACTGGTGAACACAGACGTGCTTTGCAACTGCATAATCCATTTGATGCCTGTGGATGGTGTAACATAAAAGGCGTTTGTTTGTTTGTAGCAGGCTTTCTCTTGGGCCACCAACCAGCTCCCAAATCATGACATAGAGACTTCTTATTAGTTGTGAATGCTTGGCCTTATCTAGTTTGTCCCACTAGCTCTTATAACTGAATCTGTTTCTCTTCATCTTTGTTTTGCTTGGGGCTTTTTACCTTTCTTCCTTCTGTATATCTTACTTTCACTGCATCTCATGCCTGGCTGGCTGGCAGCTGCCTGGCTTCTGGGCTGGGTGTCTCCTCATTTTCCCTCATTCTTTTCTCCTCCTNCTCTCTCCTCCTTAGACTTCTCCTCCTACTTACTCTCTCTATCCCTGTCCTGCCTAACTATTGGCCATTCAGCTTTTTATTAGACCAATCAGGTGCCCTAGGCAGGCAAGGTGAAACAAATGCAACCCATCTTTACATAATTAAACAGATGCAGCGTAAACAAATGTAACACATCTTTGCCTAGTTAAAGCACTATTCCTCAGTATTTATTTGTCTTTGCCTGTGGATATGAAGGTTTCCCAGCACCATTGAAGAGACCGTTCTNGTCCATCCCTTCTTCATCTCTTGTCAGCCGTGTGAAGGGTCATTTGATGGAATATGACCACATTCATNTCTAGACTTGACTGTTTAGCTCCAGTGCTAGATGTTTGTTTTTTGTTTGTCTGTGTTTATGTCCCTTGTTACCCAGCATGCCACTGAGTGGCCCCACACCTCTGCTTGTCTGTTTTTATTTTACATTTTCCTCGATGGNTGACGATTATTCTAGACAACCAGGCTACAAACAGTGCTGAACCCTGTTGCTCTTGTTCGTGTTTCAGGTCTTTCATATGCCAGTCACACGGTCGGTTTCACCCCGCCAACCTCATTGACCCGGGCTGGAATGTCTTACTACAACTCTCCAGGCCTCCACGTCCAGCACATGGGGGCCTCCCATGGCATCACGGTAAGTGTCCTTGTTGGGAGCAGGCAGCTCCTCACTCACGACACGGTCCTTAGCTGGTCTCTGGTTGGAGCTGAGGATGACTACTGTTCTCCATTTGCCACCTTGTGTCTTGGGTCACTTCTCCCTGTATCTACAGAGTGTTCCCAAGAGTTTGACACAGAGTTCTGGGGTAGAAACTCCTATCCTCAGATGGTGAGACTCACCTTCAGTGATGGAACTTGCCCACTATGATATGGAATTTGAAGTCTGGACAATGTCTTCACTGAACTGTTGCCAGCTATCTGCCATCAAGCATTATCGGTGTTCCCATAAGATCTGAAAATACCTGTTCTCAACACCTTTGCACTCACTGAACGCACTGACCCTTGGTGGCCTTCTTAAAAGTTGCCCTGGCTTCTAGTTTTACTCTTAATTTTCTCTCCTGGATTCAGGAGAGTCAGGTTCATCTGTCTCTCGAGCTCCACTCAGGAGAGTTGCCCTGCACNCTTGGCTGTGTGGTTGGCTGAGAGAACAGGAAGAAATGCAAAAATAGGACTGAGGAAAGAAAATAGTTGCAAGAGCCTTACTCTGTGAAATGACTTGGGGTGCCCAGGCATGTCTTTTGAAGTTTGAAGGACGTTGTGTAAAGGTAGCAAATGTTGTATCCCGATGCCTCAGAATAGGAGAAAAAGCTGAATGATGAAGGAAAATAAGGACACCTGAGTGACAGTGTTTAAGGGGATAATATGGCATCTTTATTATTTTTGTTTCATTAAAGGGCCCAAGTGAGTGAGTAGCTGTGAAAGATGCATTATCATTTTGTATTACTTCTTCATAGGCATAGGTATGAATATGACTTTTATGTTGTCCCAATTAGTTCAGGAACCACTAATGATAAAGAAAGAACCCAAGGCTTTCTTACCCATATTGGTCTTAGGTTCCATTCTCCTCAGCCCTGATTCAGACTTTGTTGGAACTGAAACTGATCTCCCAAACTGACCCGCTGTCCCTGTCCTCCCTACAGAGGCCGTCACCACGGAGAAGCAGCAGTCCTGATAAGTTCAAACGGCCCACGCCTCCTCCATCTCCCAACACACAGAGCCCAGTCCAGCCACCTCCACCACCTCCTCCGCCCCCCATGCAGCCCTCGGTCCCCTCGGCAGCCACCCCATCATCGCAGCAGCAGCAGCAGCAGCAGCATTCGGTGCACCCCTCCTCCCAGCCTTAATGCATGAGCTTAGTCAGAATTTCAAGTCGGGACCGGTCTGATGGAGCCGCCTTCTCAACGCCAAAGGCTTCTTCCCTGGCATATTTGGATCTGATGTGTTTGCACTGAGGTTGTCTAGATTCCCTCCTCATAGTGTTGTGAATGTTTGTCGGAAACGCAGCCAGTGTTGTGGGTCTGCAACACTAACCAGACGACTTTTTTTCCATCGGTGTTTTACTTGAATCTCCGTGTCCGTCATTCCTNGGCTGGAACATTGCTATCTGGTATTTGGTAATAAGAAGCAGTGTGCAAGCCCCACCCCCCTTCCCCTGGCCCCAGGGCTTCTTTTCTTGGCTTTTAGGTTTGTAAAATAGGAAGGGAAATCTTTTTTTATAATTTTTCCTCTGTGAATTTGCAGGAAATTACTGAGCTGTTAGTAACCCTCCTTCTCCAGTTCACAGTGGAGTTTACTGAACGTACCAAGAATTGAGCACTACAGTTGAGACCTTTGCAAACCTAACTCTCAGTATAGGATTGGAAGTTAGATGAATCGGTGCCCACAACATGTCTAGTCTAGAGCTTTCTACAGAAACACTTTTTACAGATTGTTTTTGATGTAAATGGACCGCCGTGTCTCTTGTAAAACAGCCTACAGAAACAAATCACACAGCTGTATCTTCTCTACATGCGTGGGATGGGAATTATTGCCTATTGAGAAGTGATTCTTTCCTTTCTCCACCTAAGCCAGNCNCCTCTGCCGTGTGAATAGATGCCTTCTCACCAGTGATCCTGATGACTGACTTGAATGTGGTCTTGGATCTCTGCTGCAGGGGCCATGAGATTGTAACAGAGCCGAAAAGGTTCCCCCTTGCATTCTTTTGTGTTGTCATGAGACAGAGAGGGTGAACAATTTTCCAGGTGCAAAGTGCTATTAGGAAATACTGTTTGAAGTGTAGGTGGCATTTTAGCGTGATGGCCAAGGAGCACTTGGCAGAAAGGAAGTGTAGCCAGCATCGGCCTTGACCGCTGCTCGCTTTGCCCATCATAAATAAGCCAGGAGAGTTACCAAGAAGGTTCTCAACATGATTGCCATTCATTCAGCACAAATAAGTCCTTCGGTGTCACTTCCGGTGGAACACCCGAGTGGCTCTGTTACCACCTTCATTTCTGTTTGTCAGCGGTTACTTTGTGCTTTCCTAGTCAAGTGCTTTCCCTTGCCTGTGTTTGCATATTTATATATGCTGTGGATGAAAATAACTTACTAGAGAATGTATATTTTATGATGAGAAACGTGAATCTGTTGGATATAATCAGAGAACTGAAAATTAATTTATCAGTAATTTTTAAGAGTTCATGTTTGTGAACAATTGTCCATCTCTAACACCAACTCCTCATGGAACACACTCCCGAGAACAAGGAACACCCTGGTGACNTTGTAGATATTTAATATTGTACAGTCTAGAAACCTCCATTTTTGCCTTTGAATGCATATTTAAGAGTTAACAGAATGAAAAAGTGTTATTGGATAATAGTGTTTGGCGGCATTTTAAGAACTTGAGAATAAGAACAACGTAGGACCTTTGACTTCCTCTTCCACCCCTAAACTGAGAATATTATCCTCCGACGACCAGGAAGAAACTGTCGGTCTATAAAAGTTTGATTTTTAAGGTGTGTGTGATGTACAGGCCATAGTGCCGTTATCAGACACGGGGTGGAGTCTGGCATTTCCTGTCAAGGCATTAGGTTTTCAATGTCAGACTAAACCTGTGCATTTCTCCAATAGCTCACTGACCCTCTTGGTACATGACCATTCCAAGGAAATTCTGAGGCTAGGGCAGAAGAATTCTTCCTTCACGGTACAGTCTTGATTTTTTTTTTTTTTTCCTTGAGAGAGAAATATGGTATGTGTTTACAAGAATCTTTTCTGGACTTGTAGATTTCAGNACTGTTGGCTAGCAGCTTCTACTCCAGCACACAAGTCCATTCTGTCAAGTTCTCTCCTTTGCTGCCCTACAGTTGAGTTACCTTCCAGAAGCACAAGAGTGAAGGCACTGCTGTGCGCCCAGCAGAGCCTCTTAGAGATAGGGTTCTTGACGTTCAGACTTGTCCCAGGAAATGTCCTGCAGATTCCTCTTGACCCATCACTTCACCTCAAAATAAACCCAGATCCTCTAACAGCACTTTCTGGCATAATCCAGTTGCTTCTCCCTGCAGGCCGTAAAACCAAGAGAACAAACACTACAATCTGAACTTAGGATATTTTGTGTCACTTTTGAAGCAAGTAGTAATAGGTAAGAGAATCAGCTGCTGAGCCCCCAGAGACACAGGAGTCTCTTTACTGTGGGAAACAGACTTAGGACGTGGCTCCTTTGGGCTCAGTTCCCTACTCTCACAGGCTAACCCTGGGTGAAAATCGGAAGCCATCCTCAGCAAGTGAGAGCAACAGTACCTTCAGTGGCTTCATTTCCTGTCTTGTTGACAGAGACCCTCGGGTACCACTGTGCTGCTAATAGGTTGAGGGTCTGTTCCCAGATGACCTCGCCTTTGTACAGAACCCAGTCCACGCACCCAGCACCTAGCGCCTCTGGGCTCTGAACTGCTTTCTCTCATCAAGCATGCTGGCATTCTAGACAGAATTCTAGACCTTTGGCAGATGTGGGAGTGTTTTTAACATCTTATTTAAACGTCTTTGGTTGGAAGGAGTTTTAAATTCTGAGCTCCTGAGACACAGACAAGTGACCATGGAATGAATGTGTGACCAGAACGTGGCTTTGACACCTTATGCTGCTGTGCCTTTGTCATTGGCTTCTGATTCGACCAGATATGATTGATAATGTGAATTTTTGTTGATCCTTCCTTTGTAGGAAAACAGTGTGTATCCCCCATTGTTAGGTAGACATTAACTTGCCCAGTACAACGCCCTGCTCTTAAAGATAGCCCACTAAGACAGGAAAAAGCATGGCGGTACGTGCTTTAGAATGTTGACTTTTTTAAAAGTGCAGGAGGAAGTTTTCTGTGTAACTCCATCTTCTGTCTAGTATTTGTCTAATAGGGTACCAATGCTGAGAGCTTGTAGTGAGTAATGACTACCAAAGATATGCATAGTAAAACTTCTGTTTCCAAATTATTAAAGAGCCAGCCATTGACGCTGCTCCGTGGTTCCTTCTCAGGAGCCATTGTGAGAGACTAAAAGATTCTTAGGGTTTTTTT
>LZPO01034906.1:275355-287420 GCA_001675575.1 Neotoma lepida | reverse complement strand
ATGGGGGGAGGGAGAGAAGCAGTGATTTATGTAGGAAGCTCACAGACCAAGCACAGCTCCTGGCTTGGAGCAAGCATGGAAATGGATGTGGCAGAGGATATGCAGCAGAGTGGGGCTATCTTGGGAATCTCAGGACCCTGAGACAGCTGTCATGTGGGAAGGGTCCCATGCACCAAGAGCCAGTCTGTNACTTTCTGACCGTGTCTTTGTCACAATACTGTTTTCACCTTCAATTTTCCACTCTTCCCTGTCTTTTTGTCTTCCCTTGCCATCTGCCCTGTGCTTCAGCCAGGACAGGANCCCTGAAGCTATAGAAGCAGGAACATTAGTGGACCGTGGGAGNAGCTCAGGTCGGTGATCCTTTCCTCAGTGGTCCTGTGGTTGGACATTCTAGATAAGAGCTGGCTGCTCCTCACCCCGCTCTCTGTCTTGTGTTTCACAAACTTCCAATGACTTGCCTGGGATCCATTGGCAAGGCCAAACGGTCTGGTTCCAGAGATCTTAGCCTCTTAATGGACAAAAACAGTCTAGGTGAGATGCAAGATGACAGGTCAGCCCTCTGATGGTGTGGCCCTGAGGTACACTTAGTGTCCTGCTGGCCACATCAGACACTTGTAAGATCTTCTACCACCTTGTCACTCTCTCTAGGTCCTANTATTCAGAATAATAACATGAAAATGTTTGTGACTGGCCGCATTGTGTCAGCAGCATGTTCCTTTAAATCAGCCCTCTCCCCATGTATGTGGAGGTCAGGGAACAACCTTGGATATTGATCTGAACCTTCTACCTTACTTAAGACAAGGTTCCTTATTGATTTTTTTTATCCAGGCTAGCTGTCGTGTGAGCACCCGCAGATCCCTTCTTTGCCTCCGATCTTTTCAGGGGATTATTGGAATCATAGACAAGTTACACTACTATGTCTGACTCTGTATTTTGAGAATCTAAGCTCGGGTTCTTATGCTCACACATCAAGCGTTTGCGCTTTACGCAATGGACCACCTCCCCAGCCCATGGCAGCATATCCTTGGCATTCTGAGCTCCTGTTCTGTGTGGATCACCAAGCCTTTCATCTTGGTTCTTAAACCCAATGGCTTATCAAGCTGAAAGTGAAGCACTCTGAGGCCCAGAAACCTGCAGTGTCTGCTGTTTCTCACTGTCCACGGGGGCAGAAAGTGTTCGGCTGTGGGGTTGAAGTCTGAATCAGAGCAAAGGTTTCTTTGGATTCTACCGATACCCAGGTTTCCAGCTGACTTCTTAAATCATATTCTGCCTCATAATCTAAAGAAAAATCCTTGGTTTTCCTTGCTTTTAAAACATTGCTCAGCCTATCACCTCAGTACTGTTTTACCAAGAGGGCAAGTTGAACAGCCCAAGCAGGAANGAGAGGGTGTGCTTGTAAAACAATTAAACAGGTAGTGTTATTTTTATGATAGTCTCTGTGTGCTTTAGGAAAAAAACGGTTGCTTTATATTGGCAATAAGGTCCTTCGTTGATGAATAAATTTCATTGCCATTCAGAGAGAGGAAAAGGTTATTCAAATTATTGGGCCACTTTATACAGACAGCCCNCCCTCCCCACTTTGAGACTGGAGGAAGGAAGGGGACCCAGGTTTGACCTTGAATGTGTAAGAACCTATGCCCTCACTTAATTTTATTTGTGGAGAACAAATGGATTTCTTGTCAAGCTTAGACTGGCCTCATTAGGTCTCTAAAGGAGAGTTCTGTCCATGAAGCACATGGCTTGTGCTGAGCACCGAGTTTGTTTTGTGAGATTTTCAGTTCAGCAGGATCTGGTGTCCTCAGTTCTGGTTCCAGAAACACCAGAATACAGAGTGCATTTGGCTCTGGGCATGACTCCTTTGCCTCCATCCCCCTGCCTTCCTTTTTTCCCCTTCCTTCTGTTTTACCTCCAAGATTCATGCTTTGGCCACAGATANTCCTGTCTGTTTTGAGAGTGCAGGGTTCAGAACATGGCCTTGGAACCAGAATGTCTGCAGAGTGACGCTGCCTGTGACTGAAGCGGAGAACTGTTAACATACACCTGTGTTCAGTGGTTTTTCCAGACCCAAGGTAGCAGCCAATGTAGCTTCTTAAATCTGTTTTCATTTATGAACTTGCACATAAACATAAAATAGTTATATTCTCCAACAGTGCCCTGATTTTCCTGGCACTCGAATAGGAATATTGAGGATGAAATTGATGAGATCACCTTTTAGATTTTTTCTTTCATACTTGGGATTACACCTGTAATCCCAAAGCTCGGGAACTGTCACTTAACTTGGTTGGATTTAGAATCACTGTGGAAACGCACTTGTGGGTGTGTCNATAAGGGTGTTTGCAGAGAGGTTTAACTGCAGAGGGAAGACACATCTTGAATATAGGTGGCAGGGTTCTGTGGGCTGAGGTCCTGAAGTGAATAAGGAGGAAGAAGTGGAGTGCTAGTGGACATCTGCCTCTGCTTCCTGACTCGACACAGTGTGACCAGCCACCACAATGTGCCTGTGGTTACAACATACCCTCCAGGATGGAGTATACCCACCTTTAGATGAAGAACCCAGAAAGCCCCCTTCTCTTCTTAAGTTGCTTTTGAAAGATGTCATTGGTAAAGCAGCAATAAGAATAAGAATATATAGAGGCAGAAGGATGGGGAGTTCAAGGTTGGCCCAGCTACATTGCAGCCCGAACCACCATCCTCTGTACACACAAAGAAATAATTTCCTTAGTTTTAGGCTGTGCATGGTGGTATGTACCTGTCATCCCAGCCCTTGGAAGGCTGAGACAGGTGGCTAGAGAGTTTGAGGCCAGCCTAGGCTACATAGTAAGACTCCATCACACAAAAGGACAGGCAGAAAAGAAGAACGCACACTTTATTCATCTNGGATCGTCTTCTGGGGGATGTTTTGACTTGTTAAGATTAATTTGCCAAGTCCCCACTCTACAGGTGGGATGGCTGTCATTCAGGTCTAAGAACTGACTGGAACTCTTCATCATGGAGGCCCACATTTGCATCANCCACAGAAGATCCCCCATAATGGGCACAGACATCATAATGGGGTCCAGGTTGGGTCAAACAGGACGGAAGGCAACAGCCTTCCATTAGCATTCTTCCTTAATTTGTCTAAGTACCTGACATCCCAAAGATGATCCCATCTCTAAGATGGATGAATGGATGGATGGATGGATGGATGGATGGATGGATGGATGGATGGTTGATAGATCAGGTTGATTAAGGACAGGATGTTAGTTTCCTGGTAAATATTACTGTGAAAGGCATTCATTTGATCCATTTTGCTAATTGTCTTCCTGCAGTAGGCCAGTCTCTCTTTCTCCAGTGGAGACTCCTGCACAAGGTCCTGCCAATTCTAAGGAGATGCATGAGCAAAGCCTCCAGGTTTGATATGACTGTCAGGAGACAGCTCCAGAGCTTCCTTTTTGCAACTCTGAGGTCCTTGAGAGGAGGAAGCTAGGCCTGTGAGAAAGGACAGAGTTGGTTCTCAGATTTCACTGAGAATTTGCTTGGTTTCTTACAAGGTTCGCTGACTTATACAACACTCATCAAGCTTATTACTGCATAATTTCTTTAAATGATATCAGGGGAAACCACTGAAAAATAGCTTTCATCTTTAATTGCACATAATGTTTTGTATTTCTGATAATCCTTTTTGGAAATTTAAGAAATAAAAAGCAAGAGAGCTGTCCTTGGCACTAATAACGGATGCTAGAGGCAAAATGTGTAAGTTTGCTGAGATATCTAGAGGCTATGTGGACTCACTGACCTATCACAGTTAGGTTTGGTAAATATCGTGTTTGGTCCGTGTACTGGCAACAGAATCGCCTGACAGTGTACCCCATCTTTCAGTAACACACAGCCATCCATACGTACATACATCCAATAGCTACTCATAAATGTTAAGTTGCTCATAGTGTGGATAATTGAAATCTGGAAGCCTACACACATCTACTGAACCNACAGTCACTCCTGTGTTACTACAGTGTCTAGTTGATAAGAGAGTTTGTTTGAAAATAAAAGAACAGTTGACAAAAGCAATTGAAGTATTTTGTTGTTGTTGTTTCTCTCAGTTAAAGGGCCCAGTCCTTCACGGTGGGGAAGTCATGGCAGAAGGGACTTGAGATAACTGGTCACAATGGGTACACAGTGACAAAACAGAGAGTTGAATGCTGGTGCCCAGCTTGCTTTTTTTTTTCTTTGTATCCAGTCTGGTATATCCTGCCCATGGCATGGTGTCCCTCACTTTAAGGAAGATTCTTTCCTCCTTGGGTAAACCTCTGTAGAGACTCCCTTACAGACATACCCAGAAGTGTGTCTCCTAGGTGACTCCAAATGCAACCAAACTGACAATGGAAGATGCGCCATCATGGGGCCCGAGCTAGCATAAAAGACAACTGGAACCCTAAGGATAAGGCAGCTAATGAGCACTACCTCAAAGATGGCCACAGTACTATAACATATTGCAGTCACTGTTAGGTAAATGCCACTTCACCTTTAACACTCAAGACAACAACTGTGTTCAGTGGAACTTGGGTCTAAGTTGCTTTGCTGATGATCTGGACAATTTGATGTTCAGTGTGAGTGAGGGGCTTGGAGGGACCATTAGGAAATTTTTGAAATACAGATTTTCAAAAGAAAGTCCCTCAAGCCAGAAGCCATATCCCAACTCTGATATTCCATCTGACCACATCAATTCTACAGGTTGCTTTGGGGATATGGTGTCACCCCAAGATCCACTTCCCTCATTCCTAAACAACTATAATACGATTTTAAGATTGTTTGGGGATTCTGAGGGGAGAGCAAACAAACTTCAAGCAGTCCATCACAGAGCTGCTTGCTATGCAAGTATGGGGACAATGTCCAGAATGCATATTAAAAAGCCGGATGTGGTGGCAGCGCATGACTTCCCAGCACTGAAGAGGCAGAGACAGGTGGATCACTGAGACTCCATGGCCATCAAGCCTAGGATACTTGTCAGGTTTTAGGTCTATGAGAGTCCTAGTCTCAAAATAGTGGACAGTGTCTAAGGCGGTGATTGTCAACCTTCCTAATGCTGTGCACACACCCCACACGACCCCACACAAACACAGATATGCACACAAGATCGATAATAGACATTTTAAAATCCACTTGATATATATTTTGAAAATGGGGGGGATCAAAGTAGACTGGGTTAAATTTATAAATATGAAAAAGTAACAGAAAGGGACTGGAGAGGTAGCTGAGCAGTTAAGAGTATGTACTGCTCTCATAGACCAGGGCTGAATTTTCTGAATCCACATGTACTCACCTGTACCTATAGCTTTAGCAGATCTGGCCTTCTTAGGCACCCACATACATATGGCATTACATACATACAGAGACACATACTCATAAATAAAAACTAAAACAACAAAAACCCAGATCCCCACAGAAAAGAAGTATGGAAGAGCAAAGGTAGTTCACCATTAGACAAGCCTTGTGCTGCCAGCATGAAGGAGATTTTNGTTGCTTGTTAATATTTTAGAACAGCTAGCATGGGGACCTATTGATCGTGGAGGAAGCCATCCCCGCCTAATGGCTTACTTGAGCTTCTGCGTAAGTATATTTTTGTTACAATTCATCCCACCTGTGTCTGTCAGTTCCTTTCCACTCGCCTCCTCTCATGACAAACTGGCTCATGTTTCTGCCTCACACTCTAAACCAGTTATTAATATCAGTCCAGTGAACTCTGCATCCACCAAGAGCATATGGTGTTTTTGAGAGGCAGGGCGACCATTCCCGTGACTTTGGACTTGGCCCGTTGAACCCCTGAACAGTAAGTGTTGGGTTTGTATTTTTAAGTAGCGTTGACATAGGAGAGCTGAGTGTGACTCTTGTTTGCTTCTCACAGGAAACAATGGACAGTTAAAAACCTGCTGAGACTCACAAAACCTATTTCCACTGCCTGTATTTCAACATCTCTCCAAGTTTTATGAGCCTGGTGATAAGAGAGATTAATGAATTAGAATCCTATTCCTTTCACTTCAGTTATGGCTAACGGCAGGAGAAGCAGGTGATTAATAACGCTGGCTATAAAGTGCTTGGAGCTGCAGCTTGACATGTCTTCCTGTGTTTCCTTTCCAGATAGAATCCCAGGGGTTTCAAAGGGAGTTTTCACTTACAGGAATCCATGTGGGAGAGCTGGAGGAGGCATGAGACCCTGCTGTTTTTCCATGTTCTAGGTTTGGGTCAGAGAGAGCAGTCTTGTTGCATGGACCCACTGCTTACTAGTTTAATAACCAAAGGGCCTTGTCTTTGCAGCTCCTTTTGTAATGGTTACTTCTCAGAGGCCTGTGAAGTAGGTCACTGTGTTTGCTGTCTGGCAAGGGAGGATCATGGAATTCAGAGAGCCAGATGCCNTGCCCAGTCCTCATGAACAGAGCTAACAGCTGATACTCCAGGGCTTCTGTGAGGCCATATACTAGCATGGCTCTCTGTGTAGGTTGTGTGAGTTCCATTCCTGAGCATGTGTGTGCTTCTAGATAGAATCTTACCAGAAGCATTGGGATGTATTGGAAAGAGACAGATGTGGGCCATATAAGGGCAGCTGTAAGACTGTATACAGGGACTCAGCCCCTCTGAGCCTCAGTTTTCCCACTTAAGAATTGCAAATTGTTACTTATCTTGCAGGGTTTTGGGTGTTTGCTGATAATGTCTATAACTGGGCCATGAATAGTGACAACAACTATTTTAATACTATCTATAAAATCCCTCATTTGATATATTTTCAGAAGCATCTACCATTTCCAATTCAATTGCAGAGCCTGCAAACACTATGCTTGTTAGGAAACATTAGTCTGAAGAACAGGCTGGTGTTGAACTGCCCTGCATCTGATGTCTTCGTTTTCAGAACAATGTGTGCTGCGCCAGTGCTGTGAGTGAATGGGAAAAGCCTATCTTGCTTACAACTCAAGGCTACAGCTGGGATCAGAGATAGTGGGGTAGCTCCACCCCTAAGCCTCCTGGTTGGGGACAAACAGCATCTCCGTTTTCCTCTGCTGTGCATTTCCGTGGATCTCTTTGCTTACACAGACTAGAGCAGAAGGTTGTTGGGACTCCAGAGGCAAGATGGGATTTGTGTTTTCCTCTATAAGTTTATACTATGCAAAGGTGTATGGCATTTCTGTGTGTAAAGGCACAGTGCTGGGCCAGAACAGCTCATGAGCCATTCACGTGGTGGGAGAAAATGGTTATTTTATGAGTAACTCCAATAAGAGAGTGGGCTTCTTCATGATTCAGAACTTTGGGGGACCCCCAACCTGAGACTCATAATCTTCATAATGGCTTGATGAGTGTAGAAAAAAATGACTTAAAGATAAACCTTGTTGGGCACGGGAGATGGTGGCCAAGTGCTTGGCACACAAGCATGAGGGCCTGAGCTGAGATCTCCAGAGACTACGCAAAAGTTGAGTATGGAAGCTGGAGATGGCTCAGTGCTTAAGACCACTTGCTGCTCTTCAAGAAGACCCAAGTTCAGTTCCTGACACCCACATGGTGGCTCACAGCCATCTATAACTTCAATTCCAGGAATCCAATGCCCTCCTCTGGCCTCCATACACTTGTTGCACAGACATACATGCAAGCAAACACCCATCTACAGACAATTTAAAACAAAACAAAACAAAACTATTTGGTTGTGCATGCCTGTAAACATAGTGATGAGAGAGGCCATGGAGACAAACAGGTCCTCAGAGTTCACAGGCCACCTAGCCTAGCCAATCAGTGAATTCTGGGCTCAGTAAGAGACTTTATTTAAAAAAAAAAAGTAGAGAGTGATGAAGGAAGACACCTGATATTAACATCTAGCTTCCACACATACTTGCACACATAAGCATGCACAAACCCCCACATACATGCCCACATATGCATGCATACTGACACATGTGCACAAACCATGCACATATACATACCCCCACATACATGCATACAAAAATACACCGCATCATCCCTGTAGCCACCAGAATAATTGAGGATCATCATTGTTGCCAGTCCTGAAGGAAGCCATAGTCTCATTTAAACATGAAATGGTGTTCTCCAGCCAGGCTCTCNGAATTCTTAATTAAACTTGCCTCCAGAGAGCATCCAGAAGCTCTCAGAAATTATATATATGTTGAAAAACATTTTACAACAGCAACAGTGAGCTGTTATAAATGAGTAAGGCAAGCCATGGAAGCAATCTAAAGCTCTTACCAAATGCTTGTGAGAACTCAAGCTCAAGGATTCTCTACTCTCCATTCCTCATTTCCAATCCAGGAACGACACTCATATGGGCATATAACACCCCCACCGTCCCCACCTCACCCCAACCTCATCACCACCATTACCATCCAGTCTATCCAAATTCCCATACCTGTTTCTTCAACCCACCTGAAGGATGGCTGGTGGGAGCGGTTGCCTGTTAGGGCTCTCTTACCAAGCCTGGTACCAACAGTATGCAGCCAAAGCTCTGGGCATTTCATTAGGCCGTGTAAGAGTGCACTCTGGCTGTAAGTCATGGAGAGGATGGGAACTTAGCGGATGATGACATTCTGATCATTTGGATGGCAGACTGTTTCTAATACCACTCAACAATACCTACGAAATTTAAGGGTTAATGTACAACTTACTGAGTGGTGAGAATGTGGTGGCTAAAAACCCCAGCCCTTCAGGAGCCCCAGTAATGGATGAGGAAGAGGACACTTTTATTCATGAGTACAAAAGGAGTTAGTCTGAGGGCCAAGATGCTGATTTTAAAGATGTGTGGGACATGATGATTGCCATGAAAAGAGAGGTATGATAAGTTGTGTGGGTGAGGGACAGAGATGGCTTAGAAGGAAAAGCATGGGCAGAGTGGTGAGAACCAGGTCCTGGAACCCCTCTGCCCTTTAGCAGGCACCTGACAGTCAGGTGGCCCTTCCCAAGTGCTACCAGCCAAAGTAGGGCTTTGCTGACCACATGTCCATTGGTTTCACCCTCCTAGGGCTTTCTATCCACAGGTTCGCATGAGCCACACCCTCACTCTTCTCCTGTTTGGGTACAGAGAATCCTGGCCTTCTGACTCTGATGCTTCATCTCAGTATTTACTGAGCACCAGGCAGCATGCTGGGCTCTTGGCTTTTGTCCTTATCGGTCCTGAGAAACTACAGCGGTTAAATCTATGGCCTTGGTGCCAAATAGATTTCTTTCCAAATCTCCTCACAGCTTGTTCAGTATATGACCTTGGAGAGAATATCGATCTCTCTGGGCTTTGGTCTCTCCAACTGAGAGAAGACTAGTGTTAATTTCCAGCTGCTGGTGTTTCATGAGCCTAACATCAAAGCGTGGAGGGTCAGTTCCTGCTAGCGATGAAGCAAATCACTCAAGACGCCTGCCAGACAGACGTTATTCTCTGTTCTCCCAGATAAAGGAACATCCCTCTTCCAAGGACTACAGAGCCAGCCAGGATCTAAACCAGTTTCATCCAGCTCCAGATCCTCCTCTTTTGCCCTTCTTGTTCACTGCCCAAATGTGGCCAAATATGTCTTTGTTTTCAATTGAAGTTTGTTTTGTCAAATTTGTTGTGTGACCCTGACCTGCCAGATTATTTCCTGTGTTCCCTCGTGTTTTACATTACATTGAACTTTCTGATTATATGTTGGCCTGAATAAAAAATGCTGGGGGGTTGGGCGGTGATGAAGGCAGATTCTTGACAAATAACGAACTCTGGTGAAACACAGACCAACTACTTTAAATGTCACAAGGTTGCTAGGCAGTTATGGCTCTAGCTTTGAAAACAATGACCAGGGACCCTGACCAAGTCTGTACCTCTCAAGATCTCAGGTGTCAAATGAAAAGATGATGAAAAAGGAAAGAGCATTCTGGTGCCAGCAACTCTTTAATACTTTCACTACTAATTATTTTTCTTAGCTCAAAGAGGAAAATCACCTTGAAATTATGTCATAATCGGTAAGCAGGCTACAGCAATCAGGACTGCAATAATTTTAATGCCATAGATGCTTCCTTAATTTTCATACATGTTTTCTCCTATCTAAGGTTCATACTGATGAACAAAATCTTTGCTCTGTATTAAGTCCCTCTCTGATATGATTCAACTCTGGGCATCCTTGAAAAGGGCCTTAGTTAGCCAAGAAAATACAACTTGAGCTGACACTTCAGAAGTTTATAGAGCACACAAAATCTACTTACTATTGAATGTGCGTACATTTCCAGGTAATTCCCAGATCACTTGAATTTGGGGACCTTAGTGGCTGCAAATCTCCACTGTGCCATCTCAACAACTGCAGGCCCAACAATCCTGTGCCATGTTTGTGGCCTGCCAGCAACTTGACTCAGTTCCCCAGTTACAAGCAAGTAAGAGAGAGAGAGCAAAAACATCTTAACAGATTTTCATGTGATTTCTGAAGTTCAAAAAGACGATCTTACTGAACATAACCCTCACTAGAACGCAAAGCACTTCCCAAATGGAGACAAGTTGAACACACTCAACTTTGGGGTTTTTCTTGTTTAAACGGCTTTCCGAGAAATGTAGTCTATGTTTTTCCCACTGTGATTTTCATCTGAACAAGACCATTAAGTCTTCCAAGAAGGTGTCTATATTAAACACAGTTATGATATCAACACTTGTTGAAAACCAGTCAGTGTCACAGACTGTCTGACCTATTACCCAGGATCAGCACAGTGGCTCCAACCTTCTAGGAACCTGGACCCCGCTACTATGGGGTCATGTAGGTGACAGGCATGGCTTGTTGCTATTTCTGATCAATGCAATATCAGTTCTGCCTGAGCTCAGGATGGAGAACAGAGGAAGCCGTGCTGAGTCTCAAGGTGNAGAAGAATCTGAGCAGTTTTGTGTGTTTTGGTCCTGAGCCTGCGAGTGTCTCGCTGAAGGGCAACGTGCTAGGCTATAACTAATAATTATTGCCATTGGGCCTGTTTCCTTTCTAGACACAAATATTCGTTGCATTCTCTCATCATCCTAAAAGGAAGATGGCTCTTCCCACCTCAGGTTACAGAAGTGNTAGCTGATGCCGGGGGANCATTGTAACTGGCTGAGGTCCCACGGCAAGAGGTAGATATGAAGNTCAAATCTGGTCAGTCTGAACCTAGGTCTTTCAACCACCATGGCCAACAGTCATTCTCTTATGTCTAGTGAACGTTCAGGGGAGGACCAAGGAGGGAAACCCTCCAGGTGTAAGGGACAATGGTTACAAACTAGATGACAACACCTGGCGGCCTACTCGTGCGATCCTAGCACTTGGGAGGTACAGAAAGATTGTCAGTTTGAGGCCAGCCTGGGCTACATGTGGAGCCCAAGGCCAGTCTGAACTGCAAGATAAAACGAAGTCAAACAAAACAACTTACTTGCAGCTGACCTCATTGTGAGGCAGTGATCATGAACTGTGGTCTGGGCATGTTCCCCTGGCTGAGGGCAGATTTCCCAAATGTGAGTAAAATAACTCTTCACTGCTGTAAAGATAGTCTGGAAAATTCGGAGTTGTCAGCCTCCAAGTGCACCCCACTGTCCCACAAGCCATTCATATTTATGGAGCAGAACCTGCTCCAGCAAAGGAGAGTGGCTATTAGTGTCATCTAGTATGACCCGTTTCCCTGCAATTATGACTCTTTCGAAGCAATGTCTCATCGGAAAGCGTGACCCAGTCGGTGGAGATGAAAGTATGAAGTCTGGAGGCTAGCGTTCTGGGTGGGTCTGGACCCACCCCAGAAGGCTGGCAGCTATGGGCCACTTAGTGTCCCACAACTCCCTAGAGTACATGGAAGGGCCCACCTTGCTGCAGACCCTCGGGGAATGGCACTTCCAGATTACTGCAGTGATATTTCTCAGTGGTCTCACTCTTCAACTTGTGTCTCAAGGGAACTTTGGTGAATATTATCTTAACTGTAGGATATTGATGAAGACGCAGAATAGAAAGCTCTTGTCGAAAAGAAATATTTTTGAAGCGTAACTCATGTGTTTAAGACTCTTCACTGAATCCAAGGAAAAGTCTTTTCTTTTGATAGTAAAAGAGACTCACAAAGCAAGTGCTGTTCTTTGCCTT
>LZPO01034906.1:259784-275335 GCA_001675575.1 Neotoma lepida | reverse complement strand
AACTAAGGAAGGGGAAAACGATGGTTGAGAGAAAAGAGTTGAACTAGAACCAGAAATGCTGTTATGCACTAGAGAGTTTTTTGTTTGCTTGCTTATTTTGCTATGGGACTAAAACAGTTAGAAAATATACCTTTTTTGTGGNTCCAGGAATCAGTATTATTTCCATATAAAAATAAGATATTTGTGGGTGATGGAGATGTCTTTCTGTACGCTGTGAATATGTGTTGCTCTGATTGGTTGATAACTAAAGTGCTGATTGGCCAGTAGCCAGGCAGGAAGTATAGGCGGGATAAGCAGACAAGGAGAATTCTGGGAAGAGGAAGGCTGAATGAGGAGATGCCAGCCAGCTGCCCAAGGAGCAACATGTAATGGGACGCAGGTAAAGCCATGGAACACATGGCAAGACATAAAGATTAATAGAAATGGGCTGAGTTTAAGTGTAAGAGCTAGTCAGTAATAAGCCTGAGCTAATGGCCAAGCAGTTATAATTAATATAAGCCTCTGTGTGTTTACGTGGGGGACGAGAGTGGGAGAGATTTGTCCCGACTGCTGGCCAGGTGGAACACAAGAAAACTTCTCCTACATGTGGATTTGAGGCAAGGGCTTGCAAGCTGGGAGCAGCAGGAAGGAGAAGAAACTAATCGTTGGGAACTAAGAGCCATCATCCCTTTCCATCCACCTCATTCTCTTTGGAGGATGCCACTGGCCGAGCTGCCCAGTAAACAAATAATCCTGGTGAGGAATTACATCATTTGCACCAATATTTTGATGGAGTCAATGGACAACTTCAAAGTTTATAAGACTCCGGTATCTATTATCTCTTACATTTTTAATATGACTGTCTATAAAATGCTCCACAAACTCCCCTTAGCCTCTGAAAATGGGGAAAAGACAAGCAGAAGTGTTCATGATGGGGACAGGTTATTTTTGTGCTTCTATAGAAAATAAACTTGGCTCCAAATAACCTTGAGTGTCGTATCAGAAATCAAAGATCCTGTCTTATGATTTTAAAATACATTTGAGATAAGAACAAGATCGGGAGAGGTTGATAAGACATGCAGCAAAAATTCACATCAATTTCCAACAAGTCAGCAAGTTAAAAACTCTGCTGGAACTCACAAATTAAAAAACAACAACAACTAGGAGGTATTTTTCCTGAAAATTGGTGCCACTAAATAGCTTACCCCAGGAATACTCATTATATCCCAAAGTAGAAAAAAAATTGATATCAAAGGATTGTGATATTCAACATTTTAATCCACAGCAAAATCTGTGTGTGTTCATGCTGCCAGTTGGTACTGGGACAAACAGGTTTGTATCTACTAGGCATTCAGATCTAGACTCAAGGGGAAAAGACAAACAGGACACAGCCAAGTTCCTGTTTGTCATGGGTGTTTTGAATGAAATGGGAACATGTTTGCTTGGTGATTTTATCAATGATCTATCTTCATGGGAGCATCTCACTGACTAATGTTCTTTTTGTTCATATTTGTTATAGTGATAGTTTCAATAAAACAAATCAGTATGGACTACTTTTAATTTAACAGAGGAGGAAGAAGGCTGTCAGCAGAATTACTTTTTCTGGTTACCTAAGATTGTAGGAGCAATAGCCTTCTGCCTAAATGGACCTGAGAAATGGAAGCAGCATGGGAGATGGGAATCACCCATGGGCCTTCCACCTAAGCATAGATATGCTGACCACTGTCGGTGTGTGTAGTTTTTTTCCTTGCCTTTCCCCCCCTCAATACTTCAATTATAAAGTCCATTTAAATACAGAGGGTGCACACAAAACTCATATTCACAGGGTTTCCTTATTTCCTTTGGGGGGTGATTTTATTTGTTTTTTTTTTCTTTTTGTGTTTTGAGAAAAAGTCTATCTATATAGCTCAGGCTGGCCTGGAGCCTACTANGTAGCCCAAGCTAGCCTCAAACTTAGGATCTTCCCACACCATGCTCTATGTAAGGGATAACGAATAATTTAAAAGTGATTGTGAGTGTGTTGACAAGAAAGGAAACCTGGCTGGAAGCTCTTGCCCATCCCTCTTTGTCACCTCTGCCCTGTAACAGATGATCTTGACTGTTAACATGTGTGCATTTGGAACTACCTGGAGACACACCTCCGGGCATATTTTTAAAGGTGATTTCAAAGAGGTTTAACTGAAGATGGAAGACCCGCCCAGAATGGAAGACCCGCCCAGAATAGGGATGGCCACATCCCACAGACTGAATTCAAAGGAGAAAATGAGTTGAGGATCAGTATACATCTCTCTCTGCTTCCTGGCTTCAGTTACAGTGTGACCAGCTGTTTCGTGTGCCTGCCTCATCATGATGGACTATATCCCCTCAAATCATGAGTCCTAGTAAACCCCACTCTTGTCACATATGTTTGTTGTTGGCTGTTTTTACTCTTTTGGGGGGCCCACCACACAGCTCCCAAATAAATCACACACACAGGCTTATTCTTAATTATGAATGCCTGGCCTTAGCTTGGCTTGTTTCTAGCCAGCTTTACTTAACTTTAAATTATCCTGTCTACTTTCTGCCTCTGGGCTTTTCTTGTTCTCTTACTTCTATAAACCTTACTCTTACTCTGTGNCTGGCTGTGTAGCTGGGTGGCTGGCCCCTGGAATCCTCCTCCTTCTGTGGCTACTTCTTCTTCCTCCCAGATTTCTCCCTCTATTTATTCTCTCTGGCTGCCAGGNNCGCCTATCCTTTCTCCTGCCTTGCTATTGGCCATTCAGATTTTATTAGACCATCAGATATTTTAGACAGGCAGAGTAACACAGCTTCACAGAGTTAAGAAAATGCAACATAAACAGAAGTAACACAGCTTAAAATAATATTCTACGACNTATGTTATTACAGCAAGGAGAACATTAGCTCAGTATCCATTCTCTTCTTCATATTTACCCTTTCAGCCATTACTGTTCACATATATATTCCTCACCTGGACGTGGTGCCCAAGCTCTCGACCTTGGGTAAAAGTGCTGACACTGTGTATTTGCTTTGGTACCTTGATTTGTGAGGTTCGATTTTTGTCTTTGTAACATTCAGCCTCATTTTGTCTGTCACTGTAGTTCAATTGTCATTTTGGTATGGCATTCCATTTTATGTCTGTGCCACCATTTATCTCTGCCTCCCTAGTTGCAGGGAGCACAGAAAGCCCTGAGTGAGTGAAGTCCCAAGTGAATGCATATTGTCAACATGGGCATAGCCATGTCAAGGACCCAAGAGCCTCAGAAGAAAATAGCAAAGCCTTCTCCTCTGGAGTGAGGCTTAGAGGGCAATGATATGTGGTCTGTGTGTGGATGGTGATAGCGTGTGCAGACTGTCTGCTGTAGCTTTCTCTCCATGGATGTTTATAGTGTGAAGACGATCCTCTACAGGGAGTGCCTCTACTGCAATTTGTTAAACCTGTCCCCTTGATTCAGCCTTGATTAACCCTACCTCCTTGTCTATTGGTATGCCGTAACCCCCCCTTTTTGTCTATCCATATATAATGACCCTGCCTCTCTTCTCAACTCCATATAAATACTCGGAGCTTCTGGAATGCTGTGGTTTCTCCAGCAAAGAGTCCAGACCACCTGATCCCAGCTTGTCTGTGTTTGTGTCCATATCTGTCTTTTCTTCATTCCCATACTGCCCAGTCAGGTCCAAGGCCCTAGAAGCCATGCATGGACATGGCACTTGTCCGTGCACTAGGTGTTTGTATTGTCTCCAAGTTGAAGATGCTATGAAGATCATTTGAATACATGCTTTTCTGGAGGAAGCCATGTGATTCTTTCAAAGAGTATGATGCATAAGAGCATAGGGGGAATTGTGACCACTGTAAAATATTTAAGCATCATCTTCGAAGTGATGATGTTTCTGTGACTTCATATGTGTATTAACCATCATTTTAATGGATATATTATTCTCTATCCATGGCTGAATAATAGTTTAGTGATCACCCTATTTTCTAATTTATCTTATGTATTAAAATAATTTAAAACGCCAGGCGGTGGTGGCGCACGCCTTTAGTCCCAGCACTCGGGAGGCAGAGGCAGGCGGATCTCTGTGAGTTCGAGGCCAGCCTGGGCTACCAAGTGAGTTCTAGGAAAGGCACAAAGCTACACAGAGAAACCCTGTCTCGAAAAACCAAAATAAATAAATAAATAAATAAAAATAATTTAAAATTTACCTGTATATATTTACTTGATAGAAGTGTTAAATATGTGATTTATTTCCCATGACCTTGACCTATTTGCCTGATGNGCANTTGAGATGGAGACCCTGCATCCCAAGCTCTCAAAACCTCCTGACTGTCAGGCCCCACAACTGGAAGATTCCAAGTCCAATTCTGACTGGCTGGGTTGCAATGAAAGGGCAGGTATGCTAAGAGCAATGTTTATAGGTGCTATACATTGAAACATGAATGAACTTTGGGTTTAGACTCAGAGCCCACACCCAACATATATTGTGTATATAAAAAGTTTCAAAATCTGAAGAAAAAGAAATATGAAAATTCACTGGTTTCAATAACTTNTTTTTGTTTTTGTTTTTGCTTTTTTGTTTTTCGAGATAGGGTTTCTCTGTGTAGCTTTGGCACCTTTCCTGGAACTCACTTGGTAGCCCAGGCTGGCCTCGAACCCACAGAGATCCACCTGCCTCTGCCTCCTGAGTGCTGGGATTAAAGGCATGCGCCCCCCCACTGCCCAGCAGAACATACTTCTTTATCTATACATTTTATTATCTCACAGGTTGAATTCCTATGAGTAGAATCTCCTCCTGGATACTACCTAGCATTTGTTTTTAAGAGCTGGTTCCCCATGTGGGATGCATGCAAGCTATAAGAACTTCTATATTCCTACACTCCCCTGGACAATTCTCACACCAATCCAAGATTCTTTGTTGTGAAAATTAGAATTCACTGCAATAAAAAGAGCAGTCTTTTGGACATTTATAGGAAGGTAGTGTAGTTAATGCCTAGGCATCCATATTTAGAACAAGTGTACTGTATAAAACAGTAATATCAGAAAAAAANCCCTATGAATCACTGTATGATAACAGAGATTGAAGAAAGCATGCTTAGTAACCAAAACTGAACTGGCACTGGGAGTTCCTATCTGAAGTTCTGGTTTAGACTCTGGGTTTGGACTCCAAGAAGTCCCAGATCAGCAAGATGGGTAGGGTGGCTAATAGGCAAGTTGGTAAACTGGTTTCAGGTAAACCTGAAGTTCTGTATTTTTTAAGAGTTGTACCCCCAACTCCTGAGTGTACATTTATTTAGTGCTTTGTCATGAAATTATCATGAAATAAAATTTACACAAAGAACTACTACATACTGAAGTATGTAGTCATCAGATTCACAAGGCTGTTTTCTAGGAAAAGCACTTGCAAGATTGTTTTAAGATGTGAGTTTAACTACCTGCTTTTTTCATGAGCACCATTTTCATTTGAAAGAACTGACAGGTAAATTATGATTATTTATTCTTGGGAATATGGAAGATCTTACTGGAAATAAGCAAAGTGAATGTTCCTTCAAGAAAAAAATTGTATGATTTTTTCCAATGACAAAATATTAGCTTTTCAAGCAAAACTTACGTTTTGAAAATCTTTTAACTTCCACTGTGAGACTGACAGCTTATCAATAGTTATAAGTTTATCTGGTGATGCCAAAGTGTTATATAACAACTGTAATTTTTTNACTTGGTAGCCCAGGCTGGCCTCGAACCCACAGAGATCCACCTGCCTCTGCCTCCTGAGTGCTGGGACTAAAGGCGTGCGCCACCACTGCCCAGCCCAATAACTTTTGAGAAGAGGTCACTCAACTTGTACAGAGAAATAGCTTATTGGAGAACTGGGATATGGTGATTGGGGCAGGAAAAGACCTGCAGTGGACACTGTTGAGCACAGTGTCTTAATATTCAAGACACAAAGTATGCAAAGGATAATTACATTGTTGAAGGCTGTNGCGGCCATATTTTACAGCCCTTTGTTATTATAAATCCACTCCCCTATTTTTTACNTTGTAAAATTTATAATATTTAAAAATCAGCCCTGCAATCTTGTGAGCTATGGTCTCTTACATGGAGATGTATTTATGTTTTGCCATGAAGATATTGAAGTATATGTTCAAATATCACTTCAAGGAATTTGTTTCCCTAGAAAGTGTGGGGGATGTTTGCCCTACAAGGAAAATCCTTCAGTTTGGCTGAATATTAAGTTTCCAAGCCACTTAATTCTGTCTTAAAATTAAAAGCCCTCTTCCCCTGTCTTCAACAGTCCTCCCAGTGTTCTTTAAAGACCTATAGGAGTTTCCNGTGCAGGCTGCTGCGCCTCTGTTTGCTGAACCACTTTGGAGTCCAATTAAACCTTCCCTGTGCTTTGACTCAGGATCCAAGGTTGCTAGGAGAACACCTGTGCCCACAGCACCTTGGTCCAGCGAGAACAGGAGAGGAGAGTTGGAAACAGGTAAAACTGTGCTGCCTGCCGCCACCTAAGGATCTCAGGTGAGAAACGGGTCTCTCTTGCCATCCCTCTATCTCACGAGCACTTACCTATTACTCGTTCTTTCCTGATTTTGGGAAGAATGGAAGGCCCCCGAGGGAGCCCTGACTGAGGACACCCAGGCTGAAGGCTCAAGCTATGGGAGGGAGGGAAGGTTACTCATGAACCTGTGTATCATTCTTGTCCCCACCCCTCACCCCTTTGGTTGAAACACAGGCAAAAGAAATTGGTGAGTGAAGAAAAGTCTCTAGGTGCTTACTTTGCCAGTGACTGCTGCATAACTCTGGTAAGATGTTCCTTTCTGTGAGAATGCAGAATGGAGCCAATTGTTACAGAAATCAATGGAGATTCCCCAAAGAGGGAGGAGATTTGAGCACAACATTTATCTGTNTCCTTAGCCCTCCTTCACCTTGCCTTTTTTAGTTTTGGGTGAAAAAATGACCGATGACATGGCTTACCATGCAAATCTTGCCACTCTGTTAAGGTATTTGTGGTCATTTGAGAGGGTGAACAGAGTCTCAGTTTAAGGTTTGGAAAAGGGTTCATCTGCCTGCTTGTTTTCTGGAAAGGAAGTTAAGAATGGTGTTAACCCCTCCACTAGATGCTCAGTTAAAAAGTTCCTGCAGTATGGGGAACCAATCACGGGTAAGCACCAGTTAAGATTCCAGCTATACAAAACAAAATGAAACAGACAAACATTTCTATAACCCAGAGATGTGGAGGGAAGGATGTTTGCTGATATTCTACTAGGTGGCCAGAACACACNAGAGAGGTCTTGAGGAAAGTTCCCGAAATCAGAAAGACCNTGTGCCATTCCTTTTTGAAGGATGTTGTTACTATGCATCTCTCATGTCTTCATATGCTTTTCTCATGGGAATCCCAGCATAAAAAGAGAATGATCGTTATGGAAGTCTCGTGAGCCATTCCTTGTAGAGAGAAAGGCAAGTATAGGGTACAGAAGAACAACACAGGACGGGGCTGGAGAGATGACTCAGTGGTGTTCTTCCAGAGGACTGCAGTTCAGTTCTCAGCACTACATCAGATGGTCCCCAACTGTCTGTAACCCCAGCTACAGGGGATCCAAACCCCCTTCTGGCCCCTGAGGGAACTGCACTCATGTGCACAAACCTAAACACAGGCATGCATAAATTTTAAAAAGTTAAATCCTAAATCTTAAACAACAAAAACCAATGACTATGACATAAAGTCCCCAAAGTGAGTGGGAGAAAAAAATGTTTTAGTTCACTGGTTGACTACAAATAGGTAGAGCATTCACTGGAAGGCTTGTCTTCACCAGAGAAATAAGGACTATACATGTGCTTACTGCAGGATGCTGACTGCACTCTTTCTATATTCTAGGGAGCAGGAATACCTGAAGATGAGTGGTAAAAACTGGATATTAATTTCTACTACTTCACCCCAAAGCCTGGAAGATGAAATTCTGGGACGACTTCTGAAAATTCTATTTGTTTTATTTGTTGACTTAATGTCCATTATATATGTCGTCATAACTTCCTAAAAACCTGACTTCCTTTACTCTGTGTGTATGTTTCCAACTAAATTCCAGTGAATAAAGGTCTGCATTTTAATATCATGAGTGGTATTAAGTTGGTGACATCACCAATTTATTCTAAAAACTAGACATTAGGATGAACACAATATAATGAGTTTCTTAGTTCTTTATGGTTTACAAATAAGATTCCCATAAATTGAAGTGGGATTTCTTTTTGTGGAACTTTCACACTGTTAAGAATAAAACATTATCTAGGCATGGTGATGTATACCTTTAATCTCAGCACTCGGGAGGGAGAGGCAGGTAGATCTCTGTGAGTTCAAGGCCAGCCTGGTCTACAGAGTGAGTTCTAGGACAGCCAAGGTTATACAGAGAAGCCCTGCCTCAAAAAACAAACAAACAAATGCTTGAGAGAAAGTCTGAGTAGAGGAGAACTCACAGGAAAAGAAGGTAAACAGACTAATGTCTGTGTTAAACAGCCGCTGAATGGGGTTTACCGTAGGCTTACAATCACCCAAGGAAACAGGTGTATTCTGTCTNTGTTTAGCCAATGAAGAAACTGAATCTCGGAGGATGTGTGCCAGCTCGAGGCCAAAGTGAGGATGTGGCAAAGAAAGGCCTTGATCCACACATATCACGTTCCCTTCAAAGGTAAATAAAAGTACATGAGTAAGATAAGCTTATTAAAACCAAATGTGTGCTTGCCTTTTATTTTTGCCACTNCGATCTGTTGCTGTATTTTATGTATCGTTGTCCTGATTTATTGTCTCATTGCCCATCTGAGAATCTTTCATCAAGAAGAAAAGTTAAATTTACCCTTTTCCCACAGCCCACCTGTCAGTGCATTCTCTTTCTCTGTTTTCTTAATTTCCAAATTTTCTAACAGTTGGTATTAAAATATAACTTTTGAATTGTTTTTTTAAAGGCCTTTGGAAAGCAAAGATCTGTCCTTTAGACCCTGGCTTTTGTTTTGTTTTGTTGTTAGACACACATGCTTCACAAAACTGTGATTTCTTCCAAGGGACGGCTGTCTTCTCAGATTTGGTCCAGTCTTTAATGCAAGGTTTCATAAGAGACCTAATGAAGTGTGGAAGGAATTGGACCTTTGAGACGTCTTCCCCAGCTGTCTCTTACCTAACCTTTCTGAGATGTTGGATATTTAACCAGGCAACAAATAGAGTCAAACTAAGCATGAAATGAAAACTAACAAGGTCCTACTCTTTCTCAACACTGTATTTTCAGACTTCTTCATATGAGGTTTCCTCGGTATACAAGGAATGCTTCTGCATGATAGGGTCCTCTTCTGAATACGAGGGCTGCCTCTGTATATACAGGGTCTCCTGCATACAAGGGCTGCTTCTGCATATATAGGGTCTCCCGCATACAAGGGCTGCTTCTGCACATAAAGGGTCTCTTGCATAATAGGGTTCCTGCGTATGAGGCATCTGGATATGAGGGTCCTCTCTTGTAGAGGACCCTCCTAACTGGGTCCTCAACCCACCTAACTGGGCTTTTTCAGAGCCTGTATCAGGTCACTGACAGCTACGTAAAGTGGCCCTCCATTCAAGCACTTGTTTCCTGTCCCTGGGATCATCTTTTTGCTATAGGCTGTTCATTAGAAATGCGGTATCTAGAGCTGGATGGCGCACGTGTGAGGCCTGGCTTGACTTCTTAGGGTTCAATTACCCCACATCTTAGCTTCTTTTCCTCTGGGATAAGTGTCTGTGTCCCAGGTTTGTAGAGAAAATAAAGTGAGATGATAGTCTCTGAGTGATTTCTCAGCACAGGGCCTGGCATAAAGCAAAACAGTTTGTTCTGAGGTTGTCATTACTGTCCTCTAGTCACTAGAGTCTAGTGGGAAAGTGACGCGTACTCCTGNAAGCCTCAGTCACCTCACCTACTCTCCCTTCTCCCTACATTCAGAACAACCTCCCAGTCATAGGTTGGCTCTGATGGGTTCCTTCATCTGCTGTTTCTGGACCTAGCAATTACAAGTAGGTGTCACCATAGGCCTTCAGAGAAGAAAAGAGGTAGGAGAGACACTCTTTTTCAGCAAGTAATAGAATCATAACCTGCCAAGTGGCAGCTTTGTCATTGTGCATGGGTCACTTTCCTCCACTCTTCAAATATACTCCAGTTCTTTCTGCTGGGTGTGGGCAGCCAGGTCAAATGAGCAAGACCCATGCTTGTTCTCATGGACTTCATAGTCTAGTGGGGCAACTGAATGATGGCTCAACAGAGCAATGATTGGGGAACGTTAGGAAANGCATGGCCAGGGTGTAATGAGAACATTGTGGGGATGATTCAAGGACTCAGCAACAGCTTCTGGAAGCTTGTTAGTTACACCTCACTCTAGAGTCTCCAAAACCCCTGAATCCTGAACCTGCACTGTAAAAAGATCCTCAGTGGTTTCTCTCTCTCTCCCTCTCTCTCTCTCTCTCTCTCTCTCTCTCTCTCTCTCTCTCTCTCTCTCTCTCTGTGTGTGTGTGTGTGTAGCAAGTAGATTAACAGTTATTCCAGCTGCTGGACAGTGGTGCTACCTCTGAGCAGGAGGCTTAGCCACTCTTAGCCACTCTGAGTCTCATGGTGCTCTCATGTTGGACAAAGAAGGAAGGGAGGGGAAAAGGAAGGAAGAGGGGGGAGGGAAAGAGGAAGGAAGAAGAGCCATTAGTAACATCTGCTTTGTATATCATGGATATACAATGGATATTAAATGATGTACATTGTGCACATACCATGGATATTAAATATTGTATATCATGTATATACCATGAATATTAAATGAACTAGGCTAAAATTTACGTGAAACCAAGCAACAGAATGTGGTAATAATCAGTTTAAGTCATTGATAAAGAGCTGGGAAGATTTCTCAGTGGTTAAACACTCCCTGTACAAGCATCGGGGCAGGAATTGGGATCCCCGGAAACCAACATAAATGCCAGGTGGATGTGGCAGCCCACCTGTAATTACAGCCTTGGAAAGTGGAGACAGGATCCCCAGAGTGAGCTGGCTAGCCAGACTAACCATATCAGTGAGCTCTGGTTTCGACTGAGAGACTCTGCCTCAATAAATAGGGTGAAGAGGGGTTGANAGTGGTTACCGATATCAACCTCAGGCCACCACNTGCNTGAGAACGCATATACANGAGTGCACACACACTTGCAAACATGCATAGATGCACTCACACATAGAAAAATAGAANAAAGAGAAAAGAATAGCTGTGTGAGGTCAGGTACCTTCAGCTGCCATCGGTGGCACTGGGAAAGGGCTGTCTTCATGAATTACACCAGTAGCTACAGCATAGACGTATGTGTGCAATCTAGATTGGGTAACGTGTTTTTTCTGGTGTGGATTTCTATGGCATTTCATAGAACTTAATGTCTGCCCATGTGGTTGTAATCAAGCCTGGGTTGAAGTAGACAGTGTTCCTTGACTTGCCACCAGTAAGTATTAACTACTGTGACTAAGCATAGTTATCATCATGCTGTTCATTGCATAATCTCTTGGTACCGATTCAAGTGGCCTTATGTCCTTCTCAGTTCTGTTTCCCTGGAAGAAAGTGTCTTGAATTTGAGAAGAGTTCAGATATGTGCCTGAAAGAAACTTGCTTTCTCTTTTTGGTTTTGATTTTCTTTTGAGACAGGGTTTCACTATGTAGCTCTGGCTATCCTGGAACTTGATATATAGACCAGGTTGGTTTNGAACTCACAGAAATCCACCTGCCTCTGCCTCTGCCTCCTGTGCCACCACTCCTGGCCTGAAGACACTTTCTTATTTATCAATGCCCATGTCTAGAACTGGAGTGCNTTGTGCTGTGTGTCTTTACATAGTTTGTGANGTTTAATACGTACAAGTCAGCTGGTTTGCACATATTTCCATTTGTACAGAGATTTGTACAGAATTTCCATTTCAGAAGTGAGAAAACACAGGTCCAAAGGAATTAAGTAAAGAGCTGAAGTTCCCACAGGGCATCCTATCTATGACGTGCAGCCAGAAGATGACAAAACCAAGACCCAGCTGCAGACCACCTGCCCTAGGACCCTGCTCTAACCATTCACCAGGACCCCAGTTCCAGACCACTTTCCCTGAGCTATGTTCCTAACCACCATTACTCTGGCCTACATCAAGCCGGAGAAGTTCATGACCTCGCTGGTTCCTCATTTGGAAGACAAGGGCTTGGAATGCTAATGAAGNGTCTCAATCTTAACCTCCAGGATCCCATGAGTAAAATGCAGTCGTGTGAAAACCTGCAATGTGCTGACTGCCTGTTTCAGCCTCTCCTGAAGTTGAGGATTCAGTCGATGACAAAATGACATGCATATTCTCCAGTCATCAAACCCCATTGCTTTCTTAGTCAGGATGCAGTAAGGCCTTGTACATAGATGCCTCAGTTCTACACTGAATATGTGAACACAAATATCCACAAAATAATTTTTAAAATATTTTCATTCTTTGAAAATTTCATACATGCATATAATGTATGTTTTTATCATATTCACCCCACTCCTCCACCTTTCTCCCAGACCCATCCCCCATCCCTTCCCATTTTCTTGTCTTTTTAATAGCCCCCTGGTTTCAATTTCTGCTATTAATATATTATATATTAATATATTCATGAGTATGGGGCCATCCACTGGAGAGTGGTTGACCTACCAGAGGTCTCACACTTAAAGAAAATTGACTCTTTATTGAGTAGCAGCTTCCTCCAAATTTAAACATTCCCTCCATAGGCTGGGGAAGCTCATGAGACTGGAGAGGGAAACAAATGGTCACATGTCTGGGAAAGCAGAAACTTGGAAGATCCTCGAAAACTCTCCCAGTCTATGAAAGGATTCTATTAGGAGAGGCTCTGGCCTGCCCGGCTGCAGAGAAGGGATTTCTCAGACCGGAGCAGTGTGCAAGCTGTGCAGAGAGCACCAGGAATGCAGCTTTTGGGAGTCGCTACTCATGTTGGGGTGGTCTTTTTGGTGATGCAATTGTCTTTGGCTCTTCCCTCAACCATGGCCCCTCAACCATACTCCTGTTACTAACCCCAATAAAAATGTATTAATTCAACAAGTTGGACATTTTCTTTTTTACTTTAGCCCATCATGGCCTCCTTTTCTGGGGGGAAAAGAAGCACGTGTGTGTGTGTGTGTGCATGCACGTGCTTATGTATGCACATGTGTGCATGTGTATGTTACATCTCCCTAAGAAGAGTTTGTCACACAATACTCTCTCTCCCCCAGAAGCCATAAACTATCTATAGCTTGTGAACCATTTCCTGGCCAGGCTAGTATTGACTGGCTTGAACTTGTGCAGGCAACCACAACTGCTGTAGAGTTCATGAATACAGCAGTCCTCTAGTGTCCATGAGACACTGTTTTACTCTGGTCATCCCAGACCTGTGGCTCTTACAATCTTTCTTTTCCCTTCTATGATGGTCTCTGAGCCTTGGGGGATGGGTGTGACATAGATGTCCCATTTGTGGCACAGCACTCCCCTGACACTTACTCTCTGGATGTTGACCAGTTACGAGTTTCTGCGTTAATGACCATCCAGTGCAAAGAAACTTCTATGATNAGATCTGAGAGCTTTGCTAAGCTATNACTATAGAGATATTAACCTAGGTACTATGTCCATTTAACNGAATAACAGTGGTGTGTTCACCCCTGGGAACTGTGAGCTCCCAATCATGGATTCTTGGCCAGATTTACAGTACCAGCCATGTGTTTCCTCCTGTGGAGCAATCTTTAAATTCAGTTAGAAAATGGTTGGTTATCCCAATAACATTCATGCCACTACTACACCCATGGGCCTATCTTGCCATACCACATTCATGCCACTATTGCATCCAGGGACATATCTTGCCAAACTGGTCATTATCATCACTCACGGGGTGCACAGCTGGGTAAGACTGTTTATGACCTCTCCGCTACCAGCAGCCTGGACAGCACCTTCCAGTACTATAAAAACTAGCTAATATGGAGGAAGCCTCCCAATCAGTAAAACCAACTTGATTTCTCCATGTCCTGTGGCCAAATGGTATGGTCTTCAGCAATAGAGTCTTTCTACTAAGTTCTAGTGTGCACCTGTTATTAGTCAGGGTTCATCTAAAGGAATANAACTAATGAAAAAAATATATATAAAGGGACTTTATTAGACTGGATTATAGGATATGGCCTAGTTAGTTCAATGGTNGCTGTTTCATAATGTAGAGTCCAAGAATCTGATAGTTGCTCAGTCCACAAGGCTGGGTATCTTAGTAGCACCAATCTCGTCTGGAGATCTAAAGGACTCATGCTCTTCAGTCTATGTTAGAAGCCCAAAGAAGTTGGTTCTAACACCACCAAAGGACTACCTCAGTGACAGGATGAATGAACTTGCCAGTGAGAGAGAGAGCGCAAGCAGGCACAAATCCAAGTTTCCTTCTTCTATATTCATGTCCTTTATCTGGGCTGTCACCAGAAGAGGTCACCACCTAAAAGGGGGGTAGGGGGGCTTCCTGTTTCAAATAATATGACCAAGAAAATCCCTCTGTTATCGCTCTAGTCGGCAGCATAAACCTGGGAGAGTGGATCCTAAAAATGAGGCAGACTGAAGTCTCATGCAATAGCCAGCTTCATTCAGGGCATCAGACAGTTTATATCCTGAGGGTTAGGCAGGGTCACAGGAGTTTAGGTTGTGTGCAGTCACAAGGGCAACCCATGCTTGGAAACATTTTTGTATAACAAAAGTAAGCAGCAATGTGGCATCTGAAGCAAACTCACTCCTATGTACTACACCCGGGAGGAGCGCCAAAGCACATTCCAAGAACAAATCCATGTTATGGAGAAACTGAGGTTACAAAACTCATGTCTTGTTTACTTGGAGTTTTCTCACAAGCTCTCAGACACCTCCTCACCCAGCTTCATTCACGGACAATGTTGCCACCCTTCTGTAATGATTTGAAAGAGAAGTGTTCCCCATAGGCACGAGTATTTGAAGAACTGGTCCCAGGTGGTGGTACCCTTTGAGGAGGTTTAGGAGATGCATCTTTGTTGGTTGGAAGTGCATCACTGGAGTGGGCTTCGAGAGTTTAATGACATGCCATTTCTAGCTTGCTCTGTGCGTCATGGTTCCAGTTAAGGATGTAAGCTCTCAGCTTCCTACCGTGGCCACCATGCCTACACGGTCTATATAGCCAACACGATGGATTCTTATTTCTCTAGAACCATGAGCCAAAATAAACTCTTTCTTCTATAAGTCATGGTGATTTATCACAGCAACAGAAAATAACTAATCTGCCCTCACAAGCANGCCCAGCAGCCTGCATTTCAGTTGATTCCAGATACAGTCAAACTGACAACCAAGATCAGTCATCACAGCACCAAGAANAATGACGATGGCTTGTATTGTTTTTTAGGACACCCCTGACAGAAAACTCAAGGTGAAGCATCATCTTACACCTGGCACAGGACTTTTTATTTGTCAACCTATGGCTTTCTGTGGTAACATTATCCCACTCCAACTAAACTTTATATGTGTGTGTATGTATGCATATGAAGCTTATAAAAATAGGTTTCCATAT
>LZPO01034906.1:190328-211680 GCA_001675575.1 Neotoma lepida | reverse complement strand
TTTGCGTGTGTGTGTGTGCGTGCATCAGTGTATGTACATTATATGTGTGCGGGTGACTTCAGAGGCCAGAGGGTGTCAGATCTCCTGTAATTAGAGTTATAAGGAGTTGTGAGCCGCCCGATGTGGCTGCTGGGAACTATACCCAGGTCCTCTGTGAGAGCAGTGAGTGTTCTTAACCACTGAACTCTCTCTCTAGCCCCTTAAAAGATAAATTGGATCAATCCACTTAAAGGTCACAGACTCAGTGCGTGTTGACATTGGTAACAGATTTATCGTGAAAATTAATTCTATTTTCTGAGACAAAATTAATTTAGTGACCAGAGAGCTTGTGTTGTCAAAGGGGTTTTGGGTGCTGGGGTTAAACCCAGCATCTTGCATGTGTGCTGTTTGGCTCACATTTTCCAAGGTGTCTGCCCATCCTGATGGAGAGGTCAGGAAGCAGAGACAGAATTCCTGTGTTTTCCCTGCTTTGTTCTTCTAACCCTAGCTAAGGATGTGCCAGCCACATTCAGGCTGGGTCTCTCCCTTAGTTAGNNCCTCAGGAAAGGCCCACACGGACATACTCAGAGGTGTGCTTANCTTANTCCCTTTGGTGCTTTTGTTTTTTGTTTTTGTTTTTGGCGTTTCAAGACAGGATTTCTCTGTGTAACAGCCCTAAGCTGCCCTAGAACTCACTCTGTAGACCAGGCTGGCCTCAAACTCACAGAGATCCACCTGCCCATGCCTCCCAAGTGCTGGGATTAAAGGCATATGCCATCACACCCAGCAACCCTTAGGTGCTTCTTAACCCAATCAAGTTGAAAGTCAATATTCACCACCCCATTCTGGCTTCTTAGAAGACATANGTTCTCCTGTGTCTNTCTTTACTCAGTAGCCTGCTGCTGTGAGTGGTTTTGACTGAAGCGTGTAAGGAAAATATGGACAAAAATGTATTTGGAAAAGGAAANTTTTCTTTTAAGACTTATTTTTAGTTATATGTATATGTCTATATGTGGCTATGTGCTCATGAGTGCAGGTGCCCACAGTGGCCAGCAGAGGGAGTCAGATCCCCTGTAGCCTGAGTTGTGCTGTTATAGGCTGCCTAATGTGGGTGCGGGGAACTCGACTCAGGTCCTCTGCAAGAGCAGGGTGCTCTATAAACAATTGAGCCATCTCTCCAGGCACTGGGAAGGTTATTTTTTTTTCAAGTAACTATAGATATTTCTTTTTGATACCATAGCAAAACTTGGTAGGAGATGGTTTCCCAAAGATTAACTGTGATGCAGAATCTGATGCNCGTGGGCATTTTTCCACCCTTTGTGATACTGGANTCATTTGTTTATGTGCTTGGAGAAGATCTATATTCAGACTCAATGATATTACACTATAAATTCCTTGCCTGAAAAATATTGGTTCTCTAAGAAATAAAAGAACCTTAAAATGCTAACACATTTTATTATAAATCATCAAAAGCCATTTTTGTTATTGTCACCAACTCAGTGGGTGTGGTGGTGCACATTGACTGTGCCAGTACTCAGGGGGCTTATGCAAGAGGATTGGAAGTTGGAGGCCAGCCTGGGCCTTACAATAAGCGGCTGAGCACTGAGTTCCCGAAATGCTTACTCGTATGTTTCTTAATGGCATCTGTTTACTGAGAGCCTAGGTAGCTGTTTCAGTAATGAAAATGACCTCGGTGCACTTAAGGAGCCAGTGGTGCCTTCTCAGTCAGTGGCTTATGTGTTATTTTTAGAGTGGTCACCATGACCAGATAACACAGCAGAAAANGGTAAAAAGTAAATAATGCAGGGAAGCCAAATGAGACGCTAATGGAAAACAAGCCCCGATAGCAGCAGATTGTACCAGTAATCACAGAGACTAAAAGATAAAACCAACAAGCTAGACGTGACCAGGAGACAATTCTTACCCTTGGGACTCAAGAAGACAAAGGTAGCTCAAGACTGCTTCTAATTATGGAAAATTTCAAAGCTACAGGAAAANAGGGATCCCATTGCAAGCAACCATGTGCCTGCTTCTTTTAATACTTGTGGGTATCTTACTGTGCTTGTGTCCCTTTTTCTCTCCAAAGTTTCTTNAGCTGAAACTAAGTAGTCACTGTATTTTACTGTTACATAGGCTACACAGCAGCTCTAAAGATGGGGACTTAAAAATTCCAGCTTTAGGGTGGTGGAATGATGGGGAATTGACACAATCCCTTCAGATCCTTTGTTTTGCTCACTGAGGTGTGAAAGATAAACTCCAGCAGAACAGGTTGGGGTGATGAGGGGGAGCTGGGGAGACGGCTCGGTGGTTAGGATCACTGGTTAGGATGTGGGTTCAATTCCCAGCACCCACTTTGCATAACTCACAACCACTTATAACTCCAGCTCCAGGGGGTCCAGTCTTCTCTTTTGGCCTCCACAGGCACCTACACACATGTGTGCAAACCGACACACATACACATAAATAAAAGTAAAATATATATATATATATATTAGAGCCCCTGGAGGAAGAATGGAGACATTGCAAGGACTAGAAACATGGACCTGAGAGGTACAGGCATGATGAAGTTTTGGTGTATGGTGAATGGCTTAACCATATCCTCAGACTTCTTGTGTCTCCAGTTACATGTGAATTCTTTTTTTCTTCTTGGTTTTTCAAGACAGCGTTTTTCTGTGTAGCCCTGGCTGTCTTGGAACTCACTCTGTAGCCCAGGCTGGCCTCAAACTCACAGAAATGAGCCTGCCTCTGCCTCCCGAATCCTGGGATTAATGGTGTGCTCCACTACTGCTCAGCATTTTTTTTTCGAATTTTTTTTATACTTCAGAAATTGGACTGCTTTTATCTTTACTTGACTCTGATATTAGGGTGGATGAAAAACGATGCTTCTCAGATGTCCGTTGAGTCACAATACTGACAGAGGGGTCTCGGGACTCCCATGTTTAGGCAGCTGGTTCCACAGCTTCCTAGTAGGAACCCTTCATTTTCTTCTTTTGCATTGGAATTGTGCACCTGTCTGAACTCCTGCTGTCTTCTTATGTTCAGGTCTCGGATGTGGCTTATTATACACTGCGACAGTGACCATTACGTGCCAGTATTTTGACAGCCGCCGAGGCCTCGCGCTTGGCCTGATTTCAACAGGTACCTTTTCAAAATTAAGTACAGTATTGTCTCAAGTTAACGTTCTAAACAGAGTGAAGAGGTGTGAACCACGCGTGTGCAACCAGCCTCTACCCAGCTGTCAAACAGAAAGCAAAGTGGTTTTGTCCAGCACTCCCAGAAGGCAAGTGTATTTTTCATCATAAATATGGTAATAGCTTTCAAAAACCCCAAGATCCAAGCCAGGCAATGATGGCACATGCCTTTAGTCCCAGCACTTGGAGGGCAGAGGCAGGCGGATGTCTCTGAGTTTGAGGCCAGGCCAGCCTGGTTTATAGAGCAAGTTCCAGGACAGCCAGGGATACACACACAAAAAAAAACCCCTGTCTCTAAAAACAACAAAATAAACAATAACAACAGGAAATAAACACCACAAACTCAAACAAACAAACAAACAAACCCCAGGCTCCATAAATGGCAAATCTGAGTACCAGACCTTAGTGTGATGGATGCCGAGGAAGCTTCTAGGCCNAGGGTGTTCGCAGCTATCTGCAGGAGAGGGCTTGGATNAAAAGCAGAGAATCCTTTTAACCCACCTGCTCTGGGAAGAACGGGAAGGAAACAAGAGCNTGGCAGTCACTGTCAGTCTGAGGTCAGCCTGGCCGCACAGTGTAGAACATACAGCCTGCCTAAGGTCCTGATTTCTGAACATGGCTCACTGACCTAGCTACACATCCCAGCAACACACACTCTTATTATCCCTTTAGTAACTAACAGATGATCACTGAAGGTGTAAAATGGCATACATATTTTAAGCCATGTGTAGTAGCATATGTCTTTAATTTCACACTTAGGTCAGGGGCAGAGGACGTGACCATGAAGCCAGCCTGGGCTATATGTAGAGAGAACCTGTCTCAAANAAACAAACAAACAAAAAACCATATGTAAGTTTTAAATATGATTTCTGGCCTGCTCCAGGTATTTTGGAGTGATAGTTCATGTGTTAGATGGATTTAAAAAACTGCTAAGGTAGTATCAATTTCTGTGGCCGATAGTTTATCAGTCTATTTAGAGCAATGGTTCTCAACCTGTGGGTCTTGATCCTTTTGGGAGGGTCAAATGACCCTTTCACAGGGGTCACATATCAGATATACTGCTTATCAGATATTTGCATTATGATTCATAACAGTAGCAAATTACAGTTATGAAGTAGCAATGAAAGTAATTTTGTGGTTGGGGGTCACCACAACATGAGGAACTGTATTCTGCAAGAGCAGGAAGTGTTTAATTTTTAATTGAAAATGGAATTTTTTCTCATACAATATATTTTGATTATGGTTCTCTCTCCCCCTGGCCATCCTAGGTCCTTCCCACCCACCCAGGTCCACATCCTTTCTTGTTCTCTCTCATTAAAAAACAACCAGGCACCCAAGAAAAAAAATTTAAAAGNCATAAAATGAGATTAAAAAAAATTAGGTCAACCTGAATAAGACAAAACAAACAAACAGAAAAACAAAGATGCAAACAAAAGCATAAGAAACACATACAGACACAGAGACACACACATTTGTGTGCACAGAAATTCCCTAAAAACACAAAATCAGCTAGGTGAGGTGAAAGGAGAGGCAGGCATGGATTCCCCTTCATCTAGGGAGATCACAGCAAAACAGTCATGGTAGCTTTTCCAATGACTTGAAACATGACCACCTAGTTGAAAGAGGTAAGATGTGGAAATATAAGCATATTACAAAGGTTTGAGCCTGATGTGAGGGTGCACACATGCCATTCCAGCACTTGGGAGGCTGAGGCAGGGGAATATGAGTTCAAGGTCTGTTGCAGGAACCTGTATCTGAACAGACAGCAACAAAACCCTGAAGGTTGTGGGCTGTGATCTTCCTCGGTGGTGAATAGGGGATAGAAAAGTAGTCTCTGCTCCAATCTGCTTCTCTCTGTTTTTGTACATTGCACGAGCATGGATTTTCTATTTTTACCCTTTTTTTTTAAAAGTGAAAAGAACATTTCATAATGTGTGAACATTTGGGGAAACTGAGTGTCCATAAACAGCCAATGCTGTCTGCTGTCTGGTGTTTCTGTGTTTCCCAGGGAGAGTTGAATACCGGGGACAGACAGATATTGTGTGGCTCATGGTGTCTTCAATGTTTGTACTCTGACCTGTTACAGAAAAGCTTGAAACAATTGGTATTGATGAGCTAATTAATGCATGTGTGAGCCTCTTCTAGTTTGAGTTGAGGTTCCCTAAACACCAATTATTTTTCCTCTCCGTAGCAGTGCAAAATCTAGACCCAGATGAAAGCATAATTAGTGTTTTTTCTCACTTTGCTCTTTACGTTGACTATTTTTCAATTAAGATGTTCCTGTAGACAGTTAAAAATTAGAGCTTTGCATTTTCCAAAATGCTGTGAGGAAACTCTGATATTGGTTCCCATTGCACTGACGAATGGCTACATCTTTCTAAGTCACAGCCATGTTCTCATGGGATACAGGCCGAGGTACAGAATCTGGCCTGCCCTGTCACATAGCGTATTGTAGCTGTTAATAATGTCTACCGAAGTGATTTGATATATTTCATGATATTGACAGATGGACTCGGTTGGTCAGCAATGGCAATTCGTTCTCAACTTAAGATCAAAGCAGAACTTAAAACTTTAAATTACATTTCTTTATTTGTGTGTGTGTGTGTGTGTGTGTGTGTGTGTCTGTGTGTGAATGTGAGCATGCACACCCACTTGCCACAGCTCATGCAGAGGTCATGGGAAAACTTGCTGAAATTGGTCCTCTTCAACCAGCATGTGAGTCCCAGGCATTGAACTCAGGTCCTCGGGTGTGGTGGGGTCTTTCTCTGCTGATCCGTCTCTCTGCCACAAAAACAGCACTTTTAAACTATCAGGAACATGTTTAAGGGTCTAGAGAGCTGGCCTAGCGATTAAAGAGCACGGCCACTCTTCCAGAGTACCCAGGTTCTGTTCCCAGCATCCACATGGCAGGATACAACCATCTGTTACTGTGTTCCAGGGGATCCAATGCCCTCACTGGCCTCTCCGGGCATCAGGCACACACGTGGTGCACAGATATGTATTCAAGCAAAACATCCATACATAATAAATTTAAATATTTTAAAAAGAACATGTTTAGTATCTAATGGTGTGGCATCTTACTAGAATCTGTATATCGTGTTAGATAAAAGTCACAAACAGTTCATGGGTGAAGACACAGAACAGCTGTCTTGAAGTTACCTGTTCTTCCTTCTTCGTTTTCTGAACTGTTTTTAGCTGTTGAAGCACATACCACTTTTCAAAGATAGGAAAGGGATTTTGAATTTGTCTATTTTTATTTTCTGTGTATGGATGTTTTGCCTTCCTGTATGTCTGTGTACCACACTCATACAGTGCCTGAGGGGACCAGTAGGAGGCATTGGATTCCCCCTTGAACTGGAGTTACAGATGATTGTGAGCTGTCACGTGGGCGCTGGAAACTGAACCTGGGTCCTCTGCAAGAGCAGCCAGTGTTCTTAACNGCTGCATCATCTCTTTGCTCCTGGTTATAATATTGTTTGATGAGATGAGTTTTTAGAGTATGGATGCTATGATCAACTAACTCGGAATTTTAAAAATTAACCTGTTTACATTTTCCTGCTGTTTGATATGACATTTCCCAGGGCTATTTAAATTTTTAAATATTTAAATTTAAAAAATAAGAATGCAACAAAAACAGCATAAATTAAACAGCATTGTCGTGTGCTTAGGAAGATGGATGCCAAAGAGGAGGCGTTTTTATCNCCGTGTGATGTATAAGCCAGCGTGCTATAATTGAAATACTCCATCAAATCCCACTTCANCCTTTCCCCATATTTCTATTAATGCACTAAGAATACAAATCACTCATTCTAGTGATTCAGCAATGAATNTAAATGATNAAACCNTTATTAATATCCTAAAACTAATCTATAGCAGTCAACTGAAATGTAAAAATTTGCTTTTCTAAAGGCAATAAATGTAGCATGGAGCCCAGTACATAATACATGTAAAATGTAGTCAAAGACAGTGTTTGTTAAGACTATAAGGGCCAGCAAGAGGACCCAGTGGGTAAAGGCACATGATGCCAAGCCAGATGACCTGAGTTCAAGTCCTGAGACCCACATTATAGAAGGAGAGAACTGACTCCCAAAAGTTGTCCTCTGACCTACACACACACACACACACACACACACACACACACACAAATATACACTAAACAAACAAAATATTTTAAAATAACTAAATTCCATGGGTTCCTGGAGTCAGGCTGACTGAATTATATTGTTTTATAACTTTGAGATCTGTGGTAAATATCTCAAGCTCTCTAGCCCTTATTCATGTCCTCTGTAGATTGGGAGTTATAGTATGATGTACTCAGTAGGTCCGTTAAATGTAATGAATAAGATCATGTATCCAAAGTANGCAACAGGGAGCTGGGGGGATGGCTCAGAAAATAAAAGCATTATGGCTCTCACAGAGGACCTGAGCTCAGTTCCCAGTACCCACATCAGGCAGCTCACAGCCACTGTAATTCCAGCTACAGGGGATCTGATGCCATCGTCTGGCCTTTGTGGGTACCCACTCCACACACACAGACACACAGGCACACACGCAGACACCATACACACACACACACACACACATAGCCCATAGGCATGGGCTAATTTGTCAATCCCTACAGTCTTTGTGGTCACATATGGGAAGATGGACCAATTACCAGTAAGAAAATCCAAGATCCCGGAAAGTATCGATCGCCAGGGTGATGTAACTCGTGGTCAGGTGGATTGCACACAAGGCCAGGCCTGTGATGATCAGGGTAGCTACATAGAGATGTGTGTGTGTGTGTGTGTGTGTGTGTGTGTGTGTGTGTGTGTGTGTGTGTGTGTGTAGTTAAAAAATAAGATAAAAAAAAAGAAAATCACAAACAAAAAAAAAAATAAGATAAATCCTGGCAGGACTGAAGAGATGGCTCCACAGTTAAGAGCACTGGCTGTTCTTACAGAGGACCACACTTTGGTTCCCAGCACCCACATGGCGGCTAACAACTGTCTGTAACTCCAGTTCCAGGGGATCCAATGCCCTCTGCTGGCCTCCATGGGCATTGTGCATATGTGGTGCACATATAACAGTGAAACAAAAACACTCATACACATAAAATAAAAATTTTAAAATCCTTTAAAAAAAATCCTAAATACAAACAACAAGNTCTTTGGATGTTGATTCTGAAGATGGATGTTCCACTAATACTGCTCTNTTGTTATCTCAGTGTTCTCGTGGCTTTAATACAAAGGTCCCATGAATATCAGTGTTAATAATAAGTGTCATTGTGATGCCACCAGTGCGTGTTCTAAGGCTATAAAAACGATCAGACTAAGACTGAGAGGNTCTTGCTCTCTTGCAGGTTCAAGCGTGGGCCTTTTCATCTATGCCGCTCTGCAGAGGGTGCTGATAGAGTTCTATGGCCTGGATGGGTGCCTACTTATTGTGGGTGCTTTGGCTTTAAACATACTGGCCTGTGGCAGTCTGATGAGACCCTTGCAGTCATCCGACTGTCCTTTTCCTGAAAAAATAGCTCCTGAGAATGTTCTAGACAGATACTCCACGTACAACGAGAAGAGCCTGGAAGAAAATATGAACATCTTGGACAAGAGCTACAGCAGTGAAGATAAATGCAACAGCACCTTGCCCCATGGTGACTGGGGACGGGAGACTCCTAAAAACCCCACAGCCGCAGCACACACCAAGGAGCCCGAGACTTACAAAAAGAAGGTCGTGGAGCAGACTTATTTTTGCAAGCAGCTTGCTAAGAGGAAATGGCACTTATATAGGAGCTACTGCGGTGAGACTGTGTCTCTTTTTAAAAACAAAGTCTTCTCCGCGCTTTTCATCGCCATCTTGCTTTTTGACATAGGAGGGTTTCCACCCTCGCTACTCATGGAGGACGTAGCGAGAAGTTCCAACGTGAGGGAAGAGGACCTCGCCATGCCACTCATCTCCATTATTGGCATCATGACAGCCGTGGGCAAGCTTCTTTTAGGCATTATGGCTGACTTCAAGTGGATCAACACCTTGTATCTCTATGTAGCTACCCTGATCATCACAGGTCTGGCCTTGTGTGCAATCCCCCTGGCCAAGAGTTACGTCACCCTGGCAATACTTTCCGGGATCTTGGGTTTTCTTACTGGTAATTGGTCCATCTTCCCATATGTGACCACAAAGACTGTAGGGATTGACAAATTAGCTCATGCCTATGGGATACTCATGTTCTTCGCAGGACTTGGGAATAGCCTCGGGCCACCGATTGTTGGTAAGATACTCATCTTCAAGTCGGCTCAGTTTCTTGTTCTTCACTGTGACATTTCCAGATAGAGAAGTCCTCCATAATAGCATAGATTTGCCCAAAGTAAAATGGATTATTTCATGGTAGCTTATTTAAGATGATTTTACTAGAGCTAGAATGTAGTTTGGTTGGAAGAGTGTTTGCCTAGCATGCAGGAAGCCCTTTATTCTCCAGCTGTGTCTAAAACCAGGTGTGGTAGCCCACGCCCATAATCCTAGCACTTGGGAGGATCTGAAGTATGACAAGCTCATCTTTGGTATGTGGTGAGTCTTTTGCTAGCCTGGGCTACATGAGACCCTGACTCAGTACACACACATAGATACATACCCCTGTGATATAGTTATGATTAAGCTGATATACTTCCTCTCTGGCTTTGTGCCCACTCTTTATTTGGAAGAAACTAAAACTACCCACCTCAGATATTGAAAAGNCCCCACTGTTAAAGCACAGCCAGCCAGGTTGGAAGCAGGTGGGAGTACGCACACATAACCACACGCAAANTCCGCTTCTGTGAAACTCACTTTGTTTTCATCACTGTCTTCTCAGGTTGGTTCTACGACTGGACGCAGACCTACGACATTGCCTTTTATTTCAGTGGCTGCTGCGTCCTGCTGGGGGGCTTCATCCTGCTGCTCGCCGCCTTGCCCTGTTGGGACACATGCAACAAGAAACTCCCTAAGCCAGCACCAACAACCTTTTTCTACAAAGTTGCCTCTAATGTTTAGGGGGATATTAAAGGGCATTATTTTCTCTATTTTTCTACTTTATACCATATATATATGTGTATATATATATATATATATGTATGTGGTATATATATAAAATTGTTAGGCAGGTTCCCTAGAGTCAAGACCTTATAGCAAAACTCCAGCCTACTCTGAAGGAGAACATACTTTCACATACCCTGTTTTTATGTACTGTGGGCTATCTCTGTCCCTTGTATACCCCTCCCCCGAGAAATGGGACTGTTNTGTTTCACCNTTGTTAGTGAGCTCTGGATGTAAAACTGTTGACTAGTCTCACCGAGTTTTCTCTGGGTCAAGAAGTTGAGTCTCCGNGCTTCCCATGAGTTCTACCGCAAGGTACTCAGGGGGTCCTGTCTGAAACCATGCACTCCTCCTGACAGGACATTTGTGAAGACCCCTAAGGAATAATTGCTGTCTCCTCTATGTCAGACCTGCAAGTCCAGAGAAGATGCTAANCCNNTTCATTTCCAGAAATGAAAGCAATGGTTACAATGTCATTAAGACATTGAAGACTTTAGACAAGGTATTTTCAATCGCAACTGTCCATTGTCCATTTTCTGTTATTTGTAATTCTTGTTGAAGCACTGTTGGGCATTTGGTGTCCACTGTGTGTGAATTNGTTCAATTCCTCCAGCAGCCTCTCTGCATGGCTGACTCCGAGGCCCTCCCTCCCTGGTGCTGGTCAGCCTTCACTCTGCTGATGTCTCCTAAGAGCTACTGATTTGCNGGTTTCCAGCTTGGAAACACATCTTTGAACCATTCCATCTGGCAAGTGGGAAGCATCCATTTGCTTTGAGCACTGTGGGAATGGGTTGCAAGGCCTTGCATGTCTTCCAAATGAAGCCTGTGGTGATTTCCCTTGGGCTTTTCCACTATTGCATTTTAATTCACGGACAGTGCTAAAAAACAAAACCGATGCTCTGTGTGTCTGTTAGACATGGGAAAGGCCAGGGTGAAGAGAAACTGATACTCTCATCCAACCTTATTTAATCCCAAGAACATTGGAGGGCAAAAATAATGTTTAAGAAATAGAAATGAGTTCAACTTTGGGTTCATTCAATTTGGGTTTCCTCTGTAGCAAAGGGTTTCAACTTTGCCATGCTTCAGAACCCCCTACAGACCCTTCAGAAACTTAAGTGCTTGATACTATGTTTTTAATTTTAATTCTGCATGTCGGCCCAAGCATCTGTATTTTAACGAACTCTTCGGGGATACTGGTGACAGGGCCGGAGGACACCTGTAGACTGGCAATGGTGGAGCTGTGTGGAAGCTCAGGGGAACAGTGAGGGCGTAGCAGGTGGGAAGCCCTGAGATCGCTGATCACCGAGGCACCACAAGGGGAAAAAAACAATCAAACACACTGGCAATAGACATTTTCTTTTCTTGAATAAAATTAACTTGAATAAAATTAACATCTACGCCATGAAGTCAGGTATTTTAAAACAAACAGCCAAGGGTTCTTTAAGTAAGGGCTCCCTTCCTGTGGTGCCAAAACTGTCTTTTTATTTTTTTTTAAAAGATATGTGAGATTATTTTGTACAGTTACAGTGTCTTCTTTGCCAGCACCCGAAGCACTGTATTACACAAGCCCCCACAGCGCCCCCCTGAGGTCAGTAACCAGCTGTGTCCTGTGTCATCAACCAAGCGGAAAGTTTTCATAGTCAGTCCTGCTCAGTAATGCAATAATGGGGCTCAAAGCACATTAGACTTGTGCGCCACACTCAAGACTTCTGGAAAGTTCTCTGTACCTCATTCTTTAGTCTATCAGAGTTAGTAAATAAAACATAACTCCAGCTCTAGGGGATCCGACGCCCTCTTCTGTCTCCCATAGGCCCCTGTGTACTGATGGCATACATGCACACACACACACACACACACACACAAATGAAAAAGAAATCTTTAAAATTTATAGCTATGATTTTTTAAGCAATAAACAAATAAATAAAATAAACCTTATACGTGTTTGTATTCAAGGTCCTGTTTTGGTTAATATTGTGTTCAAGATATCCAATGACCTGGAAGGTTTGACTTTGCTGACATGTCTGCATCCATCAATGTTGACAATTGTCCTGATGTGTCCCTCCCATCAATACCCCGCATGTATGCATTAGCCACTGTCTAGAGAATGAATTCTAAGTTGTGATGAAATATTTTGGCTTGTTTTTCCTCGGCACATTGTTTTCCTTCCCCNATGCAGTGACACTCCACAGTAATGTAAGTATATACACTACTAGATAGCTCTAGACTGGACCAGAACAGACTCCAAAGCCAATGGACTGAACTACTTTGACTCCTGGGTTGGAAGAGCTAGTGTGTCAGAACTGCAGGATCCTGGCCTTGAGGAAAAGTCTTATTCATGACCTCACCAATCAAAGCTTTCCTGCTGAGTCAGAGTCTCCCTGTATTGCTCAGGCTGCTCTGGGCTCCAAGGCTCCAATGCAGTCTTGTCCCAGTCTCTCCAATAGCTGAGATGATAGGCATGCAGGTACCACCATGTCCAGCTTCGTCGTTTCTCAGTGTGTTCCAGGCTTCTACTGTTTCTCTCTCACAACAACCCTCTGGTGTGGTGTCTATGGCTCTCGNTTTATAATACAAAATGGAACTGGTCCTGATACAACTGTTCTAATATGAAAGCACAGGAAAATAATTTCCAAGAGCAAAACGAGCAGGTCTCTCTTTGTAGAGATTAGAGCTCTCTCTTTGATTCTTAAGGTGGAAACCGTGCCCAGCCCAAGAGTTTCGGTCAAATCACGTTTCAGCAGAGAAGTTATATAAATAGGAATGCCAGGGCTGCCCATTTTCCAAGAACGAGTCTTTAAAATGAGTTTAATAAATTTATATTGACCTGAAGTGAGTCTTCTGTGAATAGATTTTCAGACACTGGAAATGCTGTGGGCTGAGTGTGGGAAGGGTGTGGATTAGGGGAATGTGTCTGCAATGCCCTGCCTTGTATTTAGCAGTCCTCACCTGTCCTTTCTCTGAGGAGCCAGGTGCTAGTCTAATTCTCCCCGGGGAGTTGTGTTATCAGGAGGGAAGTTTCTGCCACTGATGTTTAAAGTCCCAGTGAGAAACAATCCCTAAGGATCAGCACTGGGAGGTCATGACAGTGTGTGCCTCTGTGTGTGTGTGTGTGTGTGTGTGTGTGTGTGTGTGTGTGTGTGTGTGTGTGAGCTCGTGCACATGATGTGTTGATGGTGAAGGTCTGTGGCTGCCCCCAATCAGCATAGGATTATCCTTATGCTAGAGGCTCCAAGAATGAAAGAGAGACCCATTTTGAAGAAGAGAATGCCTCCTTTTTACTTAAGAGCATTGCCCCAAGTGCAGGAAACACATGGTTAACATTGACAGTACATTTTCTCCTCATTAATCACNGTCTCGGTACCTTTGGTATATGCTCATTTGTGTCTGAAGGATGCCAGCTATGAGAGCCCTCTTGGAAGAAGGAGTGAACCACAGCCAATGAAAATGATCAGAGGTCTGTGAAGACTTGGTAACATTTGGGATGCTATATCTGTAATAATATGGCATGCAGGAGGCCTTGGCGGATTGGGCCAAGGTGCCCTGATGGGTGAGGGAGTCACGCCATGCAGACTGGGTGGGCAGCAGCATGGGTGGGTGGGCGTGGTGGGAAGTTACTCACACCATGCAGACACAGCATCCACGTGGAGAGTTTATTATAATAAGGAGAGAGGGAGAAAGAGAAAGGGATGGGAAGAGGGGAAACAGGTGTGCACCCCTCATGGCCAGAAAGGGAGGAAGGGGAAGAGGAAGAAGAAGGGAGGGGAGGCCCATGCCCAGTCTAGCTCAGCCCATGTGTCTGGGTGACTATGAGCATATTATTGGCATCTCAAGATGCTGTTTTCCTCTATTATAAATGACACCATCGGGCTATCCTGAGAATTAAGTAAGATGACACGAGGAGGTGANTGGAAAGCCACTGAAGCCCATTAATGCTCACTATTTTTATTATTCTGCCCTTTACTCTCAAGAGTGCGGCTTCTCCCATGGGAGAGAGCATGTGTCCCTGGGCACTGGGGGGCGGGGGTAATGTTTGCACTGCAGAGTTTCACTTAGAGAAAGGGTAAGGAACCTTCTACTCTCCCCGGCTTGTAGAACCNCCTCAGCTCTTGGCCTCCCCCAAGCACTCTCTTGTCAAAATCCTCCGGAGAAGGGAATCATGACTCAGCGCATTTCCCTGGCTTTGCCATTCAGAAGCTCGCCACAAAACAAAGCCAACAGAACCAAACACAGGCTGTTCCTCCGCAAGTCAAATAGGATCCACTGTGGAAATTGAATTGCTATGGGAGCGTGGACTTCTATTTATTTTTCTTCAAAAGCCTTCACGCCAGCTGCTGGGAAGGTGGGCCTGGAACTGGGCAGAGAGCAAAGCAATCTGCCGTGTTTACCGAGCACTAATTGCCTTCAGCGCCNAGTCCCTGCCCCGCCCCTTGCCAGGATGCCTTTGTGATTTACTGTTGAGGGAGTGAAGGCAGCTCGAGGCCAGGACTTCTGGGATTTGGCTCCTCAGAAATCTCTCAGCTGCCTGAGCTTTCTTCCTACCACATACGTTGGTTGCCAGACTCATTTATCTTAAGCTTGTGAGAAGAAAAAGNGACGGGGGGCGGGGGGCGCGGAGAGATGGCTTAGCGGTCAGGAGCACTTGCTGTTCTTGCAGAGGACACGGATTTGATTCCCAGTACAACTGCCTGTAACTCCAGTTCCAGGGGATCTAATACCCTTTTCTGGCTAGATAGACTCCTCCTGTGAGTGTTTTTGATATAATAAAGACGGGTTAACAAGGCTGAGCTCAGAAAAATCCTGAAGATCTCCAGCTTTAATAGGGCACTGNCCGCAGGTGACTCTAGGACCCTAGCAATGATGGAGAAAGGCTCTTTTCTGTGCAAGTTTCCTGTGTGCAAACTCGGTTGCATGGTTTGTTCCTCACCAGAAAATCTCACTAAAGACAGATGCAGTCCAGTGCAGGGCCGGTAGCATGGAAACAGGGTCACCAGAACACAGTGGTAGGGTGAGTCTGGGACTACCTTTGTTCAGAAGGACCTAGGTATTTCACAACTGATATCTTGTCCTGATTANGCTCCAAAGTATTCACAAGGCTGGAGGCTGACTATCAAAATGTCTCCAAGGACATTTGATATGCACCCCTCGTGGTCTCCTGGCAGGTCTGGGGGGTTCACTCCGGATTCCACCTAGTACAAGTGCAGGCACTTTCCCAGGCACAAAGATAAAACTGTNAGCTAGGCAAAGCTCCAGAGGATGGAAAACAAAAGACAAACACAAAAAAACAAGACAGCATATGGTCTTCTCCAGAAATGCGGTTGTCTCTGACAGTGATGCAAGTATTTGCTTGTTCTACTACATGTGTAACATTTGAAAAAATAATATTACCATTATTACTGGCAGCATGATTACCAAACACTTCTTAGTGGCACCTGTGTCCTTGCATGACCTGCTTACATTTGTTCTGTATTGTTGAAAATAGCCCCTGTCTGAGTGACAAAGGCACCCACTGCCTGCCACTTAGGTTTATTCGTTTGTCGTAGCTTCTTATATGACATTTCTAATATTACAATTGCGCCCTGAACATCTTTTTTCTTGTTTGTAGTTAGGGATAATTGAATTGCTATTTATTTTAGGTTATTTATTTATTATTGTGTATATGCGTGGTGTGTGTGTATGTGTGTGTGTGTGTGTGTGTGTATGCTCGAATATGTGCACATATGTATGTACATGCCATGAAACACTTTTAGGAACTAGTTCTCCCCTTCCATGGTGGGCTCCGGGAATTGAATCAGGTTGGCCAGGCTTCCATGGTGAAGGCTTGTACTTTCTAACCCCTTTGATCCCTTTAAAAATTTTATTTATTTATTTATTTATTTATTATTTATGGGTGTCTTGTCTTCCTCTATGTCTGTGCACTGTGTGCATGCCCGGTGCCCACAGAAGCCAGGAGAGGGTGTCAAGTCCCCTGGGACTAGAGTTAAAGAAGGTTGTGAGTTAAAGGTGAGTTTAACCTTGTGGGTGCTGGGGTTTGAACCTGGGTCCTCTTCAAGAATAGTCAGTGCCTTTAATGGCTGAGCCATCTCTACAGTCCCTTGATTTCTATTCTTACATACACTTTGTATGTTAGTGACATTCATCCTTTGTCGTGTAAGTCTAAAGTGATTTNCCCCCACTTTTTCATATATCTTTTTATTTCATTTATCATCTTTGACCCTGTTAAAGCTTTATAAATTTTTATATTCAAATCATTTTTGTCATCTATTTTTCCAAATAGATTTTGTATGCTTATAAGCATGTTTTAAATTTTATTCATCTACTGATTTTCAAAGTTGCTTTTTTTTATGGATAAGGACTTTATTTCAAACAAAAATTTTTAAAAATTGAGCCTTTGTGTAAGCATGTACCTACTGCACACACATGTAGACATATATAAATACCAAAAAAATTTTAATCTGAATTAGGCCTGTCTCTTATACACATCTAGATGTGTATAAGAGACAGGAATTAAGTCCAATTGGGCATTAGAGTTTCGGGTGGGGGACATGGTGTCATGAATAAAGTGCTTGGTATGAAAGCATGACAACCAGAGTTCGGATCCTCAGCATCCACACAAAAGCCAGACAGGTGTGGTGGCCGTAACCCCAGCACTTGGGAGGCAGAGACAGGGGATCCCTGTGGCAAGTTGGCTAGCTAGACCAGGTGGAATTGATAAGCTCCAATCCTGCAAGAGATCCTGCTTCAATCAATCAAGAGGAGAGTGATTGAGGGAGATACCCAGTGTCAACTTTGGGCCTCAGTGCACATGCTCACCCAAGTACATGCACATTTGCAACATACAGGCGTCCCCACTCTTGTTCACCCACACATATGCAAACATGAATACACATAAGCACATAACACACACACACACACACACACACACACACACAAAGAAAACATCAAAAGCTATTTCTCTAGGTGTGAGGAAGAGATGGGGAAAGGAATTCATGCCTAGGCCAATACCCTTCAGTACTTGAAGGGACTGAGATAATTCTCTTCCTTGCCCCCAGGTGCAGGGACCTTCAGCAGAGCACACCAGTCAAGGGGAACTTGGGTTAGGGACCAGTCTCTGGAAGAGAATGAATAGAGTTTCCTATATACTAGGAACCCACTCTCATCCACCCGCCTGCCTGCTGGGACCCTGAAAGGGTTAAGGATGGCCTATGGCAAGCATCTCTCAGGTCCCATACAGGCTAAGCAGCCCTAGTCCCCTACTTCATCACAGTGGTTATGGGGAGGCACTGAGCTCTACATGGTAATCCCGATGAAGTAGGAGTCATGGAAGCCTCAGCAAGTGTGCTTCCGACGGCTGGCTCTTTCTCCTACTGTTCTACATTCCTGTCTGTTTTTGTGACAAACATCAGGACCNAAGCAACTTGGAAAGGAAAGGGTTTACTTGGTTTATAGTTTCAGGTCACCATCTGTCACTGAGGGAGGTCAGGACAAGAGCTCAAGCAGAACCATGACAGGAAGCTGCTTATTGGTCACTCACTGGCTGGGTCGCAGGCCCATGCTCAGCTAGCTTTCTGATACAGCCCAGATCTACCTGCCTNGGGATTGCGCCACCCACNGTGGGCTGACCCCCTTAGAATGATCATCAGTCAAGACAGTCTCTCACAGAAATGGCCACAGGCCAGTCTGATCTGGGCAGTTCTTCACCTGAAGTTCCCTCTTCTCAAGCCGAGGTTGCGTTGTTGAAAATAAAATCTGACCAATACACATACCTCCTAGGATTACGCCACAATCTTGTCTTTCCTGCATCCATTTTCCTTGCGTGGTGCCAGGATTCGGTAATCCTAAATGCAGCCAGCCCTCCTCTAAAAGTGATGTTTTTGGATGTCGGTTGCACAGGCCCTCACTGTCCACGCCCTTCCCCTTGACCACCATGGAGGGGCCTGTGGGAAAGGTCCCGCCTGCAGCACCTCCTTCTGAGTTCGTGGAGCCTGCTGGTCTTTTCCCTTCATCCATGCTGAGACAAAGTGCCCCAGTCATTCCACAATGGACCAGNAGCAGGCTCCAAGGTTGGTTTTGGGTGACTGGGCTCCATCATACAGTTTCCTATGGTAAATACTCTCCCTGCTGATAAATCTTGAGATGTAAATATGGGACCAATTTGTTTGTTTGACTTCTGCCAAAAGTGAACACCTGACATGGGCCATCCAGGGTACCCACCACTGGGGTTGTACCGGGAGAGTACAGACTGATGATTTCAAACTTAATCGTAGTTAAGACTGATTAGGTGGGGGTCGCTGGCCTTTTTACCCCCTGGGGCATGGAGTCAGATGGGGCAAGGCATTACAGTTGGATGTGTTCAGTGACCGAGGCATAGACGAGGGTGTAGCATAATAACAGCCCCTTTGATTCTGCAGGACTATCTGGTTTGGGAAGTACTTTCTTATCCATTTTCTCATCTGGTCCCCATAGCAACCATGACAGAGGCTAAGCAAATGATTCTACACAGAAGGAAACTAAAGATTCCTGTGGCAAAGGAACTGCCTCTGGCCCCCTGTCTCCTGTGGAGCACACTGGTCAGATCTGAGGCTGCCGCAGTCCTTAGCTTCAGTGACTGGTGGCTGGAGCCTGCTTTGCTGAGGGAAAAGATGATGGTTGGCTTCCACTATGGTAGTCAACAGCCTGGGGCAGCTTCACCTTGCCCTAGGGTGGGGTACTCATCTGCTCTGGGCTGAGCTCTTTCTCTCTTCCTTTTGATCTCTTCAGAATGTCTATTTTCCACAGGCTAGACCTCAGATTTGCCTANGAGTTAACTGCAACTCTTATGGGATGGTACTAGATCCCATCTAGGTCTATTAAAATCAAAGGTAGCTCCTTTTAAAATCAAGAGGTCAAAGCATTCGATGAAATGACACAGTATTCCAACAGATGAAATTTCAGTGTGTGCTCATCTTAGGCATGAGTGAAAATTCCTGAAAAGTAGCTGTGTCTGGCTGTGAACCAAAAAACAAAAACAAAACAAAACAAAAAAGACCTTTGTTTGTAAGGAGTTCCTGGGTCTGCAGAGACTGCTGGGTTGATCACAATCTCAGTACTGTGGAGAGACTGGAATTTTGTAGGTTCAGAGGCTAATTACTTTAACTTGGGCTAGTTTTAGCCTTCGGGAGCAGCCTTTCCTTGCTCCACTCTATATCTGAACTAATACCTTGTGGTAACAAATAAAGACCTCTTAGAATTCCAGCGGTGGTGGTGCACACCTTTAATCCCAGCATTCAGGAGGTAGAGGCAGGTGGATATCTATGAGTCTGAGGCCAGCCTGGTCTACAGAGTGAGTTCCAGGACAGCCAGGGCTACACAGAGAAACCTGTCTCGAAAAATCAAACAAAAAGAAACCAAAACCAATCAACCAAACAAACATTCAAAACCCTGAAACCTCTTAGAAACTATTAACTTAGCCGAACACTAGCTTCCACCAATCCCAGACCTAAGAATGTCAGGGAGAAATGTCAGGTGTGTGTGGGGGGGCACCTTTAAATGTGTTGACAGGAGGTGCTGAGCAGCCAATGAGGAAAAGAGAAATTGGGATGTGCTGATTACAGACTGTGCTTAAGATAGAATAAGGGAAATATGTGTGCGCACGCGCACAAGAGATATAGAGATAGGTAGAGATAGATAGATAGATAGATAGATAGATAGATAGATAGATAGATAGATAGATAGATAGAGACAGAGAGAGAGGTGTTTGAGAGTGCGTGTAAGGGTGGATGTGTATGTGTGAGTCAGGATCTCATCTAGAAACAGATTTACCCCCTGCTCACTCAGAGACTTTGACTTCGAATGGATGGATGGTGACTACAGGGCGGGCAGGACAAGTTATACACTTGGACACCAGCAGTGGGAAGTCATTACAGCTGTGGGGTTGCTCTGTCTCAGGGCTTCTTTTCAGGGACTGGGAATACCAACTGTGCCCTCCCACTGGGAATTGCCTTAGTTTACCTCAGGGCCAGCACATTCAGGCTCAGAACCAATGGAGCCATTAAGTGACCCTGAAGTGCCTTCAGGGGGACCTCAACGAACTGCTTCTCAGTTCACCTTTTCCTGAGCAAACTGCCTTCCANTTGTCTTGTAGCTGTCTCCCAGAAACCTATCTACATGTACCTCTTGTCTCACCCTGTTTCCTAGAAATCAAACGGCAGGCCTATGGTGCCAGAGCCAAGGGCCTGAAGGTGTTGNCGCCTGGAGAAAGAGGCTGCACACTGGAGATAGCTGAGGAAGTATCCAGCTCCCACCAGGACTCTTGGCCAATACTGAAAAATAGGACGTCACCAAATCTCTCTCCTGTCTCCTGTCCCTTTCCAGGGTCTGCCACATAAAAGAAGCCAGCATGGCATTCTGGGTAATGAGCTATGCAGGGGTAACTTCTAGGAGGAAAAAGAAGACATAGAATGGACGGGAATGGGGAGGGGCCAATGACGAAGTGACAGTGTTTCCTATTGGCATAAACTGGAAGAATATAGAAATATAGACAGATGCGCATGCATTGTTGTACAGGACAATCCTCCAAGCCGACGGCCACCATCTTCAGGAGTTCAGTTGGGCCTGCTGGGAAAAGCTCATCACAGCTGGGCTTGTTGACTCACCTCCTCACCTTCTGTAGAAGGAGGGGGTGGGGGAAGGTCATGGGACCTTCAACTGAGTAGTCAGCCCTGCCTCTCAATCAGCTGTATCCAATTCTGCACAGGTCTCGGGAGACAGGGTGGAGGACATAGGTGGGGAAGGATGAGGGGAGGGGTTCATCTATGCAGCCTCGGCGAAGTCACCATCCATGCTGGGTACAATATGGCTAATTTAAGGTCACCTATGCTCATGCCCGTAACCCTCACCCATTGCTTTGCGTGGTGGTTTGAAAGAAAATGGCCCCCAGGGGCTCATAGGGAGTGGCACCATTCCCGAGTTTTGTTAAGTACATATGTGCTTTTGTGTATATATTAGTNTTTCNTGNTCGTTAGCTTCATAGGGATAGGGTTGTTCAGCTTGTGCTTTAAAAAAAATATAGTCTGGCTTAATTTGCTTAGCATGTTTCTGAAATATGTTTTATGTTGTTTGCCAGACAAAATTTAGGATGCTCAATTCAAATTTAAATT
>LZPO01034906.1:172971-183471 GCA_001675575.1 Neotoma lepida | reverse complement strand
ATACTTCTAGCAAGCCAAAATCACATGAAAAAAGAAACAGAACTAAATAAAATATATATCATGTGCATGCAGTACCATTGGAGCCCAGAAGGGGGTGTTGGAAACTTCTTCCTCACAGTAAGTCTAAATATATTTTTCTAGTTTCTAATCATTGGNTCTAGGGCAGCCTTCAGACATTCTAATCTTTACATTAGACACCTATAGACAACCTAATCTTTCTTGTAAGTTAGGTCCCTGTATGCTGTGGTTTCTCTTCACAGTGCCCTGAATTCTTTCCCTGACTAAGAAGGCACAGGAAGGAAACACCAGGTGCTTTCATAATCGGTGTTCTAAAGATGTGCTTGCATGCCATACTGGTAAACAGGAACACACACACTCACACACACACACACACACACACACACACACACACACACACACACGCACGCGTTATTACCAGCTTAGCATATATACACTGTTAATGGTTTCTTTCTTCTGAGTTAACTAACCCTCTCCTCAGCCTAGATATCTCTGAAGAACTTGATAACAGTGGTAACTAACTTGACTCAGTATTTCAAATGCCTGAGCCTCAAACACCCACAGAATGAGGGGAGAATACAGAGGTTGGTAAGAAATACAACATCACAACCCTCAGAAGTGTGGCTGGGAGCTGATAAGACAGCTCAGTAGGGCAAAAATGTTTGCTACCAATCCCAACAACTGGAGTTCAGTTCCTAGAACCCACATTGTGGAAGTGAGAATAGACCCCTGAAAGTTGTCCTTTTGACCTTCACACTTGCCTAAATGTGTGTACTTTGACATAGAAGATGTAGTCACCCCCAAAGGTCTTTTATCTAGGAATGCCATCACCTTGAGGGTTAGGATGTCAACATCTGCTTTCGGGAGGGACATAGACTGTTGGAGTCCAGGACCCCATATTCTAGAAGTCTCTGAGTCTCTTCTTGCTTTGCCTGTTCCCTTCCACACAATTCCTTTGCTCATTCTCATGGTTTCTTCCTCCTCAGTGTCTCTGGAATCCACTTGCTACTCTGTTTACTCAAGATCATCATTCTAGTCCAAGCTACACCCACCTCTTATCCAGACAGAAGCAGTAGCCCTGAATGGTCACCCCAATTCCCAGTAGTTCCCATTCTAGGCAGTCCTTCACCCTAAAGCTTGTGTGATGCTTTATTTAGTACCACAAACTAGATCCCACCCTTCTCCAGATGGATGTGCATTAGCAGTATCCTGTTGTCCTGGAATGAAATGGCCCTTAGCAACTTTAGGAGGCTCCTGGCAGTGTCTCAGTCTTGTGTTGCATCTTCCTCACTCAAGGCAGAGTTCCTTCTGTCCCTTGAACAGGGTGTTCCCTTTTTTGCCTCTAGGAACTTCAAATATTTTCCTTCTAGATAAAACTCTCCTTCTTCTACGGCTCTCCCATCCATTTCATTAATGTCATTTAACCTCAGTGTGTCCTTGTCCCAGGGAGGTCATATGATCTCCATGTGCCAGGTTGGGTCTCCCTGTTGTGAGTTTTAGAGCACCTTGTAACCTTTACTTCTCAATGCTCTCTGATGCTGTTATAACATCTTCATTTGAATGAATTTTTAAATTAAGATGTATTTATTTAATAACATTTTAATTTGTATTAAATTTCGCCCATAATAAAAATGTTAATTTTTAAATACATTTTACAGTTTTTATTAATATTTAATACAATTTTAATTTTTATTAAATTTTAGTTATCTAGTTAATACAAATTTTACTTTCTTATTAAACTTATTTCTTATTTAATAAAATAATTTTGTTAAATTTTATTTATTTAGTAGAATTTTAGTTTTTGTTAAAATTACTTAATAAAAATTTCACTTCAAATGCAGACATTATAATAGCAGCACAGAGTATCAAGGAGTTAACAGTACCAGGTGGTTTCAGGAGTGATCAATTCATGACCCACATTGCTGTTTCCCACTTCCTCAGATTATTTTGAAGNAAAGCCCTGAAACCAGATCACCAAATACTTATCCAAAAAAGTTTATCCAAAAACTCAGTGTGTATTACTAAAAAAATAAAACTTTTTTATTTCTCCCCGGGGTGGGGACACACGGAAGCTAAAGGACATCAACAGAATGGATGGGAGAGCCGCAGGACAGTTTTACCTGAAGGAACGACCTACCAGTTAAAGCACCCTACTTTTGTGTTTTAAGCAACTCAGTTCATCTATTATTTTGCTAGCATTCTGGTGGGTTTTAGCTAGACCATTGTCTTAATCAGTCCAGGCCACTAGAAGAATATCACAAAGTAGGTGGCTTCACCAACAGGAAGTTATTTCTTACAGATCTAGAGGCTCAAAATTTGAAGTTCGGAAAGGCAGTGTGACCAGGTTATGGGGAGGTTTACCTCTTAGTTGTATGCTCACCCTGGGGAGAGGGGGGGGGAGAGAAGAAGACAGCTTGTTCAAACACATATACCCCCCCCTTTTTTTTTGTAGACAGGGACTCATTATGTTGCCCTGGCTGGCCTGTAACTCACGATATAGACCAGATTGTCCCTGGAACTCACAGAGATCCACCTGCCTCGTCTCCTGAGTGCTGGAGTCAAAGGCAGGAGCCACCACACCCCACTCTATTTTTTGTTTGTTTGTTTTTCAAGACAGGGTTCCTCTGTGTAACAGCCCTGATTGTCCTGGAACTCACTCTGTAGACCAGGCTGGCCTCGAACTCACAGAGATCCATCTGCCTCTGCCTCCCAAGTGCTGCCATTAAAGGTGTGCGCCACCATGCCCAGCCTCACTCTATTTTTAACCAAAACATTAATCCCGCCTTTAGGGCCCTACGTCATGACATAATGATGTAAGGATGGATCAAAGGTGGACACTAGATGAGGCTATGTCAAAGCCTCTCTTCAAGTGTGGGGGAAGTAATACCCACTGTGGGGCCACATGGAACAGAGTTCAGATCCTGACTGGCATTAACCAGTTATATTTTGTGGACCAGGTTGGTCAACAGTTCAGCTTCTTTGTTTGTAAACTGAAAGTTTAATGAAGGTTGTATCAGACACAGCACTCGGCACACACTAGTGGTTCTCAACCTGTGGGTCACGACCCTTGGAAGACACATTTCCGATGGTCTTAGGAACTGAGACATGGCTCAGTAGCAAAAAAATAGTTATGAAGGAGCAACAAAAGTAATTTTTTTTTAAGATTTATTTATTATGTATACAGAAGAGGGCACCAAATCTCATTACGGATGGTTGTGAGCCATCATGTGGTTGCTGGGAATTGAACTCAGGACCTCTGGAAGAACAGNCAGTGCTCTTAACCTCTGAGCCACTCTCCAGCCCCAACAAAAGTAAATTTATGGTTGGGGTTCCTAAGACCATCAGAAATACGTATTTTGCGATGGTTATGACCCATAGGTTGAGAACCGCTGCACTAGATGCTCAGTATTAGGGAACTGTGGTTTTCTACACTCAGAATTTTGTAGGGATGGATCTGTAGTCTTGGCTGATGTGTCTGGAGATGTACCACCATGCTGCTGATGATTCAGAGAACATCTGTACTGCAGGCCACCGATCCTCCCCTGCCACAGCTGCCTCCCACTCCAGTCTCTACTTCTGTGGGGTGGGACAGGGACTCTCACCTCCTTTATTCCTGTCTGAGAATACTCTCAGCCCTACTCCCTTTCGGTTAGCCTGAGTTCATAAGACATGCTTTCCATCAGAACTCAGAAGCTGCATCTTCTTTCAAACACAAGGCAAGGAGTCTTTTTCCTCATCACTTTTTTTTTTTTTTTTTTTTTTTTAGTAGGGAGGTGACATTCACTGGATGAGGGGAAACTGGCTTGTTTCCTGTGCTGCCTCCCAGGCAGCCACACCACCAGTACCATCTCTGCACTGCAGTAAGCATTCCTTAGTATTTCTCTTCGTTCATTTAAACTTCAGGCATCTCAGCAGACGAGGGCCTTCTTTTACATTGTGAGGTTGGGGACTGTAATTACGCTCTGCTACCCCTCAAAGATTGCCTTCAGCAGCTCTCCCTGCGTCCCCTGGACGTGTTCTTTGTCCAGCTTGAAACTCATTTAAAAACAGCCAAGGTCCCGCTCACAATCTCTTTATCTGTTTGTGATTTCAATTCTCCCTTCACAATCTCCGGCTCACCTTTCCCAGTAGCATAGCAACAACGCTTTGAGACAGGGCAGGCGGAAGCAAACAGCAGCCCAAGAACACATCTGTTCTGGNGGTCCCCGGGCACTGCGTCTTTGTCTCTAGAAGATGCAATACAATGGTTATTCTGACCTAGGACAAACAAGGAACAAACAATAAAATGTTATCTTTCCTTCCGTCTACAAGCTTCCGATTTTTAAAATGTCACTTCATTGTGGTTCTTTTCTGGTTTGTGAGTTGCAGCTATTTATTTATAAGCCACCCCCAAACGGTAATTTATTCTTACCATTTTGCAGAAGAGCACTGTGCCACCTTTATTTTAAAACATTTTCAAGGTCAGCCATCGGCCCATTTACTTTGAATGGTGATTGGTGAATTGAAATTGTAAAATGACTTTGTCACTTTAAATATGGGCTTAAGAATCTAAAGACTTCCTCTTTTGCATTCAGACACTTGGGTAGCCGTCACCAAGGAAATCGATGTCTTTGAGCTTTAGCATGGTCCTCTATACACGGGTATAAGGACTAACAAAATACCATGTGTGAAAAGCTCTGAAGAGAGTCCCTGACTGGAAGTCTGGACAGCTTCACTCATCCCTTCCTTTGACTGCTGATTGGACTGAAGCAATTAATTAACTTCATAGGAAGTTCATTTTTACAGATTCATTTGTAAAATTATGACAAAAGGTAAATTTGTTAATTGGGTTAATAAATATTTTACATATAGGACGTGTGATTACGCATGTATGTATTTCCTGATCATTTCCTAACAATGCTCATTTTTTTCAGTTGTTATAATTTTTTTTTCAAGACAGGGTTTCTCTGTGTAGCCCTGACTGTCCTGGAACTTGCTCAATAGACCAGGCTGGGATCGAACTCAGAGATCCGCCTGGCTCTGCCTTCTGAGTGCTGGGATTAAAGGCATGCGCCACCATCACTCAGCTCTCTTTTTTGTTTTTCAGATTTATTTTATTTTGTGTGTTTGAGTGTTTTGCCTGCATGTATGGCTGTGTGCCACATGCACGCTTGGTGCCTGAGGAAGTGGTGAGCTGCCATGGGGGTGCTGGGAATTGAACCCAGGTCCTTTGCAAGAACAACAAGTGCTCTTAACCACTGAGCCAACTTTCCAGCTCCCACTTAAACATTTTTAAAAAATTATTTATTTATTTATAAAAGGAATGGATCTTTTTAAAAAAGATTTATTTATTTATTTTTTATATAGTGTTCTCCCTGCATGTATGCCTGCACACCAAAAAGAGGGCACCAGATCTCATTATAGATGATTGTGAGCCACTATGTGGTTGTTGGGAATTGAACTCACGACCTCTGGAAGAACAGCCAGTGCTCTTAACCTCTGAGCCATCTCTCCAGCCCCATTTAAAATTTTTAATTTAAATTATTATTTTATATGTATGTGTGCTTCTCTATGTAAGTCTGTGCAGAGGACAGAAGAGGGCATCAGATCCCAGGGACTGGGATTAGAGATGGTTATGAGCTGCTGTTTGAGTTCTGGGAATCAACCCAGGTCCTCTGGAAGAACANCCAGTGCTCTTAACCACTGAGCCATCTCCCCAGCCTTCAGTGGTTACACTTTACAAACATTCCTTCTGAACTATTCGCCTGAGCACTATTCAATCAACATGTGCTTTGTTGTAACCAATTGTTGTGGTCTGAGTGTGACATGATCGCTTGCTATTACCACATGACATCACCTCTGACCAGAGAACCCACTTCACAAACCCCCAAATAAAGCAGAAACCCTAAAGAAAGATGACTGCTAGCTGGCATGTAGGCCAACTTATATTCAGGTAGCTTTCAGAGTCACCTGCCTATGGATGGTGCCACACACAGTGGGTGGGGCATCAAATTTCAATTAACAACCAAAACTCTACCTTACTGACATGCCTACAGGCAAATCTGACCTAGACAATTCCTCAACTGAGCAGGCTCTCTTCTCAGANCTGTAGGCTGTGTCAAATGAATAGTTAAAGCTACCAACCAGGGTGGAGAATATGATGAGAGGTCTCTGGTAAGGACTTTGGGTTTCTTTTACTCATATGGACTTGACTTAACAGAGGGAGCTTTTAACAGAAGAGTTCCCTGTCCTGTGAACAGTTAAAGGGTTCCACTGGTTTCTTGGAGGAGCCAAAGATGGGCATAAGTAGCCAGTCAGGTTGTTGCAGAAAAGCTGGCTAGAGACAACTGTGCTAGTGAGAAGTGGTCAGGCTATTTGGGTGTGTTGCAAACAGCAGCACCAACAAAGCCTGCTTTGGGCAGTGGGCAGTGCTCATGAGGCAGGGTTTGTGAGAGCCAAGCTCCAGGGCTAGGAATGGAGGAAGGCATAGGAGACCAGGAGGTTTAGAATTCCAAGAGTCATAGGCACATAAGACATACTTAATTTGCAGGGACAGAGGTCACTAAGCAGGTAGATATGATAGGCTCTAGGCACCCCCTGGCACACACAGGGCACACATGCCAGCAACACACAGCTGAACAGGCAAAGACACTTACATCTGGCCTCAACGCCATATTTCTGGAGAATCATAGGGAAGTAGCATTCTACCAGGAATAGTTATGGACAGATTACATCTCTGTTTACATTTGGGTCCCCTAGATGTTGGGTGTCAGCCATTTTCTCAGCGGCCCAGCAGTAGTCATTGTTTAGGAGATCTATACCAGCTCTATGATGTCTGAAAATAGCCTTGCCCTTATGGTCTTCTATTCTCTTATTTTTGGTTGTGAACCTAACCTAATGCTGAGCCATCGCTCCAGCTCTTGGCCTTCTATTCTCTACGGCATCTTTCTTCACAAAAACCAAACACTTGATTGATGTCTCCAACATTGCAAAGTTTCTTGAAGCTNTCTTGTTGAAATGGGAGTTTCCAAAAATCTCCTGATTCACAAACATGGTAAAATATAAAGAGTTAACAAACTGTCCAAGTTAGGAAAGCAAGCAAGCAAACAAACAAAAACAAAACAAAAGCAAACAACAACAACAAAAACCAAAGGACACTTATTGTTGAGTGGAGGAGNCATGAGAGACAGGTGGAGTGTTCCCACCTGGCCTGTCACTGGATTGATGTTACAAGGAGGAAGAAAAACAGCAGATTGCAGAGGATTGTAGAGGCGTGTGGAGGGAAACTGTGGGTATCTCATTTGCTTTGCTGCTGTCTACAGTGACCCTGANTCCATAATCTTGAAGGTCAAGCCTGGCACTTGTACCTGCCTTAGTACCCNGGGNACNATTTCNAAGNGAATCCCTGTCTTNATNCTGTCTTGTCTTCCACTGCATGTGCCCACAGGGGTTTNTCTAGATGTGTTCTGCCAGTCACCCCCCCACTCCAGAACCTTCGACGACACCCTAGTGCCAGCAGGTTAGNCAACAGCCCACTAGCAGCCACTCTTTCAGAATTGTATGTGTCCTATCTNTGGAACCTTCTTCCTTAATGTTGTCCTCTCTNGACAGTGGTCCCCATACCTGTCCAGTGTNNNCCNCTCTTCCTGACTTTCTTTTCCCTCTGGAGAGGGAAGAAGAGCCCAGGCCTGTCTGCCTGGCCAGCATCTGTGTCCTAGATGACCTGTCAACATTTGTTGATGATGATGAGTAGGTTCTCCAAGTTCTTGTTATGATTAGNTTTTGAATTAATTTCGGGTTTATTACAGCCATAAAGCCAAAATTGCTCTCCACCTTGGAAAGCAGAGTTATGATTCAGATGAGTAACCCCTAAAGAAATCTNACGTGGCTCCCTTTCTTTCCTGGCTTCCTGAGGTTTTGAGTAAATATATACCTGGTATCAGAAGCCTGCTAACACCACGCTGCNTACTGCTCCATGCTGCCAGCAGNTCGNCAAACACTGAACATATATTTTTTAAGTTCTCTCATGGGTTCTGGGTTTCTCCTTTCCCTNAGCTGTAGAGGACACAGGATTTAATGCCCCCCACCTCTCCCCAATTTTTAAGGATAAACACTGAGAAGGAGCTGGCCATGATGGATTTCTACACTCATCCAAGGCGTGTTATTAAAAGTTAATGTATTTCCCTCGCCAGGTTTGGGACTAATGTAGCAATAAATTGAATGAAGATGGCTCAGACGGTCTACATAATGAGAAACCAGCCAACACGGAACTGGAAGACTTCTGTCTTTTCTCAGGGGAAGTACGGGNANTCAGTAAGTCTTGATGTCNGGTTTTAACACATGAATCCAGGGGAAGTGGGAATGCCGCCTTCTGGGTGAAGCCACCCCAAGTTCTCAGCTTGCAGTCTCTCTCAGTTGCTGTTGCCTGGTTTGGGGGCCAGCACCCTCATGGGAAAGCTGAGATTCCTGAGTGCCCATGGAAGTTAGAGAGAAAGCAAAGAGTTCCTGTGGCATCAGGAGGTGAAATGGAGTCCTCCGGGAGCGTTAGAATGCTAGCCCATCACTTGGTGANTTGGTTTCATTCCTTATCTATTCTGTCTCATGACCCTCTCCAGGGATCAATAGTACCTGAATCAGAGTTTCAAGGACCAACTAACAGGTACCTGCTGAGTTGGTGAAAATGAATTAAAAATACTTGATGTCTTTTTCCTTTCNTCCTTCCATCTCTTCCTCTCTTCCCCTGTCTTCCCTTCAAGCTCCAGCTTTTAGAGCAAAGGGACACACTGGAAACTTTTTGTTGAATGCNAACAATAAATCNATCCTAATGACAGTGTCACAGGANATAAAAGGATGGGATAAAATTCCGCTATAGTGACTATCTCCAAGTTTTTCTAATGCTGACGAAAAAGAAAATNGACTTCCTCTAATGATGCTTTGCCAAATGACAAACTGAACGAGAATGGCTGTGAATGTGTTTTGAGCACACTGGGACCTGGAGCAGATCAGGTGTCCTGATGTGCTGGGTTAGTGCATTGCCGGCATCGGCAGCTTAGGGGGACCCCGCATTCTCAGCAGGGCCGAGAAGTGAGAGGTCCACTTCTAGGATGTCTTCAAGTGAGNCTTGGCTGANTCTGCAGAGGGACAGGTATCAGGAGTCATGCTGCTGGCCAGCTGAGCAGCTAGCTGCTGCCTGAGGTCCAAAGAGCCTGGGCATCATAGGATGGGCTAAGGCAGGCAAGGAGCTGAGCAATAACAAGGGCCAGTTTGGGGCTGATTAAAAGGAAGCTGTGGCACACACCTTTAATCCCAGGAGGCAGAGGCAGGGAGATCTCTGAGTTCGAGGCCAGCCTGGTCTACAGAGTGAGTTCCAGGACAGCCAGGGCTACACAGAGAAACTCAGTCTTAAAAAAAAAAAAAATCAGGGGGCCATAGGTGTTTACGTGTATGCAGTATGCAGATTAAGCAATTAATCAGGACAGCTGTTGGCTAACAGATGAATGATCTAAGGTGAACTGGGAGCCAGGGTGGAGAGAACAGCTTCTACTACATGGGCTTGCATCCCTCTTCTGAAGCTGCTTTCTGACTTTGCAAATGGGCTTCNGTGCTTGGGCCCTTGACCTTCTGATTGGCTAATGGAAGTCCTAGGCCCAGCCTCTCAAGGTGCCTGTGAGGATCAGAGGCAGTGTGGATGCAGCTGTGGGTCAACAGGCAGGAGTGATCACTGTCACTCAAAATCAGTGCAAAAGCTCACTCAACTGTCAATTTGGGAGCCGGATCATGCTCCTCAGATGCCAGTGCACCCAACAGTTGTCATCTGGAGAGCCCGTTAAANGGCCGGATCTAGTTTAGTGCGTTGGAGGGTAGGGGAGCTAAAGCTATGCNGCACTGACAGACTACCAGGTCAGGCCTTGGCTGCTGGACAAATTGTGTAGCAAGGACCTACACAGTTAAAACTAGACTATGGTGACATTAAACACAAGAGTGACAGTTAAATGACAGAGTGATCATGGTAAGCCTCCAGCTAGCTGTAGCTGCTGAGATCATGTTCCAGCCTCCAGGCCGGTGTTGCCTCCTTCACATCTGTGGGCGGCAAGCTCTTTAGAGAGAGCAACTGTGGAGCTGTGTCACTTTAAATTGTACAGGATGGAGGAGACCCTCCCAGGCGGGCACCAGGGGCTGCTGTCACATTTCAGTTACCAGGGGTGTGGCCTGTTAGTGTGTGGACCTGTAGCGGCTTCAGGTACCAGGGACCAAACCGGGGTATGGAGCTTGAAGGGCTTAAGAGACAGTAACCCCTGAAAGCAGCTCAGAAAGGTGTCCCTCCCTAGTGTTCCCTAAGGAGAGCAGATAGTCCAAGCGTGCACAACATGTTCTCTGTGGGCCCAAGAAGCACATCTTTAAGTTTTATGAGAACATTCCGGTACTTCCACTGATATTAAAAATTTACCACCCACGCCTGGCTCAGCTCAGCGTATTCTTTTAAAAATAGAACTAGATACCACC
>LZPO01034906.1:122376-134848 GCA_001675575.1 Neotoma lepida | reverse complement strand
TGTGTGTGTGTGTGTGTGTGTGTGTGTATGTGTATGTGTGTGTGTGTGTGTAGGCTGGTACTTAAAGAAGGAGGCTTGCTCCATTGCTGGGAAGTATTCCATCCAGGAACTCTCTTGAACTTTCCATAGCGTTGTGTGCCACCAGGCCCCACAACCCATTTCTTCCCCCTATATTCTTCAGCTTGTATCTTTGGTTCAGTGGAAACAGTTTATAGAATACCTACTATGTTCTGGGTGTACAATAACCCAAGAATACCAGGGTGCTGGTGGTCATTTACAGGGACCCCTGAGCTTTTTCCCTGCCATGAACAAAGACTTGAATGCTGGCAGAGGACAGAAGACAGAGAAAGCTGACATCTTATCCCTTCTGGATGGGAGGGGCGGAAGGCTGTGAGTCTGCTAAATACCCTGGCTTCTGTGTTTTTATTTTTTTAATTTTATTATTATTATTATTATTATTGTTGTTGTTGTTGTTATTGTTTTGGCCTCTGTGTTTTGTAGGGCCCCTGGCTCCAGCACTTTCCTGTATTGGTTCTGTTTTAGAAACCTGCTCCGTGCCTTCCCCACCATTTCTCACACTGCCTTCTGGGAACAAGAAGCTGTCATTCCAGCTACTTATGTCCTTCTATAACTCTTTCACAAGAGGGAGGAAGTTTTAACAGTATAGATTGATGCTGTTATTTTCACTGCTGATGTCTCCAAGGGCAGATGATGCAACCTGAAGCACCCGCACCAGTAGAGAAAGGAATCATGTTGGCCTCGCTCTTCTGAAATCGGCCCCATCTTTGTCTTCAGTCTTCCTCCCCAGTGTCTGCCTTCCTTTCTGGTTTGGGTGATGAAGGTTTTCAAGGGGAATCAGTTCAGAGACTGAGCTGCACATCACTCACACATTTTCAGAAAACTGACTGGTTTCACAGCTCAAGGTACTTGACAATCTGGACTTGGGTATAAAGCACAAGAAATGCATCAAAGTTTGTTTTTTTTTTATGTCTATGGCTGTTTGGGCAGCATGAGGTCTGTGCATCATATGCATGCAGTGCCCACAGAGGCAAGAAAAGGGAATCAGGTCCCCTGGGACTGGAGTTACAAATGGTTATGTGCTGCCATGGGGTACTGAGGATTAATTAGATCCCTGTATTCTGGAAGAGCAGCAAGTGCTCTTAACTGCTGGACCATCTCTNTAGTTCTGAGAAATGCATTTTAATAGTTATCAGTAAATTATAAATAAAGTAAAAGAAATAAAGTCTTTCCTTCTATTTATTTATTTGGTTTTTTTGAGACAAGATTTCTCTGTATAGCCCTGGCTGTCCTGCAACTCACTGTGTAGNCCAGGCTGGCCTAGACTTACAGAGATCCACTTGCCTCTGCCTCCTGAGTGCTGGGATTAAAGGTGTGTGCCACCACCGCCTGTGGAAATCAAGTATTTAAAAAATGAAACCNAAAATGAAAGGAGATGAGAAGGGGTGTTTTTTAGGCTCTGCCCTGTGAGTGGGTGTAGCCAAGTAGTGTTTTACTGAAGGTCATGTGTCTTAAGGACCCATAAAATCATGGAGAGACTCAAAACCCAATGAGCACTCAGCCGTTGCCAGTGTGGGTTGACGTTGCCAGTGTGAAGATGAAGCAGTATCCCAGATGTAACTTGACTCTCAAAGAATAAGCCAACATCAGGACAACATCAGTTTGGTAAGTGAGAACTCAAGGTCTAGGCAGNTGGGTTCTGCTGAGCAGCTTCTCACCCCAAGTAAATGCAGGTCTCCTGATCTGAAGAGATGGTCCTGAGGGGCACAGGGAGAGCTGGCCCCGGAGAAGCCTCCCCCGTGCCTCCTAAGGATGCCTGTGGATCGGAAGACAAATGGAAAGATTGGCAAGGAAGAAATAGGCCGAGGTGAGAGCTCAGTGGGTGAAACACTTGCCTTGTAATCATGAAGGACCTGAGTTCAATCCTCAGAATTTATGAAAAAAAAAAAATTCTGAGTGTGGTGGAGACGAGTGGATCCTTATGGCTCTCAGGCCAACCAACCTAGCCTAATTGGTGAGTTCCATACCAGTGGGAGACTCTGTCTCAAAAGCAAATAAATGCAAATGGTGTCTGAGGAGTGGCATCCAAGGCTTTCCTCTGGACTTTGTGTGCCTGTGCGCATGCACACGCACGTACACACACATACACATACATACTCATACACACACATACAAAGAAACAGATTAAAATTTTTTAGAAGGAAAGTGACATTTCTATTTGGCAAGCTTGCAGGGGCCTCAAAGCAAGATTCTGGTATATTTATATTTATTAAGAAATAATGACCATTTAGTGTTGATATAAACTCATCAAGAAGGAAATGTATGCCATAAACCTGAATCCCTTTCTGACAAGCTTGCCAGANCACTCGATTCAGATTTATGTAGCATGTCTGGCTGTTGCTAAGGTGACTAATGATTTCCTCTTTGCTCTCATAGATTAGAGGAATAAACAGAGACTGTTATGATGTGAGAGCCGATANGGATGGATCAAGAATGATGAAGTTGGACATAAATCCCTGGTGATTTACCATGGATTCCATCCTTCTGCCTGCTTGCTTGATGCATCATTGTATTAATGATTTAGCAAATTACATGAATGGAAAGCCAGCCAAGTTTCAATGAGAGAAGAAACTAGAAGAAGATTGAAGAGAGGCTGAGACAGATGAGTATCTTAAAGTTCTTGGCTGACTTACATGACAAGACAAAATCTCAGAGAAATAAGGGAGCAGCCTTATGNTCAGTGTAACAAATCCAGCGGGGGAGACCCGTGTACAGGAGGGGCTGGATGTAGACTCATCACTCGCCGGCTCTGTGCCCTGGGACTGAACTCTTCTGTGCCTTGTTTCCACAGCTGTAAATGAGTGAGTGGGGAAGAAAGTTATTCGGATGTGCTGGGAAGATGAAATGAGTTAATATTTAGAGGGTAGGTACACTAACCTACTTTCTAATAAGCACGGTACACGCCAGTTATTGTTTCCTTATTGTCCTTGTAACAAACTGGTTTCAGAGTTTTGTGTGTGCAGTCTTTCAGTTGGAGAGCACCAGTATTGCGATTGAACTGGTAAGGAAGCACATGACGAAGCCATGTTCATACTGTGAATGCTTTAGTGCACATACTCATATGTAAGTCCACTTTATCGGGGTGGTGGATGTAACGGGAGGATGGAGTGAGTCTGGAAAGGAAGGAAAGTCCCCAGGAAGATGCTCCACAAGCCTCACCAGTGATTATCAACCCAGGTGACTAATCAATGTCATCAAATTAGCCGATAGACCACAGCCCAGCCCCAAATCAAGAATCTTAGGACTTGGACTCAAATGGCCTCCACAGGTTCATGTGTTTGAATGCTTGGTTCCTAGCTGGTAGTGCTGTTGGCAGAGGTGGCAGAACTTTTGGGAGGTAAGATTCATCTGGAAGAAGCAGGACTTGAAGTTGGGGTGGGACACTAATAGCCCAGTCCTAACTCTTGTCCTCTCTGTCTGCTTCTTGGTCCAGTGAGATGTGAGCAAGCAGCCTTGTTCTCTTCCTGCCACAGCCACGAGCCTCTCCTGTCTCCATGACTTCCCCTCCAAGATGCATTGTCCACAGTTTAACTGTGAGCCATGGTCTTACATTGGTGANAGGTTTGCTATGTGAGTCTCTCAGGATGGGAGAGGGACAGGAGTACAAGCTCTCCAAGTCTCAGTACCATGGCATGTTGTAGAAACAGAGGCAAGATATATTGGTGGGACATGAGGAGCAAAGGGCAGGGTGCTCCTGCCTGGAACCTGGTCCGAGCTCACTAAAGGCTGGACATAGTACCCGAGGGCTTTGGTGACAGGTGAAGCTGAGATAATCTAAAGAGGCTTGGAGGTGATTTCTGTTTTCACTAAGGCACTGGTTCTCAACCTTCCCAATGCTGCAACCCTTTAATACAATATGCTGTGGTGACCCCCAGCCATAAAATTATTTACGTTGCTACTTCATAACAGTAATTTTGCTACTGTTATGAATCATAATGTAAATATCTGTGTTTTCTGATGGTCTTAGGTGACCCCTGTGAAAAGGTCATTCAGCTCCAAAGGGGTCATGACCCCATAGGATGAGAACCTCTGCGCTAAGGCCTGGTCAGCCCATACTAGAAAATGGAACCAGTGTGTGGAAACTCAACAGAAGAAAAATAAAGACAAAGCTATAAAATTGCTCAGGATAATTGGTTATAGAGGTCAAAATCAGTTCTCATCATCATAGAGAGGATCCTGGAAGAAAAGATTGCTAAGCGGACCTGAAAATAGTTTCAGGCACCTTAAAATCTGCTAGGTGTTTTGATTAGAGCTGATTGGTGGAGGTTAGATCAGCAGCTGTCAACTGAATGTACAGAAAAGAATTGGAGCAGCACATCTAGGTGTGGACGAGCAATTGGGGGCTGTAATGAATCTCTGTTATGTAGGGCGTTTAGGTGTGGGTGGGCTGGGTAAGCCATGTTGGCTTTCTGTCTCCTCTGGCTCGTGTTTCCTCCAGGGCTCTCACACAGACCCAAAAGACAGAACCAGCCATAGAGAGAGGGGTTCTGGCAGCAGCAGAGTCAGGGGATTTGGGGCTGGGGGGTGGAGGTTAGCAAAATTAGCAATGCTAATGAGAGACCTTGGTTCAGGAGAATGTAATGCTTCTTAATGCTTGAAATAATTAGTAATTAGCAATAATCTTATGGTTTCAAAAATAACAGGTTTGATGTCCTTGGGTCATGTCCAATAATGCTCCATTGATCTGGTAACTTCGGAATCAGAACACCAATGTAATGTTCTCTGTTAACAAAAATGTGACTTTGAAATGGAATATATTAATTAGTGTATATTTTCATGGAAGTTATTTAAATCCATATTATAATATATTGGTTCTTACTATCGAAATGTCTACAGTATGGGAACATCCAGCAGGCACTGGGTTATCCCTGAGGACCGGGTGCTTTTCTGTCTCCTCTCTGTGGGGAGTCAACTGACCAGCTTTCTCAGAGTCCCCCGCCATGCTCTTTCCAAGTGCTCACCCCCATTCCTAGGGATCTTCAAGTCAGTTTGCTTCATGGGCTCAAGATGACTGCCAGTCCTTACAGGTATGGGAACTGCCTCCTGTTTTGAACAGGAAAATGACTTTTCCATACAACTCTTCCAAATCCCCAAGCAAACTACAGTCAAGTAGGCCCCTCACCATTTATCCAAGCTGTGGCGACAGGATTGGAGTCCACTAGGACACACCAGGTCTTGATCAGTCATGGTGGCAAGATAATAGTCACTTTGGGGGTGGGGATGTTGACCTTGAATTCATTCTTCTGAAAGTGGAGTTTATGTAGAGTCACACATATGGACATCCATATGGACATATGTGTGGATATGGATATGGACATCCAGGCTGTGCTTGAAGGTCTGTCACACCCCTAGGGACTTTCCACTAAGGAGCAAGAAGGAGCAGACAGCTCTCAATGTCCTCAGTGCTTGGTGAAGCAGAAAGGTAAGGGAGTTGGAAGGAGATTCATCTTGTTTCTTCTCCTATTAAGATTTGTGTGTGTGTGTGTGTGTGTGTGTGTGTGTGTGTGTGTGTGTGTGTGTGTGTGAACACTCCTGTGTACTCTTGTACACCATGTTGTGCATCTCGGAGTCTGAGGACAACTCTTGGGAGTCAGTTCTCTCCTTCCCTGATGTGGGACCTGGGGATCNAACTCAGATCATCTGCCTTGGCAGCAAGTACCATCAGCCACTGAGGCATCTTGCTGCCTCATCTTAGTGTAAACTTGCTGTCCACCTTAGTGTAAACAACATCAAAATCAACAAGCATGAAGAAAGCAAGGGTTGAGAAAATGGGTGCATGGATACCAAGCTCTCCTGAGCCTAGTATGTCTCCTGTTCCCTTGGCCAGGGACAGGTAAGAGGGAAATGGGCATTGCAGCCTCTTTTCCTCCCAAGAGGCTGCTGGAGCATGGAAGAATGTGGGAGAGGTGAACACAAGCAGCCGTCTCCATAGCAGACCTAAGAGAGCATCATAGTAAACAGAATTTCTTCATGCTGGGATTATGTTGCAACAATCAGATGCTCCCCATTGTGCAATGAGGATGATGTGGTTGTCTCAGTGAAACACCATGACAAGAACAGAAGCAAATAACCACCACTCCAAAAATCCTCTCCAGGATCTTTGCTAGAACCCCTGGTGGGTAAGATGGTGATGACCAGCAGAAACAATGCCTTCTGACGCCCAGGCAGACACTGTGTCAGCCTCCAGCCTCTTAGGGAGTGCAAGGGGATAAAAATAGAGGAAATAAAGACCAGACCATCTTGAATTTTTAAAAAGTAGTTGATGTCTGCTTTGTTGGTACAGAGAGGATGGATGGAACCCAGACTTTGCCCGAATGGAGCCAGAGGTGAGGGGGTGTCACGTCACTCACGAGATGCTTTTTTAAAAAAGATTTTATTGATTTTTATTTTATGTGCATTGGTGTTTTGTCTGAATTCATGTCTACATGAAAGTGTTGGATCCCATGGAAGTGTAGTTATAGGTAATTGTGAGCTGCCATGTGGGTGCTGGGAATTGAACCCTGGTCCTCTGGAAGAGCAGCCAGTACTCTTAACTGCTGAGCCATCTCTCCAGTCCTATTAGATGATGTTTAATCTACATTTCTGTGCAGAATAGTTCTATCTCCATATTTATTTGTGTTCCATGGCAGAAGGACAAGTGCTGGCTCTGGTCTTCTGTCCCAGGCAGCACTTTGGGAGATCCTAGTGCAAAGCTTTTATGTTTTTTCTCCAGGTTATTTTTGGCTACTGAAACTTCCATTCAGTGGGTGTGAAATTAGAAGTTAATTCTTTCTGCTTTGGATTCTTGTGGCTGTGAGAACGAGTCAGATTTGTGTTAGTTCTCTGCGCCTCCTCAGGGTGGCTGAGATGGCTAGCCCCGGGTGAAGATGTACCTTCTGGCTCTGTGGTGTAGACCAGCGGCTGGCAGTTGCTGCCCAGCTAAGCAGCATGTAGTCCAGCCCACCCAGCCCTGTGGGTTTTGCTGGTGCGAGGTAAGCTGATGTAAAGCTGATGTTCTGAAGCAGGTAGGTNCACTTTCCCTATCTTCCAACCTGGCCCCAGTTTTAAGGCCCTAAAGCAAGGTGGCGCCACAGGGCCACAGGAGGCTAGTTCCTGAATGGCTGCCCGCCCAGCATCAGCCCAGGATCGTAAGAAGCATCTATTCTGTTGGCCCCCAAGACCTTTGTAGTTTGTTCCAGCACAGACTAGTACCTTCTCGATAACAGCATCCAAGCTTGTCTGTGGAACAAAATAGCACATGCTTAGTTCAAACTTTGAATGAGTAAAGTTGTTTTCTGGTTTGCATGTGTTTGATTTAATTTTCTGCTAGGGACTGAACGCCACACCTCACTAGACTGGGCAAGCACTCTACCACTGAGCTATATCCCCAGACCTCATTTATGTGTTTGTTCTTATTCTGAGCCAAGGTCTCACTAAGTTGCTTAGGCTGGTCTTGAACTCACTATACAACTCACATAGTGATCCCCTGCCTCAGCCTAGTAGCTGAGTTTCCAGGCCTGCATATAGAGGAGGGGCAAAAAACTCTTCAGCTGGCCCCACTGGGGTGCACAGTGACAACTGGAAACAGAGTGATGACTTGTATAAAATTAAAAGGACCAGCCTTAAATATACTATATTTCCCAGGGGCTCAGAAGGGAAACTACACAATGGTTAGAATTATTTTCAGGAAAAGAATCTAAGTACACCAAGCTCCTTTGTCCATCTACTTTATTCCTCTGGGATCAAATCCCATCTACACAGTTCTGTATTCAAGCCTAGCTCCTTTCTTGCCTGATTTCTCTCTACCTTTATCTGCTGTCCCCTCTAAGTTCTATCTTAATTCTCTCATCTTAGTTCTGCCTCATCTTGGTCTTTCTTCTCTTGTTCATACCCATCTCGTTCTTCCCCCTCTAGCTCTTCCTCATCTTCCATCTCATTCTTCTAGTTCTCCATCTAGTTCTCCTGCTCTCTCTTCTCTGTCTCTCTTCTTCGTCTCTCTCTGTTCTCCTCTCTCTTAGTTCTTTGAGCTATATTGTTATAAACTCAAGCAAAGAAATCCTCCCCCTATAGCCAGGTCACCAGGCCTGAATTCCTGCAAGGTCATAAAGGCAGGTAAGGGTTCTCCTCAGGCAGTGACCATCAGGCTTTCTTTTACAACCCAAAATGGGAGTGGTAAAAGAGGAGGTCCCCTGAGTGCAATGGTCAGTTAAAAAGGGAATTTATGGGCCCATTCCACATTCCTAGAAGTTATTAGATAAGAAGTTAAGGGTCTATAAAGTTTGTAAGCCAGTAAGAAAGGAAAGTCTCACCTTAAATTGCACAAGAAATAAAGCTATCCACCTGACCTAGGAAACAGGCATTGTTTTGTTTGGCCTTGGATACTTGATGGATATTTTAGATAAATACATTGTTAGGAATTCTTGGAAGCATACAAGCACACAAGAAAATCATTGAAGGAACCAGCTAAAATATATACAAAAGCTAAAATATCACCAAGACTTCTTAAGCTATGGCTTGACCTTCAGAAAAGTCTTTGACTTTTCCAAGTAGTGGCTTTTGTGATAGTAGCTGAATTCTATTACATTTTCCTGCAGCTAGCAGCAGCGGTGGGGTCTGCAGTCCCTTCAGATGATGGCTGTTNATCCACCACGGCACACTTCCACAGTTCTCCCACGGAAGTCAGGGCCTTGCCCAGATTGCCTCCTGTGTTAGAGAACATGGCCGCAAAGAGATTCCCTGTGAGGGCTTGGAGTTTCCAGGAACCCCATGATCTCAGATGACATGCCACCTCTGCCAGGAAGACCCTTCTAATTTCTCCCTCTCTCTTCCTCTTTTGTGTCCCCATAGCTCAGCTCTGTCCTCCAGTTTGGGATCTGGTGCAACTGTTGTATTTTCTGTTTGCCACTTGCCCCATCTGACAGGACCCCTTGAAATCATACACTGAATTTGAGTTCACCTCACAGCTGAGGTGAGGCACTGGGCTAAACCGACAGGCAATCCATGTTGCTTCCAAGTGAACTCGGGATAAATAAATAATGAGCAGTTTGGAGGCCATAACTAAAACCTTTTAAATTAGTTTAATGCATGGTGGCATTTATTTCTGTACTTTAAGCTAAATTTAAATATTTTGGAAGAGTAAGGCTGTATTTTTCATCCTGTTTTGTTACTGTGTTGGTGTCAGGAAACAACATTGTTTTTCTTCACCTTGGCATACTTTCACCCTTTGTGACTGCAAACTCAGGAATATCAGAAAAAAAAAAAACCCTAATAATCCAAGTGTGTTAACTTTCCAGTTCTCAATGTGTTAACATTTTGTTTTACAATAAAAAAGGATTTAAAGAAGCTTGCAATTCACAGAAAAGTTGTAATAGCATCGCCTGTTTTACTTGATTGGCAGCTTTAGGCCAATGGTTGTCAACCTTCCTAATGCTACGATCCTTTAACACAGTTCCTCATGTTGTGGTGACCCCCTCCCCCCAACCATAAAATTATGTTGTTGCTACTTCATAACTGTAATTTTGCTACTGTTATGAATCCTAATGTAAATAGCTGATATGCAGGAGATCTGTTATGCCACCCCTGGTTGAGAACTGCTGCTTTAGAATTTATGAAGCAGCACTGATGCTTTTATCAACTACAAGCCAGAGCTTGTTTGTATTTGCTTATGTTTTACATAATGTCCTTCCACACATCACCTCCAAATTTGAGACAGGTTCCTGCAATGCAGCAAAGATGCATCTCAACCCCCATGCTCCTGTCTCACTTCCCCAGTGCTGGGATTACAGGTGCGCACCACCACCTACCTACTGTCAGTGTGTTAACGTTTTGTTTTACATTAAAAAAGAATTTAGTCTTAAAAACAGCTTTTAACCTACTATTACAGGTGTGCCCAGCCACCTACTATCTTCTTATATCCTAGTACCCTGTGATACCCGAAGCCACTGTGTCTTCCTTGGGCTGTGACAGTTTTTCAGATTTTCCTTTAGCTCTGGGGACCTAGACACTTATGAGGTCAAGCATTTTGTAGAATGATCTGTTGTGATCTGTCTGATAGTTGCTCCTGAGTAGTCATTTATAAAGGGAAGCTCATGAGGTGCCAATTCATCCTAGCTCATCAAAGCACACCGGCTGTCACCAGGTGTCATCAATGTTGACATTAACTCTGGTCCCCTGGCTGAGGTCATGTTTGTTTGGTCTCTCCAGTACACTGGGAATTGGTCCCTGTTTCTTGTCTATGACTTATACTTAACGGGGGCTTAAAACATAGTTACTGAGGCTGTAAGGAGTGGAGACAGGCAACATCTATAATCAGATTATGTTGGTCTTTGGCCGATGTCTACCCATGGGCTACGGACTCCTCAGGTTGTTTGTTCTCTGTGCCCCTTTGCATGAGAGACAAACCTGAAGAGGGCTGGGGTTGGGCAGTTGCTCTTTTACTTAAGCTAAGCTAGGGTCTGCTGAAGTCTTCATCACTGAAGTGCTGCATTTTACTGTAGAAAGCACACTGACTATATTTCAAAAACGATTACTTTCCGTCTTTCCTCAACACGTATCGTCAGTGTGATTGTCTTGATCTTCATTATGAAATGAGTGAGTTTCCTAAAAGAATGTTCTCTGGTGTGGTGGAGCATCTCTGAAATTGAAAGCCACTCCCTGCCCCCAACACACACTTTTTGTAGCAGTGTATATACAACCTGGAGAAATTCATCCAAAAATCTGAACTGGGGCCCAAGTGGCTTCTGCTCCCTAAGCTACCCACTGTTGTGTCTTCTATCTACAGTCTCTTCAGAATTCAGGGTGGTAGCTGCCCTGGGACCTCAGTTCCCNGATGGCCCAAGAAATGTGATTGATTTCCAGTGGGTTCAACATATTTTGTTGTTGTAAGGATGGGGTGACATCATCTAAGCTCTCAACATTCACTTTTTAGTGTTTAAAACCTTTTTCAAATNAAAGGCTTTGAACCAGAGGTTCTGTTATTGGTGATTGTGAATCAGANGGATTGCTTTCNTGTAGGAGAAAGGAAGTTTGCATTCTAGANAGTGAAGGACGACTTCTGCTCTCTGGCAGGCTAACTGAAGATGCNCCCTTAGTATAGCTCACGTGTTTGCCTCCTGAGGCTCAGGGGTGGTGAAACAGGACAGTCAGACCTTGATCACAATTAGGTCATAGGTGTAGCCTCCCCTGGCAGTTTGGAGACAGAAATACATTTTTATAAAATCTTCCACATTTGTATAAAGTATACAGAAAACCAAGTGGCACCATGCCTGGCCCTTCCCCAGTCTTGAGACATTAGACTAATGGAAAATAACAGCTTTTCTGGACCTTGAGGAAGTGGCCTCAGTGTATTGGCTGGAAATTTACAAGTGAGCACATGTAATCGTGGGCAGGAGGCAGAGACAGGGTAATTTGTTTCAAAGCATGTCTGCAGACCTATTAGGAAGACANGAAGCATGCCAACCTGATGCCATTAGAGGCCATTCAAGCAGGTTGTGGGGCAACCATGAAATCTCAGACTGGGAAACATCCAGGTAGGGACCATGGCCCTGATTTCCATGAGATTTTGTCAGAAGCAGCCAGAGAGCCACTCAGCAGTTTGAGATTTAAATGCCTAAAACGTTCTTTCTGAACAGAACTGAAGAAATGAGCCCCAGATGGCGTTCCTTATTCAGGGCGCACAAATACCTCCCACAAACTCCAGACAAAGATATAGAATAAGAATAAAAAGCTGTCTGGAAAAAAAGAAAAACAACAACCTGGACCCACCAATCATAGCAGATAGGAATTGCTGGCATATACCAGGCAGGCAGATTTATTTATTAAGTAGCCATCTCCAATCCTAAACAGAACTGGGATCCTTTCAGAAAAGAGTTTAAAAATAGGTTATGTCACATACATGTGCACACACACACACACATACATACTCACACACACACATGTGCACACACGTTAGTGTATGGAATGAGGGCTGCAAAACTGTGAAGCAGAATTAGTTCATTCTCTGTNGTGCACGCTTCAGAATGACTCAGACCTTTCAGAAAGTTGATTTTTGCAAAAGTCGGTCCTGCCAAAGGCTTAGGTAATCAGAAAATCTGATTAAGAAGAAAATTCCATTATCATTTAGTATTTGAGTTAATGACCTCCTTTTATCTGCCGTTCTCTGGCCTAGAGCTCAGGCTATTATATTAAAGGGTATTTCGGGTCTAACATTCAGGCTATGAACACACAGTGGATTAANTTCCCTTCGTCTACAGCACTGTAATAACCATGAACAAGACCGACACTCCTATGGCATCATTCTGTAGTTAGCAGCTGCCCAGGGATGTTTGTTTGTATATTCTGGGATGAATTGTTCTGAACCATGAATCATTTTTTTTGTAGGTTGATGACAGATAACTCAAAATGTCAGATTTTCCTA
>LZPO01034906.1:87912-122167 GCA_001675575.1 Neotoma lepida | reverse complement strand
GCTCGTCCTTTCCAGTTGAGCACATACTGAAATGGAACAGCATGTCATATGGATCCAGTAGATTGGCTTGTTAAGAAAACACACGCACTTGTAAAGTTAGATGCACGGAAGCAGCATGGCTTAACATTTCTTGACAGGTGCCTAGCTTAAATCTAGGTTACAGACTTAACACTGACTGGCCTTGCCTCAAANGAAGTTGTGTGTGCAGGTACCTTTGTCTGTGCATGCCAGAGGCCAACTCCCCATGTCTTCCTTAGTCACTTCTCCACTTTATTTTCGGATAGGGTCGCTTACTGAGCCTGGAGCNCGACACTTTGGCTAGACTGCCTGCAAGTGAGCCTCCACAATCCTCCTGTCTCCACCCTCCAGCACTGGGGTGACAGGTGTGTGCTACCAATCCTGGCTTTTTATTGGGTGCTAAGGAACCCGGGCCCTTGTCCTCATGTAGCAAGCACTTCACCTTCTGCACAGTCGCTCCAGTCCTCGGGTGAGGTTTGTGATCATCCAGAGTCTGTAGTTAACAAAAGAAAAAAGCTCTGATCACTTCCAGTTCATGTTAAGGAAGGTCACCAGTTCATGTTAAGGAAGGTCACTCAGTGAAATAATAATTCTGAGCCAATTTCTGAAGGCCTAAAATATCACTAGTTATTCATTTTGGATAAATCAGGAGATTAAAAGCAGCAACAGTAGAGACAAGGGTTCAAAGCCTGANGAGACCAACCCCTGTGTGGTGAGCCAGCACAGCCTACAGGGATACATTCCCCTNCATTCTTTCAGAACACAAACTTTGGACAAGGGTCCTCTAAGTCACAAGCCACTTGTGATACTTAACTTTTGTGTTTTCAGGTGACTGTTGCTTTAACANTTATCATGGTTGTGTCTGGCATGTTTTCACAGATCAAATTCTTTCGTTCAACACTCCTTACTTCACAAACACAGGCAATCCAACTGCCTGCCCTGTTCCCTAATTTCTCCTTTTAAATTCACCCTTTTTTAATGGCCTTAGTGTGTGTGTGTGTGTGTGTGTGTGTGTGTGTGTGTGTGTGTGTGTGTTTACCATGGTGGTGCAAATGGAGACAATTTGTAGAGATCAATTCTCTCAGGAACAAACTCAGGTCATCAGGCTTGGTGAAAAGTACCCTTACCTGCTGAGCCATCTCACTGGCCATTTTTTAAATAAGTACTCGTTAGTTTTAACATTCAATATTATCTACTAAATAGTAAGTGTATACTGGTAAAGTATATGAGACTATGAGTACAGATCGTCCCAGGATTTAAGCTACTCCAGGGCACAGTGTGGAAAGGGGGGCGTGTGTGTGTGTGTGTGTGTGTGTGTGTGTGTGTGCCTGTGTCTGAGGTAGAAGGACAATTGAAGAATTCACTAATGCTATAAGAGACCACTCATACTATGTAAGCTCAGAGTCTTAGTTAGGAGTGCATTCTGCACCTGTCCCGTGTAAGATCTAGAAGTTATACCTTTCCAGAGCAGAGACTGTGTTTGATGTAACTAATTATCTTTCTGTACACCTTATGCAAATAGGCAATCATCTCTTAGTGATGGAGGCCACGGAGATGTGTCAGTCCTGTTCACCAAGCAGGAATATCTATTCCCCCTTTTCCTCTGGGAGTCTGAGGAAGTGTCATGACCCACCATGANAATTCCTTTTCCTTTAGTGCNNTTTTTCAGAGACAGTCAAGGTCACTAGGTAAGAGCTCACATACTCAAACTGCAACTTATCAAGATAGATGCAAGTAAACACACTAGAATGAAACAAGTTGGACTTTTAAAACACAGCAAGAACAAAAGCAGAAACTCTAGGCAATGAGTTTTCACAAACAAGATATATATATATATATATATATATATATATATATATATTTTTTTTGCCGGATAATGCAACACTTTATTACTTTTCATTCTGACTATGGGAAGAATACATTTATTGGAAAAAAATTTGACCCATAGAATTTTTTAAGAAAAATATATCCTAGAGAGCTCAGCAGTTGAGAGTGTGTACTGCTGTTAAAGAAGATTGGATTTTGGTTTCCAGCCTTCCTGTCAGGTGCTCACAATTACCCATAACTCTAGGAAATCTGACACCTCTGGGCTTTAAGGACACCTGCTCTCTCTCCCTCTGTCTCTCTGTCTCTGTCTATCTCTCTCTCTCTCTGTCTCATACACACATAACTAAAAATTAAAATAAAATTTTAAAACCTTACCACAGAGAAATAACCACCATTGACTTTTTGCTAAGTAGACTTTTTTCCTCCCCAAGGAACACTGATATATAATTTCTTTTTCCTACAATTTTGGAGTTAGGCTAAAACGTAGTTTTGAAACTGCCCTTTTTGCTCTCTGTGTCACCGGCTTTCCATACTAATATTGATGATGTAAATATTCTTCTGAAAACCCCGCACCACAGAAGTGCTAGGTCCGCTGTGCATTTGTGCTGTTTCTATACCTTCTCTGTTTCTAGTAGAACAATATTGAGGNCTCATGTTCNGGGTCAGCTTCCCAGAATCAGTTGTGAACTTTTAGAATGAGGCTGCTCATGAACTCCGTCAGTCCTAAGTTTCCACCGTGGGTGCTGGTCCCTGACACCACCCCTTCCAGCTAAGGGATTTCTGAAGTCCCTGGCTGTCCTTCTCCAAATAACATGGTGCTGCATACACAAGAAGCAGTTCTNTCTGAGAATCTGAAATTGGTTTTTCAGACAGTGTGTGTCTTACTTCCCACCCATATGCATCATAGCTTGGACTCCTGAAAGATTTGCAAACCCTATCAATCTTTTTCTTTTTTTAATGTGCACTGGTGTTTTACCTGCCCGTATGTCTGTATGATGGTGTTGGGTACCCTGGAACTGGAGTTAAACACATGTGGGTGCTGGGAATCGAACTTGGGTCCTCTGGAAGAACAANTGTAATTAACCGCTGAGCCATCTCTCCAGCCCCAACCCTATTAATCTTTATCTATGTAGCTCTTGTTTTTTCCTACAGAAGCATATACATCCCATAATTCTCAAATCAATATTTGCTTAAAACCCAGGTCATGGTGCATTTTTTGCCTGCTAATAATAACTCTTTTCGTGTGTGGTAGAAATGGGGAACTTCAAATTAAATAATGAAGATTTGTTACTGAGGGGACTTGTTGTGTGGGTTTTGCTGTGGGTTGCTCTTCAATGATCTTTTTTTGGGAAGTAAATCTGCTAGCTGGTTTAATTCTGAATTGCTTTACTCTGGTTTTGCTGCTGAAGTAGGGGAAAAATGATTTCTCTAAATATCATTAAAAATACAGGATTGCATTTTGCAATGTAGGCATGTTAGAATTCTGGAGTTTAAGGAGCTGAGACTGTGGAGTTGGGGGTCCTTAACTTTGGGTGTTTGAATGAGCTTAAGGAGCCTGCAAACCCTATACACTGTTTATGTATGTGTGTGTTCATGTGTGTGTATATGTGTGTCTGTGTATCCATGTGCATGTATATGGGTGTTTGTATGTGTGCATGTGTGTATCTGTGGGTGTCCATGTCTNTGTGTGTCTGTGTGCATGCACACACACGTGTGTCCATGTTTGTGTCCCTATTTTTCTTGAAGACCAAATGTTCAAACTTTCCATTGGATTTTCAAATGAATCCACAATAGAAATAATGGTTCAAAATCATACAGTAATCATTTTGAAAGGAACAGGCTGGATCTAGAAACCTGGTCCAAGGTNAGTCTGTACCTACTTCAGTGACTTAGCAACCAAATTAAACATAAAATACTGTTCCTACTTCAAGTCACCAGGATTTTATAACCACTCTCCATGTTCCAGAAGGTCACTGAAGGTCACCAAGGCTGGAATGAGCAGTTCTGCACTAGAAGCCCAGGTNGGCCATGAACTCAGCTACACCCTTGCATTTCTTGCTGCCTCTTTAGCTATAAAANGGAAATGAAAAATACTGTTTACAAGAGCAGTGAGGTGGCTCAGTGGGTAAGGACATTTGCCACCGTGACTGACAACTTGTGCTTTATTCCCAGGAATCACACAGTATATGGAAAGCTGACCTCCACATTGGCAACATGGTACTTGGTATGTGTGTACGAACACACACACACACACACACACACACACATGCACACACACACGCACACACTACTTAAGTAACTGGGAAATATTTTAAAATACCCTTTATATAGGGTTTTGAAGAACTGTGGAAAGATGATGCTAAGTAGTGACAAGGTCACTCAATACAGGAGCACTGTTTTCCATGATTATTCTCTGAGCTGGGCCACCACCATCTTCAGGAGTTTGACTGTGTCTCCTTGTGAAAGGTCATCCCAATTGGGCTTGATGACTGTTTACATCCCCTTATAGTGTGTGTGTATGTGTCGGGGGTTACAGGAACTCTTGTGTGAGTTCTATCCATCCCCCACCATGTGCTTTATGGGACTCTGCCCTNATGGCCCCCAGCCTCGTGGCCTCAGACAGAGACTAGCATATCTAGGTCAGGGAAGACTAGGGGAAGGCAGATCCATCTATGGAGCTGTGGGAAAGCCACCATCCATACTGAGTAAAGACTTCCCTGTAAGGCCTTTTGGAAAGGAGCACCCACATTCTGGTAAGGAACCTCTCACCCATGAGCTATCAGGAAGTCCAGTCAACTCATTGGTTCCCCCAGAATGAACATTGGTGGAATTGAGCCTTAGTTTGTTGTTGTGACCTTAGGAGGAGGGGGNCTTATGTACCCCCACCCCCGGGAAGGAATTTTAGCAACAGCCACATAATGTATCATTCCATTTGACTGACACGTCCAGAACACATCTGTAGGAATAGGGAGCAGAGTAGGGGTTGCTCAGATGTTACTNGTCTTGTGCTTTTGGACTATTAATAAGTAAAATAAGGATTAATTGGACACAAGCACTGTAATACTGTNATGGTTGACCAGATAACTGGGGTGGCTACTAAGTGAGGAACAGGTGGGTGGTCTATACGGTATGGATGCTCAGGAAGGGGGATGATTTATGTTCCATAAAGAACACAGCAGGATGGCACAAGAATTATGCTATCCAGATGGCATGCAATTTAAAACTTATGGCTTATTTCTAGAACTTTCTATTTAACGTTTGTGGACCATCATCAACTGCGTGACTAAAACAGGAAATCAAAACTGTTTTTCTCAGTTGTGCTCATCCTTGGAAAAGCAGGGTTCAGGGGACCTCTTGGTTTAACCCAAATGAAGTATGCTGTGTTCTTATGCTGGTGTGCAAGATGGATTAGAATGGTATGTCTCAGNTTGTCAGCATTATGTTTAGAAGGTGTAGGTATAGAGTGTCTGTGCCTGGCTGAGATTTTTCTTGATTTCTATCATTGAGTCTGGTCAGTGGGCAGGTTTGAATGATATGTGTGGGCAGACTTTTCTGTCCTGCCAGCCAATTCTCAAATAACCCCTCAGAGACTTGTTATTAATTATAAATGCTTGGCTGATAGCTTAGGCTTGTTATTAGCTAACTCTTACAACTTACATTAACCCATATTTCTTATCTATGCTCTGCCACGTGTCTTGATACCTTTTCTCAGTACAGCAAGTTCATCTCCTGCTTCTTCTTCATCTCCTTGCAAATCCTGAGACTCCTCCTCCTTCTTTCCAGCATTCTCTCTGCCCTGAAAATCCTGCCTAGGCATCAGCCAATCAGCTATTTATTAACTATGAGAGCAACACCTCTTCACAGTGTACAAAAGGATTATTCCAGAGCAGATGTGAACAAAAGTCTAAAGAGCACACATTTGAAGATGTGATTCTGAATCTAAGTGGTCANGTACAGCTTGGTGGTCAGGACCTGAAGAGTAAGTGCCTTCTGTGCAATTGAGAAAGGACTCAGGGNCATGATGTTAGGAGCCCTGTTCCTCTCTGGTGCTTTCNTAGGCTGTCTTTGCTGTTGCTATATGCTAACCCCATAGCTTCATCAAGTCTTTTATCAGTACAGCCTGGGGATCCATGCGTCCTTTCATCTGCCTGATCCTACTCAATGGAGCAAGCTGCCATGTGACTGTTTTCATAAACAGAGTGACTCACAAAGATTGAATAGGCAAAGACACAGCTGGCAGCTGTAGAAACAAAGGCCGGCATCACATGATGAACAGGAGGCAGGCCCTGGTTCAGGACTAGAAGCAACCAGTGGGAGAGAGATGATGAGACCATGGTGAATGGCACAGCTCACAATGACAACAGCCATGTGACTCTTTTAGAACAAATAACATCTTTATGTGAGCATGACTTTAACTCAAAAGGATGGCAGATGCAGCATGGACANGTAGTTTTGTCTGTCTCCTTTTGGTCCTCATGTGGTCATGGCACAGTGATTACATGCCCAGATGCTGGGGCAGAGAGACAGTGGCATACCCTAGTTCTTACAAATGTGCTCAACTTAAATAAGCTTTCTAGTTTTGTTATCATATGGTCAAAATTGAGATGATAACATTTTGTTTCACTATTATNTGTATTTCATAAGCTCATATATACAACATTCCTTGCATATTATAAAAGACAAGTAATGTAAATATTATAAAAGCCAAATAAAAGTTAGATATTACTGTTTAAAAATTACTACAATAATACTGTTTTATTTTCTTCCATAATCTACTCTTGGGCTACAGTGGCAACTGGGTTGAAGAAATGAATGTTCATTTTCTAATACTTCATAAATCTATGTTAGTTAGTCTTCATCACTATACCAAAATAACCAAGAAAAANAACTTAAGAGGAAATATTCAATTAAGTCACAGTTTCAACCCATGGTCAACCGATTCCATTACATTTGGGCTCAAGGCAAGGTTGAAACATCCTTCTAGACGAAACTGTCAGAGAAAATAAGAATGTGATGGAGAAAAGAGGGAAGGCATCACTTCATGGCAGTCTGAACGTGGAAAGGAGAGGGAGGGAGAGGGAGGGAAAAAAGGAGGGGGAAGAAGGAGAAGAAGAGGAGAGAGGAAATGCCAGGGACAGGATCCACACTTCAAAGGCACATCTCCANTGACTTCCCTCCTCCAGACAGGGACCACCTCTTAATATCCCATTTGGTACAAACTCATCAGTAGGGGGACCTACTGATGAAGCAAATGCCATCATGATCCTGTTACTTCTCAGCAGCACCACAATTAGGTTGTCTAGACTATAGCCTTTGTGGGGAACACTTCATATCCAAACTGTAACACCATTGATAAAAGAAGTCTNCAGAAGAGAAACTTATACTTCCTTCCTTACACAAAACAGACACACACACACACAAAACCACACACACACAAAAAAAACCCTGCACCTAAAACTGTGGTACCCAAAGACAGTCCCTTGTACTCTATCTCCATTCTTCTATTTAAATGGTCCAGCAGTATAACTTTAGNTGAAGGTATTCAGGGAGCAGGTGATTGGAGTCCTTTCCAGGTTACTGTCTCAGGCCAGGTGGTTCACAGAAATGGGCAAAAATCAATTAAGATATTTAACAATTTGACCTTTAGAGTTGGAGTCTAGGCAGAACACCAAAGGCCACGATTTGATACCTAACAATTTTTATAACCTGTTTGTGACTATTTTATTGAACAAAACCATTAAGCCATGAAAATGAAACACTACTTTGAAGTTTACAAGTAGCCAATTTCTGTAGGCAGGTCATAGTTATTGCTATGAGAATGTCTCACAGTTGGGACAGAACTCAAAAGATAGAACTCTCCACTTCCTCTCTGCACTAATATTTTGAAATTCCACCTAGAAAATCTAATGCCCATATAGGTAAATTCAAATGCTGGTATTTCACTTTGCTACAGTAAATAACACTGTTGTCTCTTTCACTGTTTTTTTTTTAGCAACTTACTAAGGAAATCCTTTGGAGGAAAATTTTAATTTAAGATAAAGCTTGAACTTCTATTCACAAATAAATTAATTCTGTGCTAGTTATGTCCCAGAGGAATTAAAATCGGCTTAATGATCATTCAGGAAAAGGTGTCTTTGATTTTCATAAACTTGCTTTTCCTGCCTCCCCCCCCCAAAAGGAACTCTTGGGAGCACAGACTGCATAATATCGATAAATCTTCCACACTAGGGTGTGAGATCTGTACAAGTGATACATCTGTGAGTGACATCGATCTGTTCTCTCCTCTTGTCTCTTTTGGGAAAGCATGAGTGAAGCAAGGGAACTATTNTACAATAACATAAATTACCATTTTCTCAGACTTAGTGGTTATTTCCAGAGCTGCAGAGAGGCAATTATCCTCAGTAGCTTGAGCAGTTTCAGAGGGAAATNTTCTTTGGTTGCTTAGGCAGAGANGATGGGAGTGGTGGGATGAGTGGGTTTGGGAGCAGTGTCTTAGTCGGTGTTCCTATTGCTGTGATGAAACACCAGGACCAAAAGCAACTTGGGGAGGAAAGGGTTTATTTTGTTCACAGTTCNGTATCAAAGGAAGTCAGGACAGGAACTCAAGCAGGCTGGGAACCTGGAGGCAGGAACTGATGCAGANGCCATGGAGGGGTGCTGCTTATGGGCTTGCTCCCCATGGCTTTCTCAGCCTACTTTCTTACAGAACCCAGGACCACCTCCCCCATCAATCATTAATTAAGAAAATTCCCTNCAGGCTTGCCTATAGTCCAATCTTATGNAGGCATTTTCTCAATTGAGGTTCCCTCCTCTCAGATGACTCTAGCTTGTGTCAAGCTTGACACACAACTATCCAGCACAACCAGGAAAGGCACAGGAGGTAAGGAAGCATCTAGAGGAGCTAAAAACAACTGGGTAACTTGAATAAACAGGACTTCATACTACAAAAGTCAAACAATTGTCAAAGAGTATGAATCAGCTCACATTTTATATATTTAAAACTGAACACTTCAAAATTATTTCTCATGTTTTGCCCTCTCCATTAAAATAAAATCTATCCAAGCTTCAGAACTGGCCATCTGGGTGAGCTATAAATTGTGTTCAACCATAGGAAAATGGGCAGCTCACTGTAGCCAGAAAATAGAAACACCAGGGCTCCTATCAGAATGGCTGGCTGTTGTTTACATCCGTGTGACTTCAATGACTGTTAGGCTATTATTTTAACACTCTGAATTGTTAGATTTAATGTGTTTTCAGTCAAAAGGTCATGGTCATCTAAGTGTTGGTCATGTGCTGGTGCTAAGGAGAAAGAAACTATTTCAGCCAATGTCTAGAAACCAAGAATTTGGGGACAGAAAAGAAANATGCTCAGTAAAAACTCAAAAGTGAAGACAGGGCCNTCACTACTCCTCAAGAACCCTAGAACATCTGCTGAAGNTGGAAAATAACACTAAAAAAGCTAAAGCATGTTGTATGATATTTTGATTTCATTCTGACTCTAAAGCTTGCTTTGAGTCAGAGGGCAGAGCTAGCCACTAGCTGAATAAAATTAACCATAGAGGTTTGGAGGACTGTGGACAGATAGGAGACAAAAAGTAGTAAGGTGGGGCTGAGAGAGGATCTCAGCCCTATTGGATGGAGGAACTGAAGAGATAGGAAGTCACTGGGGGCTACTCCACTGCTTCTCTGATCTTTCAGGTTCTTTCCCTGATACCTGACTCCCTATATTTTATTGATAAAGAATATTAGATAAATGCATCAAAACCAAGCCTACAGTGTTGTCATGGTGTAGATTTAGACAGCAGAGAGGGTGAGCATCCTTTGAGGACACTCAGCTTTCAACTGTGCATGCCTGACAAACATTCTCCCCTCTAATGCTGAGATTGTAGGAAGGCTGATGTACCTAAAGAAAGCAAATCAGTAGAGATGGAAAGAATACATGAGCATGGGCATCCANANCATGGGTGGACAACAGGAATGAACTGTCAGCAGGTACCAGGGATTACACTGGGGTGNTCATAATGATGGGATCATGGTGATGGTTCTGCAAAGGGCTAATTCACCAAAAGACCCTCATAGCCATTTACAGAGTTGTTTCCATAGGGATTTTAAATCCCATCAACTTGATACTGAAGATTAACCATCACAACATGGCTGAGAAATGTGTCACTAGGGTGGGCAGTTGTGTACCGAAGGATCATGGGAATGGCAGGAGATGGAGGGAGAACCTCATCACTGAGGGCCTGAACATCTGCCAGGTTTTCAGACTGAAACTATCATGTAACTACTTGAAATAATTGTTTTCTTTAATTTTTTTATTAAAATCATATTTATTTTATGCACGTGTACATATGCACGTGTGTGGGCACACATAATAGGGCATGCATGTGGAGGTCAGAGGACAATTTAGAGGAGCTGATTCTCTCCTTCCACCAAGTGCTTTTCTCAGAGGCCCCTACAGGGGAATTTTGATGAGAGATTAATCTGGAAAATGCCAATCAAATTAGGGGGCAGATGCTGGAGGCAGATGAATGGCCTTGTATTTTATTTTAAAAAATGTGTGTGTGTATGTGTGTGTGTGTGTCTGTCTGTCTGTCTGTCTATATCTGCATGTCTGTGTGTCTGTGTGTGTGTGCATGCACATAAGCACAGGTGCCCAAGGAAACCAGAAGAGGATATTGGATCCTCTGGAGCTGGTGTTACAGGAGGTTGTGATTTGCCCAAATCAAAGTTGGTGTGGTGGCATGAATTAGAATGACCTACTTGGCTTCATATCTTTGATTGCTTCATCCCAGTTAGTGGAACTGTTTGGGAAGGATCAGGAGGTGTGGTCTGCTGTGGAATAATCCTTCTGTACACTGTGAAGATGCACTGCTCTCATTGTTAATACAGAACTAACTGACCAATAGCTAGGCAGACAGAGGTTAGGCAGGACTTGCAGACAAAAAGACAGTACAGGGAAGAAGGAGAGCGGAGGGACGGGGGTCACCAAGCAGATGTAGAGGAAGCAGNAGATGAACATNCCATGCTAAAAAAAAGGNACTGCCACATCGTAGAGCGTGATAAGAATTATGAGTTAAATTAAGTTGTAAGAGCTAGTTAGTAACAAGCCTAAGCTACCAGCCAAACATTTATATTTAATAATAAGTCTCTGTATGGTTATTTGGGAGTCAGTGGTCCCAACGAAAAACTCCACCCACAGCAGTTTTGTTGCAGGAAATGTGTCCCTGGGGTGGGTCTTTGAGGTTTCTAAAGTCCATGACAGGCCCAGCATCTGCTCCCTGTCTATTGCCTGTAGATCAGGATGTAAAGCTCTCAGCTACTGCTCCAGCGCCATGCCTGTCTGCTTCCTGCCATGANGATCATANATGATCATAACCATCTAAAACTGTAAGCATGCCCCCAATTAAATGCCTTCTTTTATAAGAGCTGTCTTGGTCATGGTGTCTCTTTACAGCAGTGGAGAAGTAACTAAGACAGTTGGATCCTCTGCAAGAGCAGCAAAAGAACTTAAACATAGAACCATCTTCCAGCCCAGGCTTTACCTCTGATGATGATTTTTTTTAATTTAATTGGCTTATTTTGTTGTTTTGGAGAGAGTCTCTGTATGTAGCCCTGNATGTCCTGGAACTTGCTATGTAGACCAAGCTGGCCTCAAATTCACAGAAATATGCCTGCTTCTGTCTCCTCAGTGCTGGGATTAAAGGTGTAGGCCACACTACTCCTGCCTTTTATTGCTTTTAAAATTTTCCCCATATTTTGATGATAGTCTTTCCCCTCTCTCAACTCCTCCCAGATCCTCCCTACACACCTAACTTTGTATCCTTTCTCTATCTCTTACACACACACACACATACACACACACATACACATACACACACATACACAGACACACACACACACAAATCAAAACAAACCAAAAGATAAAACAATAAAATAAATCCAGTTCAGAAGCCCAAAACAGTAGCAAGAAATAATTGCTGATTCTTTAGCCGCTGAGAGGGGACACATGTAATATTGATTTTATTTGTGCTGTGGAGAATAGAAAGACCAATATCACTGAATAAAAGCTGTTAATTTCTCCTTTAACAGGAATCATGAAGGGGGCGGGGCTTGAGCTCACATACCGCAACTTTTCCTGTGATCCTAAACCAAAACCCAGGTGAGGTGGGTGTGCCAGACTGCTAGGAGTCCCATCAATCATTCTGAAATAAAGGAGACAGAAGCCCCAAATAAAGAAATAGCTTTTCCTTTCCAAAAGGAAAAAGGCTGGCAGAAGGCTTTTCTTAGAAACTTTCCAGNGTTTCTCAGCATTAAATGAAGCTTCTCCAGGTGCCTTCCATTCTGTAAGTGGCACCGACAGAGGTCAAAATGTATAGTCTGCTCCTGCAGGAACCTCTTGGCCTCAGACCACTCCAAGTCCTGCAGTGGGGATGCGGAGGGGAGTGACAGGAAATGGCTGTTGTAATGGCTGTTTAGTGCCTGTTAATGTCACATTTTTTGGCAATGGCCATTATCTGCTTTCTTGCTTCTATCTTAAGAGACAGTGAGGTCATCTTTGTTGGCAGCAAATGGGGCCGGAAGCGAGGTAAAAAAGCTCTTTAAAAAGGTGCATACTTTACGGTGGCACAGAGCCGGCTGAGAACATTTAATGTCCTTAGTTCTTACTATAGCAGAAATGACACTGCAGACAGGATGGACAGATAAGTTCATCAGTGGGGAGAGCTGGTTTTNATGTTGTCATTCAATAGTCCTAAACTGACTGAATTGCTTACAAAATTTGTAAAATTAGACAAAGGTACCTTCAAGATATTCCAGGATTATCAGCACAATTAGCATTAAATATCAGTTCCACTTTTCATTATAACTCTCCAAAGAACTTCCCATTTGTATTATTTACTTTTTTATTTGCTGTGATAAAATACCATGATACTTACCTTTTTTTTTCCTTAAAAACTGTTTAAGAAATAAAGGATGTTTTTGGCTCACAGATCCAGAGGGATAGGGTACATCATGGTTGGGAAGGAATGACATGGGAGCTGGGGCAGGAGCTGGCTGATCATGTTTTCATTCACACACAGGAAGCAGAGAAGGCAAGCAAGGACCGGAGCATGGGAGGGTTCTAAGCCCTCAAAGCCCCACCCCCAGTGATGTGCTTCTTCCAGCAAGGCTCAGCCTCCTCAAGGTTCCACAGCCTTTCCCAAAAGAGCCACCTGCTGGACACCAAGGGTTCAAACACATGAGCCTATGGAGGCCATTCTCATTCAAACCAACACAGCATTCTAGTTGCCTCTTCGTGTACCTTTCACCTCTACCTGAGCTGACAGCCAGTCCCTTCNGTCATAGTAGCTTTTATAATTAGGAAGGTTTGGGCCACTACTGGGCTCTAAAATGATGGCTACTGAGCTATCCATGTGGTAGCAGAATGAAACACAGGCATGCCAGTGTTATGGCCCCACTGCCTCTNGTTTTTGAGGACTCTCCCAGGTTCCAACATGTGCTTTTTCCAGGGAGAAACAGTTGCCTCTTTTCCATTTTAAAGACTTAATTTATTTCTAAAACCTAAAATTTTCTTAATCATTTTTCCATAATTATTTTATGCATATGAATTTTTTGTCTGCATGTGTGACTGTGCACCACATGCATGCCTGGTACCTGTGGAGGTCAGAAGAAGCTGTTAGATCCACTGGAACTGGAGTTACAGATTATTGTGAGCCACTGTGTGGGTGCTGGGAATTGAACCCTCGTCCTTTGCAAGGATGAGTNTTACTCTTAACCATTGAGCAATCTCTCCAGGCCCAAAGACTTGCTTTATGTTTAAACATGTGTGGTCTATGTACCTGTGTTTGGGTTTTATGCACGTGAGTTCAGGTACCCATGTAGTCTAGAGGTGTTGGATCTCTGGAGTTGGAGTTACAGTCTGATGTGAGTGGTCTGATGTGGGCGCTGGGTATTGAACTTGGGTCCTCTGCAAGAGCAGTGTGGGCTCTTAACCACTGAGTTGTTTCCACACAGATGCCTTTTCTGACTATCAGGCTGACCACATTTCACAGAAGATGGTTTGCTATCTTGCCTAATTAAAAAAAATTTTTTTTTTGGAAACAGAATCTCACAATGTAGTTCTGGAATCACTATAGAGACAAGACTGGTCTTGAACTTGTAGAAATCCACCTGCCTCTGCCTCTCATGTGCTGGGCCTAGCTGTAACATGACAACCTTTTTACAAGCTACCTCTCTCTTTCAGCCACTCCTTGTGGCAGTGGCCTCCGTGTATTGAAGAGTTTTGCTCCCCACCCCCCCTACCTCTGTGTGGAGGCTTGGGCCACACTCAGTACAAGGTCTGTGCACATGTCTAAGAGAATTCTAGACGGAGGCTCTGGGGCTAGGACTGACTCAGCTGTTTGCACACTCTGCACTTGGGATCCTGGCTTCTGGGACACGTCAGTTCCACTGTGCAAATTGGGGTGAGCCATTTGGAAAGCTACTCGACAANGTAGAGTACAGATGAATGTGTCACTTATGTCCCTTTAAAGGGCTAGAGAAGCCTTTCCAAAGGTCTCAAGGAAGGTGTGTGACTGCTGCTTTGGAACAGCAAAAGAATCCAAACAACCCAAATGTCCTTTGATAGGATAATTGTTCAGTGTTAATAGTGCACCGGTTTTGAGTCACCATACCTTTTACTTACGATCATGTTACGTCCTTCCTGAGTGTGATGTGGTATTTCAACATGCACACAGGAACTGGACCAAATGAGAGCAAAGAATGCCAGCAAAGGAGAATGATCATCACAAGTAAGACCAAGAGTCAGAACATGGAGAGAAGCAGAAGATTCAGTTGTGATATTTTTCATTTTTAGATGACATCATATGATACATACATCGTCATTAAATTATTCTATTTATTTTTTCATATGCTTGAAATATTTTATTTCTAAAAATCTTTTAGAAATAAAACCACAAGATGTTGACCATCACATATTGATCATTTATAAAAATGGAGATTTAAAAAATTTTTTAAAACAGTTACTTATTTATTTTGTGTTGGGTGCATGCCATGTAGTGCCTATGGAGGTCAGAGAACAGGGGAGGTGGCTCTCTCACTGAGCCATCTTGCCGGGCCTAAAAAACAGAGATATCTTTTAGAACTAGAACCAAGAAACCGTATTTCTCTCAGAAACTCTTGTGTTTCCTATTTATTAAGGAGGTTAAAAAAATTGTCNCCTTTTCCCTCTGCTTGCTAGGAAGCTCAGAAGCAAGTCTGAAGATAGCTGTTAACCATCTTTTCAACTTCTGNTGATTTGGAATCCACTAAGAGATAAGGCCCAGGGACAGTCTGAAGGGCATTTCCAAGAAGGACCAGTTGACGGGAGAAGATCCTGTCCTAGAGTGGGCAGTGGTTTCCAACTGGTGGTTCAGTAATGGAGTTCCAAAGGAAAGACCATGTTGCTTGCATGCCTTCAGCTTCTTGGGGAGCACATATGTGGCCTGTTGTTGCCGATACCACTCTGCTGATATCACACTCCGATGTCTCTGGTCTTCAGATTAGGTCAACAGAGACATGCAGCCTGGAGGACTGAGCAGCTACGGGCTTCTTATCCTCTCCAATGTGAGACACCGTTGTTGGGCTGCCCAGTCCTTATGTAAGCCATCCTGGATCTGCTGTTGTCTGTCTGTCTCTGTCTCTGTCTCTGTCTGTCATTCTGTCTTTCTCTCTCTCTCTCTCTCTCTCTCACACACACACACTCACACACACACACACACACATACACACAAGTTTCTCTAGAGAACCCTACCGAATAAAAATAGGATGCTGCTTTATCTGGCTTTCCCTGAATCGGACTTTCTATCACGATGTGTCCACGTCTGTTTGTTCTGTTTTTTTGTGGTATGATAAGCTGTCTCATGTTGTTTGAAGACAAACACCTCTGAGTGAACCCTTGAAGCTCATTTTTTTTTAATGTTCTATTTTTCACTTTGTTTCCATAAACCCAGCATGCTCAGAGCCAGGTGGATGTCCATCTTCTCTCCCTTTGTGAACCTGTGTCTAGTGCAGTGTCTGGCCCAGGGCAGGCACCACATTTACATTGATCAAATGAATGAACAAACCTAGGGACTCCTGCTGGAACAGATTCTGATTTGTGCNCATTTTAGAGGTGTTCACTTTGTCTTATTATAATGGTAACTTTGGAAAATCTTGTTGAATGTCACTTTGGATGATTCCCTAAGGTTATTTTTCTGTGAGTAAAATCACATGGGTCAAAGGATGTTAGCGTCTAATGGTTGTTGGAATGTCTTTCCAATACCTCTCCAAAAAGGCTTTTAAGCAGTGTTTCTGGCTACGAGCAGTGCAGGAAGGATCACCTTACCCTAGCATTACCCGTGTTCCAGAAGTATTTTCTGTTGTTCTGTCTTGCTATTTAATAGGTGGAAAACTCTAGCTTGATGGGGAGTTAATAATAATAATAATCATACAGTTGCCTCACATTTCTTCTTAGTTGCTGTTTTCATGGTGGACTCCCTGGTTCTTTCGGATAACNCAACATTTCCAGCTTCATCATTGATTTTCCTTATTCAATTTAACCCAGCCCCCACCCCAACCCCCAACTTCCAACCGCTGGCACAATTTACTTTTGGAATCCACTGGGTTTCCTAATTCNTCATAATTACCTTTATGATTCATGAATATTCACTAAACTTCTTCATCCTTCATTTACCTCATCTATAAACTGGAAGTAACAATATGTACACCGAATGCCTACTGTAACACAAACATATAAAATATCACCTCATGCCACATTGTAGGTACCCAGTCTCTTGAACATTGTAAGTATCACCTAGGTGAACCATGAATTCATTTCCTAGTCTTTGGGTATAAATAGTGGTTTATATGAATTATGGATTTTTTTTCCTGGTAACTGTTATGATTAATGAAGGTGATGGTTTGTGTGTCTCCCAAAGGTCATGACTGGAGACTTAGCTTGCAGGGTGACACTATTGGGATGTGTCCTAGTTTGCTTTTTTGTTGCTATGTTTGGCTAAAACCAACTTGAGGGAGGAAAGAGCTTATTTCACCTCATACTTCCAGGCAACAGTCCATCACTGAGGAAGTCAGGGCAGGAGTTTGAGGCAGGAACTGAAGCAGAGGCCATGCAGGAATGCTACACACTAGCTTGCTCCTCATGGCTTGCTCAGTTTGCTTTCTTATANCACCAGGGGTGGTATCACCCACAATGGGCTGGACCCTCCCTATCAATCACTAATTAAAATGCTCTACAGGCTTGCCTACAGGCCAATCAGAGGGAGGGAGTCCCCCACCTGAGACTTCCTCAGATATTAAGTTGACAGCTGAAGGTGACTAGAAGAGGAGGTGATGGAGACATGTGGAGGCAGAGCCTTATGGGAAGTTCTTTAGATGACTATGGTGTGTACTGAAAGAGACAGTGAGGACTGGACTATCCTCACTTTCTCTCCCTCTGCTCTTGGAGGTCCTGTCACTTGCTTGATCCTGATGCTTGCTGCTACCACTATCATCNGTGCATCGGATGCCATCAGTGCCATGAGGTGATGCAGTTAAGGGCTAAGCTCTTGCTGGGCCTTGCAATGATATTTGGACTTTGAACCTCCCAAACTGAAAACTTGAAAAAAAAAAAAAGCTTTTCTCTATATAAGTTAATTGCTTTGGGCATTTCATTGTAGTAATGTAAAGCTTAATAACACAGGAGCCCATTTTGAAGCAAATGTAGACATTATCTACAGAGAAGTAGAGTAATCATTGAAAGAAAAGAGTACCAGGTGGGCTCCAAAGCACAGGGATTCTCAACCCTGATGTTTCCAGAACATTCTGTAGCTCGAATCCCTGGCTCTCTCAATATTTAACCACTGTGTTAGTTTTACAGGTCACAGTGCTGTTCCTGAGCTCCTCAAGAGAGTCCCTCAGGTCCTGTATGCAAATGTCTTGGGAGGAAATTTTTTACCCAGTCTGGAATGGTCACTTCTATTCCTTATTTTCTATTTGAGGAAAGAAATTCAATGAGGCAAAATGTCTTACCTAAGACCCACCCCCCCAAAAACAATAGCATGCAATGTCCAAGCCAGGGTGAGAATTTAATTCTCGTCTAAAATCCTGTGCCATTGCCATTATTTCTGTGAAGAGGATCTGGACATATCCAGAACAGAGACAGGATCCTACAGAGAAGAGCAACAATCATTCCAAGTGACTCCAATCACAAAGCTTCATTTTTCACAGGACCTTCAGCTTCCCCAAACAAAGATCCTCTCCATGATGTTATTGCTACCATTAAATGTGTTGTAGAGAAATGAGTTGTTTTACTGAATACGGATTCTGAATAAAGGAATTGTGCTACCGGAATTTACTTCACTCTTAAATTATGTGACTGGTGTTACTCAGACTCTGTGGTTCAATGGTAACATTTCTTTTTTTTATTATTATTAAGAAATTTTCTATTNATTTTACATACTAACCACAGATCCCTCTCTCCTCCCTCCTCTTGCCCCCCAGCTTCCCCCCTCCAACTCCCCCTCCATTCCCACCTCCTCCAAAGCAAGGTCTCCCATGGGGAGTCAGCAGAGCCTGGTACATTCAGTTGAGGCAGGTCTAAGCCCCTCCTCCCTGCACCAAGGCTGCACAAGGTGTCCTACCACAGGCACTGGGCTCCAAAAAGCTGGCTCATGCAATGGTAACATTTCTTATCCACCTAGATCATTGGGAAGTANTACTTAAAGAACAGAACTGTGAATACTGTGCGAGATACAATTCAATATCACATCACATTCGAAGGAGAACTAGGTCTAGGGATGNTGAACAAGATGAATCTCNACTTNCAGATTCTTATTGTAGATTGGCCTTTTCTTATTCAAGACAATAAACAACTATCAGAATAGTAGAGTGGTTATGCTTAGGGTTTTGGATTGCTATGAGAAACACTTCAAAAAACTCTTTTTGTGTGTGTGAGTACAGGTATCTATGTGCCATGGCCCATTGTGGAGGTCAAAGGATAACCTCAAGTGTCAGTTCATGTCTTTCACCTTGTNTGAGACTGGAGCTCTTGCTCTCCANTCTGTGTTGGGATGTCTGACTTACAAACTTACAGCGGTTCTGTCTCTGCATCCCACCTTACCATAGGAGCCATTGCTGTGGGTTACAGGCATGCACTGTCATGCCCAGCTTTATGCCCACAATATATGTTGTGGGATTTAAACTCAGGCCTTCACACACACGTGCAGTAAATGCTTTACCCACTGAGCTATCTGACCAGCTCAAAGGGAATCTTTTTAATATAAGTAATAAATACAGCCTTAGTGTAACCATGTTGAGATGAGGATGATGACTCCTAAGCTCATTTGCTTCCTGACTCAGATCTCTTGGGAAAGAATATGATTCCAAGGAAATGCAGGTTTTTATTCAAAATTAGTCACTTGTTTTAGCTACTCTCATCCCTCCTCCCTCCAAAACAAACAAGCAAACAAAAAAACCAAAAAGAAATCTAAAAACAGTGCTACAGGGAGTTAGAGAGAGTGCTTGAGAATGACTATGCAGGGCTGGAGAGATGGCTCAGTGGTTAAGAGCATTGGTTCTTCTAGAGTAGGGCCTGGGATCATCAGTTCCTAGCACCCACATGGTGGCTCACAACCATCTATAATTCAAGTTCCAGCAGTTCTGATACCCTNTTCTGGTCTTGTGAGTATAAGGCATGCAGTACATAGAAATACANGCAGGCAAAACATTCATATACATTAAAAAGATAATTATCAGCATGAAAGTCTTTATAACCTAAATTATTCCACAGTGGAGCCTCTTTGTTGTGTTCATACATATAAGAAACATGACAAAAGTTATTTCTGTAAAGAATGGCTGTAGATGAAAGGCTTTAAAAAGAAGAATTGGGGGCTTATTGTAAGAGACTACCATTGCTCATCCTATGATTCAGTCTTAACCCACGTACTGTTCAGAACCCGAGGTGTGTTTTAAAGATTAGCTTGTCATAACACAAACGGAGTGGGCATCTTAAAGCATCAAAATCCATTCCAACTGAGACTCATGAGAAGATGGGCTGAGTAATGTGCAGAGAACATTCTCTTCAGATGCTAATTCCCCAACAGCACCAAGAGAAAGAAAAACAGATTGCTGAGTAATTACATCTGCTCTTGGTTTCCCAAGCAGGAGATTGCTTGAAGGGCTCCTGGTAAATGGAACATCTCTCCTTGTCCTTTTCACTTATTTNCCGCCTTTCTCAGCTTTCTATCTATCCAGGATAAAAATAAAAATAGGTAACTGTGTCAATCAGGTCAGTCACAAGTGATTTTTAAAAAAAAGGGTCAATGAAAACTCAGCTGAGACCAGATGACTAAATAATTAAGACTTATGTAACCGGAATTTTCAAGAGAAAACAGACTCAGTTTGTGTCTTAGTTAGGGTTTTATCGCTATGAAGAGACACCATGACCATGTCAACTCTTACAAAGGAAAACATTTAATTGGGGCTGACTTACAGTTCAGAGGTTTAGTCCATTGTCTTGATGGCAAGAANCATGGTAGCTCACAGGCAGACACTGTGCTGAAGAAGAAGCTGAGAGTTCTACATCCGGATCAGCCAAGCAGCAGGAAGAAGAGAGACACACTGGGCCTGGCTTGAACATCTGAAACCTCAAAGCCCACCCCCATGACACACTTCCTACAACAAGGTCACACCGACTCCAATATGGCTACACTCCTAAAATAGTGCCACTCCTTATAAGCTCTGGGGGCCATTGTCATTCAAACCACCACAGTTTGATTCAGGAACTCAAAGAATACAAGTATAAGTATGTGTGACTGTCATTTGGGTCTTNTTTTCTTCCTTGTTTGTCNCATTCTGAGATAGGCTGTCCATGAAAGTAAGGACATTGCCTGCACCTGGCTTCCCATCTAGCAGTGAAAGCATTTGAGAGCAGATGGGGAAGATTCCATTGGATCTTTCCAAGTACCTCCAAAGAAGCCAGGGGGCTCCTGTGTAATGACTTGGGTTGTATCCCCTAAGCCAATGACTTACTTACTGAGGCTAAGGGATTAGATTTTGTTAATGGCAAGCCATGAGTGTCAACTGTAATTAATGGGAGCAGGCCAAGGAGGTAGTCAGCCCTATGTAATGTATGTGGCCCAAAANCAGGGGAGGAGAGCCATGTTTGAGGTTACTGGAAGAAGAGACGGGCAGGCAAATGCAGCCAATGTTTATTGCAAAGTGCTCCCCCAAAACCCACAACTGATGCTTCTTTCTTATGATTTTACTTATGGGGACAAAAGGGATTCTGGAGGCCTCTCTGTCCCCTCTCACCAATCCCTGTCCTGTCTCCATTTATATCAAGTCATAGACTTCCTTGCTTGTCCCCCTGCTGGTTTCATCACAGCTCATTCTGTCTACAAAGGAACCATTTTCCCTAACCTGCCTGGGATGCACCACATTCCATTTGAGAGGAAAGTGTCTAAGCAGGAAGTAAAGCAAGGGGGGGCGGGGAAGATCCTTGCTACCAACATATCACAGGATTTTAGATCCCATCTCCTTTGCTCAGAAGATCTAACTCCTCCTTCATCTAACACAAGTGTGAGAGAGTGTAAGTGGCTAAAAAAACCTGATAGTGTTTACTTTTGTTTACAGTCTGGGGCTTTCAGGAGGGGCCTAATAGATATAGGAACACATTTCTTAGATTTGAAATAATTACATTATTTTAAGGAATATCAGAGCTCAAATCCACATCAGACACTTGGAAGAGATGAATCAAGAAAGACTATTATTTTATTCCCAAGGAAGTTACAAGGAGTTGACATTCTGGAGTCTGGAAATTGAGAACACGTTGATGAATACTGGCATCTGTTTAACACCTAGCTCATGCTTTTCATACAAAACAGAAGTAAGCTCATGGTTTGGCTGCGTGTCTGTTGAATCCCTGCTGGTTTAAATGTTTGGGAGCAGGGCTGAATTCACAGTGAAGGTGGTAAGGCATCTCTCTCATTTGGAAACCGAATACAAATCCTCACAGGTCACAATTTTTAATTTATTTTCAACACAGCTCCCAAGACTGTCACGTTCTGTGCATGCAGATGTCAAATCCTGTCTCCCGGAGTAAAGGGTGAACTTGGCAGGGGCTGGCAGATTGAGCCGAAGATACTTTTAAAATCGAGCTGAGCAAGGCCCAATCACTGGGATAACACGGGCTGTGATTGGAGTGATGACAGCCTTTAGCAACTGACTCACCGGTGAGTCATCCTGCTGAACTGCGCACTTTCCTCTTCCCTAGAAATCTGTACTAAAATCCTTTTAGTGCTTGCCCAATGCAGATGGAAATGTCTGGCAGACTGGCTCTACACCTAGTTTATATGCTAGATGGAGACTCTGCTACTCTGGAGTGTGCCAGCATCCTGAGGCAGCAAAATAATGAGACAAGCAGAGACTGACTCTCAGCAGCTCTTCTCCTGCTCCTTAGTCCANATTTCCCCCACCTCTCAAAGGCCAGGCATTTCCTGCTCTGCCCCACTCCAATCACGTTTTAGGATCCTAATAGGATATAGTGGCTCTGCCATTGGGTGACACCATATCTGATAGAACATAGTGGCTCTGGGTACCATTGGGTGACACCTACACCTGATAGGGCATAGTGGCTCTGCCATTGGGTGACATCATAAGTTTTAAAATGCTCTTGACTTCCTCACCCCCTTCTGTGCACGAAGCCAGTCAATTCTCTAAATATTTCCTCATTGAGGCTTGATAAATGGCAGATATTATTTATATAAAGATGGGATCAAAATGGCTTTGAATGCTGTAATAGTAGTTGACTGTGTGACCCATAGCATCAGTGAATTAATTCGTGGAAGCCTGATGATCTCTGCACTCAGTACCTTGGTAGCTGCTATTTGAAAGGGCATCAGAGCAGTAGAGAGTGCTAGCTTGGAATTATATTTTATTCTCTGTTTATTTTGTTTTTGTTTAATTTTCTTTTTTTGAAACATTGCCACTGTAGAAGGAAGAACTCATACACTCCTTTTTTTATATGACCATCTTTTAGAGTTTTCCAAAAATTTATTTATTTTTGTTTCATGTATATGGAAGTTTTACCTGCATGTATGTATGTGCACTGTGTGGTTGCAGTACCTGCAGATGCCAGAAGATGGTGTCAGATCCTCCTGCAACTGGAGTTGGAGATGGTTGTGAGCTACCATGTGGATGCTGGGAACCAAACCTCAGTGCTCTGGAAGAGCAGTTAGTGCTCTTAGCCATCGAATCTCTCCAGNCACTTTTTTNTTGTTGTTGTTTGTTTGTTTGTTTTTATTTTGAGTAGCCATCTCTCTGCTTTCCCCGTCATTCTCAGCACAGATATCCCTCCTCATATTCAATGTGCTTTTTTTTGGTGGTAACCTGAACCATGCTTGGTTCATAACACAGTCAACTGTGGGACCTTGGCTGCAACTGGAAAAGAGGGAAGATTTCTTGACTTAGAACAGAAATGGGATGATNCTGGATTTTCATGATGTGAGGAGAGCTGCAGTTCTAAGATGTGACTGTCTAGCAACACCAGAAGAAGGGTGGGGAACTCGTTCCCTTGGGATTGTCCATCAGCCACAGAGAAGATCCATGTTTATTTCTGACTAGGTCAAGATCTCAAACTTGAATATGTAAGGCTTGCTACCAGATTCCCTCCTAAAATGTACCATAAATGTTGAAAGCAACCAGTTACGGATATTGATTGATAAACGATGGTGTTAGTTATCTTGTCAGTTGTGATCAGTTGGAGTCAGTGACTTAATCCCTTGTGAAACTGTTAAAGATTTCTGTAAAATATCCCATTCCTTCCCCGTGGGATGCTTTCTGTACTGTTCAATTAAGAGACACAGAGAGAAGCAGACATACATACAGAAACACATAATCACACAGAAACAGACACACAAGGGGACAAACAGACACAGGGACAAACAGCTTCACAAAGCAGCCTCCAGGCAGGCACAGATTCAGACTCATACAATAGACAGACAGAGGCTGGAAGACACAGGGAGGATGAAGCAAATGATTCTAATCTGGACTCACTCTCTGTTAAACACCTCCAAGGGGAAGTGATTTTATTTATTTTATTTCTCTCCTTAATGTGACACCGATGCGTTATTGGTGACACAGAGTCAATCACTAATGCACAAAACCCGCATAGCCAGATAGTAAATATTTCAGAATCTATGGGCTGGAGTGTCTGCTACAGTTACCTAGCTATATCANTGTAAGAAGAAGCCCCCTCAATAATATTTAGACCAATACCTATGGCTATGTTCCAGCAAAATGCCAAAATTTGAAGTTTAGATAGTTCTCTTATGTCTTACAATATTTTTCTGTTTTTTTTTTAACTACTGAAATGTATGAATTGGCACAAAAGTAAACGCCTTGTTCACTCGCTCTTGCTCCTCAGGCAGAGGTGGCTGATCCTAGCTGGAGAGAAAGGATTCTATTAGTAAATATTTAAAGCCAAAGGAGCAATCTGGGCATCATTCTCCAGCTACCTTTTCCCTATTGTGTGTTTGAATCTTCCTCATGGTTACTGTCTGCTCAATCGATAGGATCGACGGCAGAATGAATTTGCTTTGCATATGAAATGGCCTACCATTAGGTTTTATACAGTTGTTACATCATGTTTTNTCCCAAGGGGCTTTTTAAACTATAGTGATCTGATGAGACCCATGAGTTAGAGAATTGATTAATATGGCAAATGAAAAGTAAAGATCCACTATTAGAGAATACATCAAATAGAACCTATCTGGGGGAGGGATGAGCTGTGATTGATGGCCATAATCTAAGTAGCAAAGACCATGTCTAAAGAGGAAGATCAAATATGGCAGGATCTCAAAATACCACTTACCAGACATGTTGATGTCAAATCTTCATCATCGTTGTTGAGAACATTCCCTTATGTTAATGGCTAAGTCCTAGGGGCTGTTTACTTCTGTCTGTGTGTCCAGCAACCCGTGCATCTGTCATTGTCTGTTTTATTTACCTATGGATATCTTTGGATAGAAATGGATGCAGACATAACTATCTATGGAGACACGTAAATAATGGTAGATAGATATCCTAGCTATGTGCTAGCATTTACTTTTTCTCTCTCTGCTTAGAAACCGATATAGAAGCTATGTAATGGGAAATCATAGGAACTTTTGGATGAGTATTGCATCCTCAGTAAAGGAAGCTATGGGCATTGAATTTCCTCATGAACTAGTACAGGGACAAAAAAGTATACTAAATATTTTAGATAATGTCCCAGAGTGTAATTCTGAAGTTAACCATAAACAAAGTGACTATGTCATATTAGCTTCTCTTTTAGATAGCTCTTGGGACAGTGATTCAAAAATATAAACTAGACTTTTAAATTTTTTTCTCTTTGAGTATTTCATATATATACATATAATATATTTTGATTATATTCACCATATCTTCCCCTAATTCCCCCCAGAACACAGAACGCCCTACCTTGACCTTGTTCATCTGCTAACTTCATGTTCTCTCTCTCTCCTAGTACTAACTGTATGCACACAGATAGAGAGCCATCCAAAGTGATTAAAACCCCCATAATTATAGAGTATTATCCACAAACAATAATTGCTTNTAGATTACCAAATTGATCTAAGTGAGCATAATCAAAAGACACTTAAAGGAAACAANGCACAAATAGTCTTCAAGTTCTAACCCTGAGGTCTCCCTTCCCTGGAGCTGTGTTCTTTAGCTGAAATCTGTCTTTACAGTGACCTTATGTGAAACATGAGAAACCCAGGTGCCCAGAAGTTGGAATGAGAAGCGTTTCCATTAAAAAAGTAAATTCTCTTGATCTTCCTGTCGTGCTTGGAGTTTACTGAGGTGGAGGCATTCTGTTTAATCCCCATCAAGTAAAGCGAGAACACGATCCTCTATTTTCTTCTTTTGTTGCTGATGCTGAGTACTGGCGATTTCTTTCATTTTTCTTCTGATTTGATTGATCGGGCTACATCGGTAGTTTTCAGATGCTTAGATCAACCTGCAAGCCTAGATTCCTCCGGAGAAAAGGAACTGAGGCCAGGCAGCTGACCGGGGCCATCTGTATTAAGCTATGGCGTCTCCGGGTGAAGATGGCTCAAAGTTGAAGAGGCACTTAGATACCTAATAAAAAGAGCCATGCCCTTTCTTAGCAAACAGGAGAAAAACAGTAATCACAGGATGACATCATCTCTGTCTGCTTCTGTCATATCTAGACTGAAGTGCCAAAATTGCTTTACCAAGGAAAGTTGCCTGGCAGTCTACTACTTATCTCTCCACTTTTCTACTCCACTCTGCCCTGACTCTGCTTCCTTCCAAGTTGGAAAATTCAGAGACTCTCAAAGACTAAAAGACACTTAGAGGTCACATTTCCAACACAATGTGTAGCCAGAAAATTTCCCCGGTCCTGCCTGGCCCCGTGGTCCCACAGCCACTTATAAAATAATCACTCAGAGGCTTATATTAATTACAAACTGTATGTCCAATGGCTTAAGTTTCTTGCTAGCTAGCTCTATCATCTTTAATTAATCCATTTCTATTAATCTATGTTTTGCCACATGTTCCATGGCTTTATTGGTCTGCTGGCATGTTGTTACTTTGGTGGCAGGTTGGTGTCTCCCCAGACTCTGCCTTTCTCTTTCCTGTCTCTCTCCTTGAATTCCCACCTGCCTCTCATAGGCAAAAGCAGCTTATTTATTAACCAATGGGAACAACATATATTCACAGCATNCAGGAAGACATTCCATAGCAACAATGCACACGTCTCTCCACAGATACCTCAAACTCACCTTCCCAACTCGTGTCACCCACCAAGACTGGCCAGACATGACTAAAGAAGCCACTCAGAAAAACTTCATAGCTTCTGATTCCTGCCTCTTTTCAAACCATTTCTTCCTATTTCATATGCTGGGATTATAGTCATCCTTCTAATGTAGTTACCTTGCTCAGGAAACATAGCAAGACCTTCAGACAAGTTTCTCATATTGCCTGCTCCCTACCCTGAGCTGTACTGGGTATTGGATGTAGGGCCAAGCACAAGCTAGAAAAACCCTCTATTTCTGAGCTGTTCATATAGCCCCACCTCCTNCAGCTTATTCCACGCTTTGAGGCAAGGTCTTGCTAAGGTGTNTAGGCAGGTCTTGAACTTGCTTTGTAGCTCAGGCAGGCCTTAAACTTTTGATCCTTTTGCCTCGCCTACTGAGCAGCTCTGCCACCATACCTAGCCCATGGAATTTCTTGTAGTTCTCATTAGCACCTGTGTTGAATTGAACTTATGTCTGTATGTCATCCATATCATCTCTCTATCAGATGATAAAGCTATCTAAGAATGACTACACAGTTTCTCTCGTTTAGCCCTGTAAGTTTGCCTTAAAAATATGAAATCAACACAGGGTGTGTCTTCTACATTGAGAATGAGCCAACAGTCTTTCCTTCCTTTATTTCCTCCATTTCTTCTTAATGTTCATATTTGGATCTCCTTTTTCATCTTTAGTGCTATCAAAATTTTCTCCTCTATTTCCATCTTTTCTTTCCATTTCTTCCTCATTCTTTCTCCCCACCCCATGCTGGGGTGGGACTTCAAGCCTTATACCTGTTAGACAAACACTCTCCCACTGAGCACTTCTATACAGTGGGAACTATATAGTGCGGAACTTAGACCAACTGCGTAAGTTTTCAGTTGTTTCTAATAAGCAGACCTAGCAAACCCCTCTAAGAGAGATAAAGATGTCAAGTTTTTGAAGTATTTCAATTTTAGTTTTGATTCCATTTTTTTCTCTACTTTTTAAATTTTTATATCTCTTCATGTCTTATGTAAAATGTGTATTCATAATTAGTTTAAATATTGAGATATTTGGTTTATTTTATAAGTACATAATAATTTGAAAATAATAATATGTTTCTAGTTAAAATACTGGAAGGAGTCTGGCATTTCTTTGCTATTTTTTTTAACATTTTTATTGTGTAGACAAGAATTAAAAGTCAAAATACTATGTTTAATTTATCTTGAAAAATGACAAAGACTGCTAGAAACAAGCTCAATATGCAAAATCCGCTGTATGTCTGTATACTGACTGTACATGATTCCAAAGTATAGAATTCCCTTTAGTAATAGCAGCAAAGTGAGTAAAATGCACAGGAATGGGCTTAACAAAGAACTGAGATACTTTTATAAAAAAAAAACTATAAAACTTTTATTACAAAGATTGAATATTTTGTGTGTGTGCGTACACATGTGTGCATATGTATATGGGGGCCAAATGTCAATTTCAGATATTGTTCTCAGGTGCCATCTTCCATTTTTGGAGACTGAGTCTCACATTAGGACCTGAGGCTTGTGGATTTGGCTGGGCTATCTGGTCAGTAATCTCCAGGGTCCACCCATCTCTGAATTCCCAGCACTGGGATTGCAAGCATGAACCACCTCAGTCAGCTTTTCACAGGGTATAAGGGACAGAACTCTGGTTCTAACAATTATTCGGAAAGCTCATTACTGCCTGAACCATCACCCCATCCCTAAAGTCCCTAATTTAAACATTTTTTATAGAAGAAAAGTCACAGATGCCAAGATGCAGAATTGTGTACATGTGTATGTTCAATATAAATGTATGTGTGTGTGTATGTGTGTGTGTGTGTGTGTATGTGTGTGTGTGTGTATGTGTGTGTGTGTGTGTGTAGGCGGAGTTTTACTGTCCCAACTGCCTGCTCCCAAAACACCAGTAGCTGCTTCCCAAATAACTGACTTAGAGACTTAATATAAATTATAAATGCACAGCCGATAGCTCAGGCGTTTTACTCCTTAACTCTTACATTTAAATTAATCCATATTTCTTATTTATGTTTTGCCACATGGCTCGTGGCTTGTTACCTCATTTTCTACATGTCCTGCTTCCTCGGCGGCTGACTGGCATCTCCCCTGACTCTGCCCTTCTTCTTCCTACCATTCTCTTAGTTTGGTTGTTCCACCTATAATTTCTGCCTGGCTACTATTAGCCAATTAGCTTTTTATTAACAATGAGAGCAGCACTTTTTCACAATCTACAGGATTATTCCATATATATATATATATATGTGTGTGTGTGTGTGTGTGTGTGTGTGTGTGTGTATACACACAATATATATGATGACATAAATATATTATGTATATACATTAAACTTATAGCTAATAGTATTTCCCTAAAGAAAAAAGGATCAATTTTAATGTGTGTAAGGTAATCTCTATATTTCTTATCAGCAGGAAAAGTAAAAATGTTTCTTCCTCCCCTCATACACAAACATGTACACATCATCCTGAAGGAAGAAATCCAAGGTTTGAAAAGAACAAGATCTGAGGGGGAGACATATAACATGTTGGTAACCAAATGTGGTGGTTTGAGTCCTCCACGGGGCTCATTTGGTTGAACACCTGTTGTCCACTTGGTGGCGCTGTTTGGGGAGGTTATGGAACCTTTAAGAGGTGGAGCCTTGCTAGAGGAAGTATGTCACTGAGGGCAAGCTTTGAGTTTATAGTCTGTTCCCACTTCCTGTTCTCTCTCTTTCTCCTTCCCCCCTCCTCTTACTGGCTTTCTCTCTCTGCTTCCTGTGCACAGATAACATGTGATCTCTTTTCTTCTTGACTGCCGGGCAGGCCTCCCAGGCTTCAGCTGCCATACTGTTTTACCATGATGGATTCTCTGCCCCTGGAACTGTAAGCTAAAATAAACCCTTTCTTCTGTAAGTTGCATTTGTTCAGGGTGTTTTTTCAATCAAAGCAACAGAAAAGGAACGAATATACCAAAGAGATCCTTGAGAGAGCCAAATTAGATGAGTCTGCTGCAAACACTCAAAACCCTGGCTGACCTCACTTCTGTCTTTACAAAAGACGCAGAGCCGGGAGCTCAGAGCTCTGCAGCAGATGCGAGCTGTCCGTCCTTTCATGCCAACAGAACTGCTGACCAGCCCTGCAGATGTTCCTATCTGTTCCTTCCACAACCGATGGCTGTTTTAGAGGCACAAATGTTCCCAGTAATAGTATTCAGAGATCTGTCTCCACAGGAAATAAAGCTGTGAGACAAGTTACCTTAAAGTTTGGGTGAAAGTAGAATTGAAATTGATGCATTACTGTGTGATACATAACTCGTGGTTCCTAATTTGCATGTCTGTTGTCTTGCAGTGTCACATAAGTGGGACATGCAGTATTTTTTTTTTTTTTTGCTTCACAGATGTACTTGCCCTTCCTAAATCCTGGCTAAGTTTCCACACAACAGAGCCTAACTTGGGCTCCAGTGTTCCAAATCCTATGTTCCTTTCTCCAGTGGACTATGGGGTCCCTCAAAAATTAGTTTCAGGGGTAGGAGAGAGGGCTCAGTGGTTAAGAGTGCTTACTGCTCTTGCAGAGGACCCAAGTTCAATTACAAGTATGCAGATCATGCAACCCACAGCTGTCTGTAATTCCAGCTCAAGGGGAATCCAACGCCCTCTTCTTGTCTTTGTATGCATTGCACTCATGTGTGCATGCAAGCATAGACACACACACACACACACACACACACACACACACACACTTAAATACACATAAATAAAAGTCTTAAAAATATTTCTAGTGCCTCCAATTAGGAATACACTCATATTTATCTTTAATAGAAGACATTATGCTTGTGATTTTTCCCCAAGATTCTTAAGATGACTGTGACAGTAGTAAAAGGCCACTTCAAATCTTAAGTAGTAATGCAGGACACTGATGTGATTCTGTACAATCAGTTTTATGAGAGGACGAGCGGGCTGCATATGCAGCAGGAAATCTGCATATTCCATCAAATATTTCTAAGCCTTGAATTACATCAAGCTTGGAAGTCATGCTTCCTACACTAAACAGCACTAGACCCTGTGAGTGACAGAGACCCCAACACTAGCTACATAGCCTACAAAAAAAAATGAGTAAATTCAGCATGAAATTGCTAGAAGGAAGAGGCACAGTTAGGGCTCAGAAACAATCAGAACAATGGCTCTGCCTACCAGACTCTCCCACTTTCTCCTGCCCTGGGTCTTCGCTTCATTCACCCACTTAGGTTCTTTTGTATACATTATGTCTCGACCTCTGGTAACTCTAAAAAAACAGCACCTTCAGCTTCTTCCCTTGTTAGATGTAAAATGTTGAGTCCCCATCTCAAATCCAAATGCTGAAATCCTAATCCCTAGTGTGTCTGTATCTGCNGGTGGAGGCTGCAGGTGGGAGGGGCTTGGGTTAAATGACATCTGAGAGGATTAACGGCTTTCTAAGGATAGACATTGCTGAGGATAGCCCTGTGAGGCACAATCCCTGAACAGCTGCCTGCAAGCTGCNAAAAGAACCCTCACAGGAAACAATGGCTACCCCTAGCCTTGTCTCAACTTGAAACCCTCAGATTACTCTGGTTGGCTCAGTGTGAGCTGTGGCCACGCTTTTGAGAAGGAAGGCAGGGCTTTTGTACAAGGCAGTGCCCACTAGAAGCCCTGGCTGTCCTCAGAGGTCAGTACTTATCGGCTCACACAGACAGTGCAATGTCACAGGCTCGAACCGCAGTAGTTCATTTTCTCAAAGTACTGAAGGTAGTTGCACCCATTCTGCTTCTACCAAGGGTTTGCAGTTGGCTACTGTTGCTACATCCTCACAAGCCTTGATGTGTGTGCTTTGGGAGAGAAACAGAATAGCTTCAGTCTCTTCTTAGGAATCATTTAATTATTTCTCTCTGACAGGCCCCATCTACAAATACAGACTCACATAGCAATTAGGTTCTAACAGAAGAACTTGGGGGTTGGGAAGACTCAGCATCTGATTGTACCAAGACAGGACAGCAGTTTTCTAGTGAGATGGTTGCCACGCTGACTGGAGAGAGAGCAGTGCACAAGAGAAACAGCAATAGCTAGAGTGGGTACTCACTGTTAGTACCTGGTAGGGAGCCACACATCTGTAGTCCTAGCTCCCTGGAGATAGCATCAGGAAAGTCATGAGTTCAAGGCCAGCTTGAACTACATAATGTGTTCAAGAGTAGCCTGGGCTACATAATGAAATCCTGTTTCAAATAAAAAAAAATTAAAGGACATGGATTGCACCTAAATTTCTAGTCAATGTTGCAGATGTTTATCTTAACAACTAACAAAGACAAAATGGGACCCATACCTCTTTATGGAATGCGAGGAGATGAGAGTGTATGTCCCTCCTTAGAGCTGACGTGGGACCTTTGCCCCTGCCTCCTGTTCCTCAGCAGGTGTCTGCTGTCTTAGTTAGTGTACACATGAAAAAGTTGCTGAGGCCTACATTTCAAAGTGAAGATTACAGCACTTACAGAGCAGAGAATATGTGTAACGGAATGGGAATATAAGCAATAGGAGCCTTGGGGAACTCTGAAACTGCACGCTGGTGTATCTACATCTCTTAAACGAACCAGGAGCAAAATACAATTCCATGTACTTGATGGGCTAACTCTTATCGTAAAGAAGTGTTGGCTAGACCACAGTTAACTGTTAGGACAAACTCTTCGTCCACTACATCTTTGATGTTGAAATGTTTGGCCTGAATTCTTTCCTTTGCCAGTAACGACAGTGCTGCTTTGGTTACCCATCAAAGAAATTCATGGTTCATGATACTAAAATCATAACATTTGCATATTAAAATATCTTTCTACATTGTAGAGAAGGGAAACTGTTGTGATATATTGTGTCCCTCAAAATATTGTGTACCCTAATAAAACTTGTCTGGGGTCAGAGAACAGAACAGCCACTAGATAGACACAGAGGCCAGAAAATGGTGACACACACACCTTTAATCCTAGCATTCTAAAGGCAAAGATCCATCCAGATCTCTGTGGATTCAAGGCCACAATGAAAACGGAGCTAGGCATGATGGCACACGCCTTTAATCCCAGCACTCGAGATCTCATGTCTTGCTTGGAAAAGACACATGCCTTTAATCCCAGGAAGTAATGGCAGGAAGCAGAAAGGTATATAAGGTGTGAGAACCAGGAACTAGGGGCCTCTTAAGCTTTCAGGCTTTGAGCAGCAGTTGAGCTGAGATTCATTTGGGTGAGGANNCAGAAGTCTGCAGTCTGAGGAAACAAGATCAGCTGAGGAGTTGGCAAGGTGAGGTTGGCTGTGGCTTGTTCTGTTTCTCTGACCTTTCAGAATTAATCCCAATACCTGGCCTGGTGTTTTCAATTAATAAGACCGTTTAAGATTCGCTCTACAGGAAACTGTGTCTCTGTCTCATCCAAAAGCAGTTCTGGATCGGGAAGCTTTGAGTTAAAAGAAAAATGGACAGACAAGACACACTCCTGAGATGAACTGTGGCTCAGTGGGTAAGAGCTCCTGCTAGAGCAGCACAAGGCACTTGTATAAAAGGGTGAGTGTGGCCACACATCCCTATAGCCCTCATTGCTTTAGGGAGACCATGTGGATAAGTGGGCAGAGACAGGAGGATTGCTGAGGCTTGCTGGCCAGCCAGCCTAGCTGAAAACTCCAAGCTTCTGGTTTAACAAAAGACTCTGTCTCAGGAGGATAAAACAAAGCGAGGGAGCCGAATACCTGATCTCATCCTCTGGCCTCTGCACCCACGAGCATGGCAGCCCCACCCCCGCCCCATGTTCACAGTGCGCATATACCGCACACAACTTCTTTTAAGAAAAAAGGAATACAACAACCAGCCTTGATACTTAAAGTCCCATTGAATGTGTAGATGTGTCCAAAACAAAGGATTTATTTTAAGGTTTTCACCTCAGCACCTAAGAGAAAGCTGCAGAAAATCCCAGGCTGGGGGAAAATGGATAAAAACACCAACCTTGCTTCATTGAGTCCTCAAATCTCTCCACAAGATGAGTGCAACAGCCTTTGTTTGTTCTTCGACTAGAATTCTGGCCCACAAAGCCCAGGCTTGCAATCTTGAGAGAAGCATGTATCTTATATAATAAAGAAAGTAAATGATTAATAAGTATTTTGTTTTTGAAGAATAAAGGTTTTTTTTTTTTCAGATATTCAAATCATGGCAGTGCATACCTGTCATTCCAAGGGGAACACATTCATAGCCAGTCTAGGCTCCATGGTGAGCAACTCTGTCTCAAAAAATCATTACATAATAGATGTTTAATAAAGCAAAAATAATTTATTGAGTGTGAGTCATTCACCAGCCCACTTTCCCTCATGCTTCTAGCTTTTAACATTTATCTAGTAAACCATCAAGGCTTTTCCTCTTCAGCCTCTCACAATGCTTGTGTGGATGGAGAAGGCAGTTCTAGAGAGGGTGTGTGTGTGTGTGTGTGTGTGTGAGAGAGAGAGAGAGAGAGAGAGAGAGAGGTCGAGAGAGAGGTCTGTACATGAGGGTGTGTGTGAGTGGGAGACTCAGTATGTGTGAGTATGAAGATGTGTG
>LZPO01034906.1:2194-12953 GCA_001675575.1 Neotoma lepida | reverse complement strand
TCCTTGGACTGATTGAAGAAGAACATGTATGATCATTAGGGGATGGAGACCCTGTTGGCATCTTCTGCTCCCCCTCTTCCTCACCCTCCTCCTCCTCTAAGAAATCCATCCTTGGCCATTCAATACATTGTTAGTACTTTCATCTGACAATGGTTAGTGACAAGGCAAAAGGGAAACTCAGAGACATTTTATTAACAGTGACATTGACAGCAATAATAACAATAATAACTGAAACAGGAAAATGCAGAAAATCACCCAGACGTTAAAGTCTTGTAAGTTTACCATTTATNTAGAATGGCTGTTGGAGTGTCCACTTTGTTGCTACCATTTCACTGTTGATCTAAAAAGGAATTGTGTGTAAAAGTGAGCTCCTGCTGTATTCAGATTTGACTTTCAAACCAGTGCTGGAGTAGACAGAACCACCAAAAATCCATCCTGACCACGGGATACTCATACGTATCCATGTGCTTGTTCAAGGTGAGAAAGCAGGCTGATGATCGCAGTGGCAGGATAATTACCACAAGATGAGTTCACTTATGTCTAAAACGAACAGCCTTAGTTTCCAGAANTAAGCATGCGAACATCCAATTCCCCTAAGGAACATGTTTTATAGGCTTAGGTATCATTATTAGAAGTATTTCCAGGAGAAAGAATATATTGTCCTTGATGTCTGAAAGTTTTAGAAGCTGTGTCAGCTTAATGTGGGATAGATTCAGGAGCAAAAGAAACAGAAACTTGGGTGAGCCAAAACACAAGTGAGGACTCTGGACAGCTGGTTGAGGGCTGTGGTCATGGCCACTTGGAGACCGGGAAGGTTACTGCTCGTCTTCTCAGTGATGCAGTGGGTACTCTTGTCAACAAAGTTGTCTCTTTTTAAGATGCACATTAAATACTACGTTATATACAATAACTTACAAAGCTCCCTTTCATCTACTCTCTGTATTTTTTTTCTTCTGTCCATAGCTGCCTGTGCTGGATTGGGGTTTTGAAGGATTAAGTGTGTGTGTGTATCTTTAAAATATGTTATACATACATTGCTGTGTGCTCTGTCCCACTTAATTTTGTAGTTGCTGATTTTATGANATACTCTGGATCACATTTACTTTTAAAGATTTATTTTTATTTAAAAAAATCATGTGTGTGTGTGAGAGAGAGAGAGAGGGAGGGAGGGAGAGGGAGAGAGTCACATGTGTGTGGGTACCTGTAGAGGCCAGAAGAGGCTGTTGGATCCCTTAGAACTGGAGTTACAGGAGGTTATGAGCAGCCTGACATGGGTGCTAGGACCCAAACTCAGGTCCTCTGCAAGAGCAGCATATACTTTAACCAGTAAGCTATCTCTTCTGCCTCTAGAGTAGAATTTTTGATGGTAACTGTGGCTCTTATGATTTAGCTTAGTTGGGAATAGAAAGTAAATATTAATGATGGTTTTTATATGGGGTCAGATGATATTCAAAATCAGAGACTGTGGCCCGGTACCCNTTTCTCTGAGTGCTTTACATGGTGGGTCAAATCAGGGAAAGTTTCTTCTCATANCCNTGAGCAACTTTGAGTCTCTGGAGAAATCCAATAACCCAGAGTTATGACCAAGCACCCAGTACCCTGCAGGTGCAAAGAACAAAGGAAATTCCAAGGTCCTTTCAAGTGGGTGGGGTCTNGAGGAGAAAGGCTGAGAAGCAGAAGCAGGATAAGCTAAAAGTTCGAGGCTTTTTAGACAATGCCTCAAAGTTATCCCTGACATAGGAGAACAATTTTGGTCACACCCAGCCTATTGAATAAACCCCAGCACACATAAAGGAGGCCCTGGGAAGGGCCTAGGGAAATGTATCCAAGGCCTTGAGCTGTGAAAAGAGAAGGGCCTTGGCAGTATAGAGACCTGAATGCTAATTCTAGCTCTGCTTCTATCTTGGGTGAATCTGTTAACAAGGAATGAAGAGATCTATGCCCTAGGGTTACTGTTGTTAAGGTTTAAATGAGAGATTGCATGCACAGCTTTGCCCAGACTCTGGCTTGCAGCAGGTGCTTAACTCAACTGATACTGGTGGTCCTCTGGTGACCACATCCTCACCCTATTGAGGTTTCCTTCCAGCTCCACAGGACTGACCTATAAACCCACACCCCTCTTATCACTAACAGCCCTCGTCTCCCCTCCATTTAATTCTACCCCTACCTCAGAGCCTAGGTCTTCAATCCCAATTTTCCATGTATTTTTCTCTTTTTCAAACATAAATCTCTACATTTAGAAAATGTTCAGTTGAATTAGCCATCTGGTCGACCTCAAGAGTTCTTTGGTTTGTCACTTCAAACAGTATAGATGCTTCTTTGGAGTGAGTGGTTCTCTTTGTACTCATGAGACATACACTAAGATGCTTATTTTTTCCTAGATAGGCAAAACCTTCAAGTCTAGGTCGCCCTTCATGGTCCCATGACTCACATTTTATATTATGATCCCTTATCATAGACTCTGGGTTGGGGGTACCTGCCCTGCTTCTGCCTCTGTCTCTTGCAGAGCCCAGATCATTTCTCTACTTTTTTGTACATCTTTAAGCTAGACTTTAACTTCTCTTTGGGTGAATAAAGAATTATGATTACCTTGGTACTGGTTGAATTTCTTGCTTTGCTAGTTGAGGTTCCAATGATTTTGTTTCTTTTTTTTCCCCCTCAACTTGAATGTATGATAGCTTCAAAAACATTTGTNGTATAGAGACCTGAATGCTAATTCTAGCTCTGCTTCTATCTTGGGTGAATCTGTTAACAAGGAATGAAGAGATCTATGCCCTAGGGTTACTGTTGTTAAGATTTAAATGAGAGATTGCATGCACAGCTTTGCCCAGACTCTGGTTTGCAGCAGGTGCTTAACTCAACTGATACTGGTGGTCCTCTGGTGACCACGTCCTCACCCTATTGAGATTTCCTTCCAGCTCCACAGGACTGACCTATAAACCCACACCCCTCTTATCACTAACAGCCCTCGTCTCCCCTCTATTTAATTCTACCCCTATCTCAGAGCCTAGGTCTTCAATCCCAACTTTCCATGTATTTTTCTCTTTTTCAAACATAAATCTCTACATTTAGAAAATGTTCAGTTGAGTTAGCCATCTGGTCAACCTCAAGAGTGCTTTGGTTTGTCACTTCAAACAGTATAGATGCTTCTTTGGAGTGAGTGGTTCTCTTTGTACTCATGAGACATACACGAAGATGCTTATTTTTTCCTAGATAGGCAAAACCTTCAAGTCTAGGTCACCCTTCATGGTCCCATGACTCACATTTTATATTATGATCCCTTATCATAGACTCTGGGTTTGGGGGTACCTGCCCTGCTTCTGCCTCTGTCTCTTGCAGAGCCCAGATCATTTCTCTACTCTTCTGCACATCTTTAAGCTAGACTTTAACTTCTCTTTGGGTGAATAAAGAATTATGATTACCTTGGTACTGGTTGAATTTCTTGCTTTGCTAGTTGAGGTTCCAATGATTTTGTTTCTTTTTTTTCCCCTCAACTTGAATGTATGATAGCTTCAAAAACAGTTGTATGAAGCACACATGGCAAAAGTGGTCCTTGGTGGCCGTAGTGGCAGTTGGAAAAGTCAGTGTCAAGGAATGTGGTCCTTTGATATGTAGTTGCTGCCTGTCTTGCTGATATTGTTAGTGGGAGCCAAGGATCCCCAGGCTGTCATGTCCGAGTGGTTGTTTCTTGGCAGTGTTAACCTGTGTGAGAGGAAGATGAGTTGATGTTCTCTGAAAATAATAGGAAGCACTGATGGTCTGTGCTGGCTAGTTTTAACTGTCAACATGATGAAACCTAGAATCACCTGCAAAGAGAGCTTCAACTGAAAGATTCCCTGGGTTAGGTTGGCACATAAACATGTNTATGGGGGATTATCTTGATTGCTGTGATTGGCAGGAAGACCTACCTCATGCGTGAATGGGCCCATTTTATGGGGTGGGCCCTGAACCATGTAAAAGTATACAGAAAGCTAGCTGAGCATAAGCAAGNAGGCAACATGAGTGCATTTAGGAATTGAAGCCCAATAAACTCTTTTTCTACCACAGGTTGCTTTTGGTCAGAGTATTTTCATCACAGCAACAGAAATGAATCTAGAAACAGGGTCTGATGATAGACTGTGAGGCTAGCTTCCTAGGGACAGATGGTCTGGCTCTGGGGGTAGAAAGGGATCAGGCTAGATCCATGGAGTTCTGGCATCTCAGTGACAGGGAATTGACCNCTGAGGTGCCACATTTGGAGATCAGTGGTAAGAGCTTTTCACTGACGCTAATTAGTTACTTTTCTATTGCTGTGCTAAGATATCATGACCAAGTCAACTTATAGAAGAAAGAGTTTATTGTGGGGTCTATGGTTTAGAGGGTTAGAGTCCATGATGNTGGAGTGGAGGTAGCAGGCGGCAGGCAGCTGGAGCAAGCAGCTGAGAGTTCACATCTTGAACTACAAGAAGGAGGCAGAGAGCACATTGAGACTAGGTCTTTGAAACTTTGAAGCTCACCCCCAAGTGACACAAGTCCTCCAGCAAGGTCACACATCCTAATCCTTCCCAAACAGTTCACCAACTAGCCACCGAGTATTCAATCATGAGCACAACTTAAATGTCAACTTCCAGGGAGAAGAAACTAATGGATCCAAAGGAGACCAGGTGATATAGAGAAGGAAGTTGGTTTTAGAAAATGTGGGCTAGGGATGGAACATGTTGGGTAGCCGGAGTCAGTACAGTGTTTGGTGACTTGGCATCAGGAGAACCAGGAGCTGGAGGAAGAAGAGAATTAAGTACTAGTTGTGTGATAACCACAAAGAAGAGTCTGGTGTGCCTGGTCAAATTTGATGGAGACAGAGTTACAGGGAGACAGGGGCTGCTCTGTCTGGATTCTCTCTCATCACTCACCCTGGCCTCTCAGACTGACCCTAAACCAAGAACTGTTCATTATGTGATAGGTCCAGATCAACAGGATAAGAAAGACTGAGTGAGCCCAGAGGTTCTTTACAGTCACATCCACAGCTACTTGACCTCCTTCCTTCTGCTGGTCCTGAGGCTGGCCAGGAGGTTCCAGATCACTGTTCAGTGCTCTGGGTAGTACTGTAGTCCTGGCTCCTTGTGTTGTCTGTTCTAGTCCACCAACATGAGGGGTATATCTATTCCAAGGAAGCTGAGGTATCTTGTGTTTGAGGATTCGCCAAATGCCTTCAGGAAAAATCTTTCCTTCCCAGTGATGTGTTCCCATAGGAGGCCATGCCAGAAACAGAGAGACTGTCCTGCACTGGTCACCTCCCAGGCCATTGCTCCTGGGTTCCTAGGATAATGCTTTCCAATTTGGAATCTCCAGAATTGTTTGGTTACCACTCTATAACTCTGGACATTTTGATTTAGGAGGCCTAGAGTAAGTCAAATCTATCCCTGTTTTATTATAGTAAACGACTCTAATCTCCANGAAACTGTAGGGTAGGCGCTGGGGCCTAAGTCCTTAGTTNCTGGGAGTGTGTGTTATTGGGGGATCAGCATCCTGGGTCTCACCATGACATCTTTGTCCCCTCAAGAGGAATTTGTTGACCTGGACAAGGGGATGAGTGAGTTCCCAGTCAGTTGATGAACATCTTTTGACTTNCAATTTTTCTATGTGTGGGTGTCAGTCTGTGATAATTTTCAAACTTGGTGTCTTTAAAGTTGAAACCTCTGCTANTTGATCTTAATTACTTAGCTCAGAAGTTTATCAAGAACCAATAANAAGGCCCGGAGAAATGGCTCAGCAGTTAAGAGTGCTNGCTGCTCTTGCAGAAGTCCCAAANTCAGGTTCCAGTTCCCATGTTGGGCGGCTCACAACTGCCTGTAACTCCAGGGGACTTGATGCCTTCTTCTGGCTTCTGTGGNACTTGNATTTATCTGCACATGCCCCCNAAAAGAATACATATAGATAAGANTAGAAAAGTAAGAGAATGTCTTTGGTNTGTTCTAGACACCATAGAAAAAGGCCCTTTATAATGCTTGTGCCAAGGGTGGTGATCGTTGCTAATATAATAGTGCTGACATTTCCTGGCATCTTGTCTGTGTCTACATATAGAGCCATTGTGTGATGTGGAGAATGTTTTGCTCAGGGTTGCCCTCTTGGGATATACCTTTTGTTTTTAAAAGAGTTTCAGGAAATGACCAGTCATACCCCCAGTATACATTCCTGCATCCCAAGTGCTGCTTCCTAATANAGAGGTTTACTTAAGTCAGTTGCATACCTCAAATCTTGAGATGAGATCTGAGGTCGGCCCTGTTCAGTCCTAAGGCCCAATTCANGGTGAAGTGTTCTGAACACAGTTAGGTGCTTAACTGCTTCTCTTTCTGTCCAGGTTCTTTGCATTATGGATTAGTCAGGTGCTGGCTAGTCCTTAGTCTTCTCAAGAAAGAAATGTACTTGCTTGTGGAAGTGAGAGTCATTGCAGCCTGCAGATTTTGGCGGTGTGCCTCAAGGAGAGGAAGGAACACGGGTTGTGCATGCTTGATAATTTATCAGAATTGGCAGCTGTGCAGGATTTGGAGATGAATACTTTGTTATCAATATATGCATACTTATTCTATACCAAACTCATGATTCCTGCCCCACAGAGCTTGCCATCAAAAGTAAGNGACTATTAAATAATTGGAAAGATATGGAATTATGAATTGGTAGTTCCCTGTGTCTACACAACAAGTCACATAAAAGGAAGACACAATTGGGAGGTCCATGCATGGTATCTAAAGGATAAATGAGTTAATTCAGTGACAAAGAGGATCGGGAAAGAGGAGGAACATGGTTAGGCACAAGGACATCCNGCCTGAAGGCATGAGCTTGGAAGGAGCACAGTGAGTGTGAGGAAGTGGAGAAAGGCCCTTCTAACCACAGCACAGATGGGGCAGGGCATNAGTGGAGGGTGAAGGGGTGGGCCGACGCTGAATCCTTCAGATGTCATAAGACACTGGGAGCATTGGGGAGTGCTTCTCTGGGGAGTCTTCAGAACACTGTTAGATGTTCATCCTTTACTCTTCTGCCCGTGTTGGCTAACTCATTGGACAACCACTGGTGAATCCTTAGTAGANCTCAGAATTGGACTCTTGGCGTGCAGTNGACAGAGGGCAGTGAGTGGCCAGATCTTGTGTGTGGAGTGCTCTGGGGANGAAAGGGTAGGGAAACCAAAAGGAAACCTTTGTTATTCCAGTGAGAGATGATAGTAACTTTGCTTAAGACGGCAGTGGNGGTGGAGGNTGTGGAGCCGAGAACACAGATAAACAAGTCATTTGTGGTAAGAAATTGAAGTACTGGTANCATACTGGCTGTTGGGCTTGAGAGGGAGCAAGTTCAGGGGACTTNAGCTTCTATCAGCTACTGGCAAGATGGAAGCTTTCTGTAGATTGAGACAGGACTCTTCCATTTACTAATTAAATTATAGTTAAAATGTTGATTTAAAAATAAAATCCTGAGCTAAAATACAGCCTTTCTTTCTTTCACAAATTATCACATCCTGTGGTTGGACATTGTCGTGGGGCCAAGAAAAATATTTTAATACTTAGTTGGTTTTGCTGTTTTGAATCCCTGTACACCTCCCCAGAGAGGCCCGCTGCAGGATGGCCCTGCAGCCTGACTCAGCACATGCTTCAGGGATCCAACAAAACGGGAATGCCAGTTTTTAAAGCTGCCCTTCAGTGGGCTGTCCACACGCTCACAAGTGCAGATTCTGGGTGGAAACTGTTTTAATANCAGCACATTATTACTTTTGTATTTCTCTATTGAAGTGTTTTTATTTTGAGTATCAGTATTTTTATTTACTGTATCATGGTGAGAGGTGTTTTAGGTGCTGATGGTAGAAGCATGACAATAGTGATAACTTAGTGGTAACAGTGGTNGTATTGCTCATAGTGATGTTGGAGGTATTGCTTGTGGTAGTGTTGATGTTTCTGGTGGTGATGGTGGATATGTTGCTTGTGTGATGTTAGAGGTNTCACTCATGGGGATGTTGGAGGTTTTNTTCATGGTGTTTGGTTGTGATGCTCTTAGTGATGATGGTATCTATAATGATAATGCTGCTGATNGTGGTAAAGATGCTAATTTNATGGTGGTAATAATGTTGGGAGTGGTAGTGATGATTGTGGCAGCCATAGTTGNGACCACAGTGATGGTATCTGTGATGAATGAGGCATCAGTATTGAGGACCACTGTTGGGCTCTGAGGAGTACACGCTGCATGACCCATTGCCTAGGCCTTGGCTAGGAATCAAAGTTGTGATGGAGTTGGCAGAGTGTTCTGCATTGCTCATCTTTGCCTTCCGGAAGCGTGGGTTTGATGGAGGCATGTAGCCATTCGCCTGTAGTNGTGGATGGAGGGAGGCCATAGAACTGAATGGAGAGTTTNTGTGGAGCAGGTATCATGTATTGGCAGGATTGTACATGGTTGNAGCAGTNTCTTAAGGTGTGAGGGAGGGGGAATTGGACTCAGCTCCATTCTTGTTTCCTCAGTTACTACTGAGCTTTTCCAGCAAGTCTTCTGTTCCTTTCTCCTCCTCATTGTGACCTTTAATGCTCTTATGCCAGACTGTCATTTTCCTTTTCTCTAGGTGATGGGCACTTTTTAGCTCTGGGGGCTTGACCAGTTCTCCTGCAAGTCCTGGTTTCTGTGTCTTGCTTTTATTTTCTCCTTTGATCCTGGCATCTGGTGAGTCATAGGTCATGGTTGGCTTGTTTGTTTGTTATGTCCTCTCTCTCTCCATGAAAATACAGGTCCTAGGGCTGGAAAGATGGCTTGGCATTTGAGAACACTGGCTGCTCTTCCAGAGGACCCAGTTTGATTCCTAGCACCCACATGACGGCTAGCAACCAGTAACTCCAGCCCTAGGAGATCTGATGCCCTTTTCTGACCTCTGTGGGTACCAGACACACATGTGGTACACAGCCACACATGCAGGCAAAACATCCATACACATAAAAATAGAAATAAATCTTAAAAAGAAAAGGAAATACAGATTCTATGAAAGTAGACTTTATGCACTGCCTTATCCCATCACCTGTTCTAGATTATGGTACATAATTGATGCTTACTAAATACTTGTTGAATGAATAATGAAATTATTTAGCTGCCCTTCCTCCTGTTGGGTCAGTGGGTGTAATAATGCTAATCTCTGTGGTGCTCTTGANGGTGAAGTGAAGTAATTTGATTAAANCACCTGGCATGTCCAGCCAGACACACNAGGGCTGGTGAAGNCTTGGATTTCTCTTGANACTTCTCTTTCCTAAAACTTCTTTGTCTTTGGTAGCTACAGAACGAGTCCTGGTTAGCTTCTTGTCTCCACTGTTGCTTCTCCATTTTCCTCATGACTTTCTGTTTTGTTTTGTTTNTTTCTTTCTTCATCAGGCCCAGGATCCAAACCCCAGGGCTCTTTCACTCACCNTGACAGGGCTCTGCCAATGCACTAAAGCCCAACCCCTATGGCTTGTCTGTNTTTTGTCTCCTACCTGGCTAGTTCTGAAGAAGATAGTAATTGCTACCTTATAAGATATGAAGGGCTGTTCATCANTGNTGCTTACTGTTACTGCCAGCTGTATAAAAACAGCCCAGGGAGTCTAGAATCACATAACACACCACACTAGAATCATTATATAATTATGNTGACTAATGGCCTATTTTAGTAATAAAGTTTTGTTAAGCTGGAAGATAAGCCAGCATCCGTGTCATATGACTCACAGCTGCCTGTAGCCCCAGCCCCAGAGGTTGCAACAGTGTCTTCTGGCCTCTGTGTACCCGTCACTCATGTGCACATTCCCATATACAGGTACATGTCCCCATGATTTAAAATAAACCTTAAAACCACCACACTCCTGCTTTTCTTGGTTTACAGCAACTGTGGAAGTGTAGTTTGAGAACCACTGTAGATGACAAAGAACTTAGGATCCATNCAAAGTTTTGAAAAGATGAGATGGCTTAATCCCTGTCCCCAAGAGTCCTTTTGCTACCTTGCCATATTGGTAGCTCAGGGGACAGAAGGATGTGGGGCAGGTGAACCTGAAAGTCGTCCTTACTCTCTGCTTACTGTGGCTGGCCGGGCTTGACATGATGATTGGGCCCCAAGTCTTCTCCTGATGGCTATAGGAGGAAGATGCTGGTCCTGTGTGGATGTGGAAGGCATTCTCAATGTGTCCCTCACTGTCTTTGTGTTGTGCCCCTGCTTTAGATGCCATTAGAAGCCAATTGTTTGCATGATTAGCCCAACTTGTAGCTAGAAAGAAAATCTTACTTACTATCCTGAAGAAATTAGGCCTACAGTGTTGCTCACTGTACTTTTTTGAGTGGGTCATAACATGCTGAACTCATTAACTGTGGTAGCCNTTCAGAGAATGTTTTGTCTTTGATATTCAGATTGACACAGTGTGCTAGCTATAAATGANTATGTCCGCAAATAAGTCTTTTTAAAACAAGTAACTTATGGACTAAACATCTTACACCATATTCACTAAGACAGCTGGCCTTTTTAATAAAAACTATAATTTGTTTATTATATAATACCATAGGAACTCTTGGAGAAAAACTTGACTGTGGCATAACATATACCATTGGGCATAGAATTTGACAAGTCTGGATTTGGACTTGAGCATCTATCAGGAGTAGGATTTCTTGTTTTGTTTTTAAACTAAAAGCAGGGGACTCAAAGTCATATGCCTTGCTTCAGGTCCTTTTTCTTCTATTGGAAGATATTTAGTGGCAAGACCCAGCTTCACTATCTAACCCAGCAACGACTGTAGCATTT
>LZPO01034905.1:411916-429579 GCA_001675575.1 Neotoma lepida | reverse complement strand
GTAGGGGAGGAGAGATGAGAAGGGAGAGGGGATGAGAAGGGAGGCGGAGGGCTTTTCTGAAGAAGCAGAATGACATTAACAACAAAATAAGCTGCAGCTTTATTCCACTGTGCAAACACACACAAGATAAAGTTTAAAATGTTAAATAGCAGATAAATAATCAAAGGCCTACCAGGCCCAAATGACATGGTCATTATCTGGATGGGTCTGATGCTTTAGTGATGCCCAGGAAGTGAAATCTTCCTTGGCGAGGCAAGGGGACAGAAGCTGCCCACTATGTTCTCTTCACTGAGGCTTTCCATCTACTGTGTGTCCTTGTGCCCCAACATATCCTTCTGTGTTTCTTCCTCTCCACTCCTGTGAAGACAACTATGATGTTGTAGGCTGTACAGGGATGAAAACAAGAAAGTAAACATTGAATGAGCCTTCTAATGGAACAGCAGTATCAGTAGATGAAGCAGGAGGAGGAGTTGTCTGAAGAAGTGGAAAGATATTCTCAATGAAATGAGCTTCGGGATGCTCTCCGTTTTGTAGAAAGATCAACCAGAAACAGTGGGGTCTAGTTTGTATGTGAATCTTTATTTTGAAATGGAGGAAGACTGTGAAGAACTTACGGAAAGCAAATGACGTCCATTCTCTGGCCCACTATAAAATGAAATGGCTACATGATGTTAAGCCTTAAACCTTTTCTTCTATCAGGAACTTTCTTACATTCTCTATTTACATTTTAAATCATTAAGGGGAAATCCTCCTTCATTCTTATGCTCTCTCTCTCTCACAGCCAGATCTAAAGTTTAGATATTTGTACTAAGCCTTTACTATATGTCAAATCAGTACTTGGTTTGTTTGTGATAACACTATGGTTCAGAATCAGAAACTTGCTAGGCAAGCACTCTACCACTGAGCACAGTGATTTGATTTTTATTTTTAATTAATTTTTTTTTTACTTTTTGAGATTAAAGTATAATTACATCACTTCCCAGTTTCATTTCCTCCCCCCAAACTCTTCCATATTACTCCTTACCCCCACCCTCACCCCTTTTCTCTATCAAATTCATAGCCTCTTTTGCCTTAATTGTTGTTAAATATAGGCATATTCTTAACTATATAAATATAACCTGCCTAGTCTATACAATGTCATGTTTTTAGACCTGACCATTTGGTACTGGATACTCAATTGGTGTGCTCTCCCTAGGGCAGTGGTTCTCAACCTGTGGATCTTGACTCCTTTGGGGTTTGAATGAGCCTTTCACAGGGTCACATATCAGATATCCTGCATATCAGATACTTATATTATGATACATAACAGTAGCAAAATTACAGTTATGAAGTAGCAATGAAATTAATTCATGGTTAGGGGTCATCACAACATGAGGAACCTTTAGGGTTGCAGCATTAGGAAGGTTGAGAATCACTGCCCTAGGGGATACTATTTTCTACTTTTCAGCACTATGTCTTAGTTGTCTGTAGTTTTCTGTCTAGGGTTGAGGCCTTACGAGCTTTCCCCCTTCCAAAATAGCATGTCTATTGTGGGCATCTTTGTTCAGGAAATGCTTAGGTAGCCATGTTAGTGAGACATCATGGGTGTAGTTCCTGACATTCCTAGGAGACACAACCTGAAAGCAAAGTTCATATCTCCTCTGGTTCTTTACAGTAGTCCTGTACCCTCTTCCACAATGATCCCTGAGCCTTGGGTACAGGAATTATGTTGTAAATGTATCATTTGGGTAAACATATATACACACAGGCATACATACATGTGTGTGTCAACAATTAAAGAAAAAGAAGGCATAAATTTAAGAGAAAGAGCAGGGATGTTACATGGGAGGGGTTAGATAGAGAAAAGATAGGAGGGAAATAATGTAATTATGTTATATTTCAAAAATAGCTATGAGGGCTATCTTGATCAGATTATTTGAAGAAGGAAGATGCACCCTAAATGTGTATGGCACTGTCTGGGACAGCCCAGATAGAAGTACATGGAGGAAAGAAACACCACTGTTCACCTTCTTGCCCTCACTCTCCCTGGCAAGTTCATCAGTGTCCTTGCTGTGGCATTCCTTCACCAGCATTAGAACCAACTTCTCTGGGATTTCAGCATAGACTAGAGACCAACAGCCCTCTAGGAATCCTCCAGGCCTCAGCACTATATTGGGACTATTGAGACTTCCTGCCTCACTTGTGAGCTGAACAACTACTAGATTCTCAGCCTCTCCAGTGTGAAACAGCCATTGTTTTACTACCAATATGCCATTACCAATATAATAAGCATATATAAGTGTTTGTGCGTATATGTGTGTGTATGTGTGTGTGTGTGTGTGTGTGTATATATAAAATAGTTCTGTTCCTTTAGAGAACCCCGACTAATACAATGACTTATGAAGGTTTGATGTTTCTTGAATTTTGTTTTACCAGCCCAATAGCATTCAGTTTGTAGTGTTTATAGATTTATTATTAATGCCAATAAATAATAGTGATCACTTCCCAGTCCCAAACTGTGGATTCCACCTTAAGCATCTGTGAGGTCCTAAAGCCCCTTCTGATGATCAACAACTCTGGCATTGTTATATTCGTTGTGTGGGTTTGTAAAAAGAGCTTCCTGTGTTGTTTGTAGCTTTCAGCAGTGTGGATAACACAGCAGAGTCCCTGGGCCTTTCTCCTACCAGTGGAGGAACATGGGTCTCCGTGACTACTCCTACAGTCCCTCTCTACCTTTAACCTAAGTACCACTTCCTCAGGCCAGTTCTTAAGGGATTCTGCGCTCTTCCTACCTCTTGGTTCCTTTTCTCATTACCCCCTTGCAGACATGGATCAGTTATTCCATGACATCCCCACACAGGCTGGATCATGGTGTGTAGTTGACTACCTGGGGCAAAAGTGACAGCACAGTTCTCTCCCATGACATGTCTCTTCCTTGTACTTCCGAGTTTTCAGTCTCAGGCACCTTAGGTGCCTGATTCTCAATGTAGGTACCAAATACACTGTATGGTCTTTAATTTAAAGAGTAGTTTAGAATTTTAACTCACTCTGAAAATCTCAAATACAGACTGCAGCCCCATCTTATTGCAAAATAGCCACACATCATTGTGACACGTAACACACTTAGATGATCCAGGCTCCTAATGCTGAAGCCATGAGCTTAGGTACTATGTGCTAGATGTTTGATTTGATAATGAGCTTTTCTCAGTTAATGTGATCATTTTTAAAATTCAGATGATACTCATCCCTCATATACTGAATTGTGTCCAGAACTAATTGTGGTAATGATTATACAACTTCACAAATGACAATTTGACATTTCTTTACTATTACTACCACCACCACCACTCACACACACACACACACACACACACACACATACACACACATTACTCATAATGGTTCAAGAGAGGGGAGAAGAATTGTTATCCTCTGGCACTGTGTAATAAACAAAAATGTTTTCTTGTAATAACAGCAGAAATAAGGTGGTTTTATTTTATTTTGTATTTATTTGAGATAAAGTCGCACTATGTCGCTTTGCCTGGCCTAGAACTCACTTTGTAGGCCATGTTGGGTTGTTCTCAAACTCACAGAGTTCCACCTGCCTCTGCCTCTTGAGTGCTGGGATTAAAGGTGGGTGCCACCACACCTGACATTAAGTGTTTTTATTAACTACATATGACTCAATCAATAAGCCTTTCAAAATGATCCACACAAGATAGTTACTGACAACCATGCTAATTAAGCCAATTTAGAGTATAAGAGTAATTTAATAGTGGCCAGACCAAGAGTAAGTTAATGCCTCCAAAATGTCTCTTGGTGACAAAGCTTGGAAGTATAGCATTTTTAAAGACAAAAGCCACAGTTACATCAGTGTTAGAGGGGCTTAGAGTAACCTTGTAACATCTGTCTTTTTGCAGAACTTAGCATTTTCCAGACATAACACAACAATTACTTTTGATTTACATTTCATCTAGTTATTTTGGTTTTCTGATTTAGCTTGCACAAACATTAATTATTTTGGTTAATACATCAGGACCATGGTCAGGGTCACAAACAGCCCCAAAATGTTGCCAAGGCGGATATGGCTATTGAGGGGTGGAAGCAGAGAGGTGTCTAGGCAGATGTAAAATGGAGTCAGAACAAGATGGTATTACCTTAGTCACTTCATTCTTCCTTTTCTTTTAATTATTCTCAAACCCTTGATCATGGCTAAGGGGTAAATATTGGGTCCTTTGAGTCATTAGCTTAATTGAGGCATCTTTGATGAATTTTAAGAGGCAAATTACTATGCAAGAAAGTCCTGTAAAAGAAGAAGAGTAAGGGGTCAGGTAGGCCAGTGAGGAGGGTTGTGAGTGCCAACGAAGCAGTTTGTGGTATCAGAAATTATTAACTAACTCTTCTGTTGTCTCTTATCTAAATTATGTCTAACCTTTAAAAATTATCTTTGATAACTCCTGATTTGTTAGCATAGAAGCAACAAGCCTCACTTAGTGTCACACAAAGTCTTCCCTGGGACATGTCCAGTTCACAAATCTGCCACCAGTCAACTCACGGTGTTTTCAGCTCCTGTGTGAGCCTTGAGGACATAACACAGCTAAGTTCACTGCTTTTACAGACTGAACTCCTGGTTGTTCCCAAGTCATATGTTGTTCATGTCACTGCCATTGTGATCTAAGTTGCCTATAGGGCTCAGGTGGCCCCTCACAACCCCAATTGTCTGGGAGACCTGAAGCTCCTTCCCCAAAGCAGCCACTGTCAGCTTCTGCTGCTGCCCCTTGCTTAAGTTCAGCAGTTACTCCTTCCTCATAGAAGCCTATCCCATAATAGTCAAGGTTGAACTAAAAATATGTGTGCATCATGTCTGGAGCTGGACAGAAGGAAAGCCTGGCTTCCTCGAACAGTAGGCGCCTTGATGCTAGGCACTCTTGGAGCAGAGGCCAAAACCAGTCTGAATTCTCCGGGTTACTAGTGGTGACATACATTGGCACATTAGACTCACACAGGCTTCCTCTCCTCAGCACTTATTGGCTCTTTGCTTACAGCTGTGGGTGGAATGTAAGGGGTAAGCTAAGGATGAGCTATGTGTGCATCATGTCCAGAGCTGCACAGAAGGCAAGTGTGGCTTCCAGGAACACCAGGTGCCTTGATGCTAGGCACTCTCAGAGCAGAAGAGGTAGGAGAAAAGAAAGTTGAGTAAGGAGGCCTGGCAAACAGGCAGAACCGTGCCTTTAGAATACGCTGGAACATGGAGCCACCACACGAACTTTGGAGTCTTCCTGGATACTAGGTAGGATCCTGAGGAAGGGATGCCGCTTGGTTGCAAACTGATTTGGACTCCGACAATGAGGGAGGGACAGGAACTTACACTGAGCAAAGGAACTTTGTGTGGAAATTAGAAAGCCTTCCCATGAAGCACACTCTCCAAATTCACAGCCTGAGATTTCCACAGGCTAGAGATCATGTTGACATTACAATGTAAGGGCCCAGTGTTTCTGCCTGAACACTAAATGCGCAGTGGGCCTAGGGTTTAAAGGGGTAGGGGCCAGGTCTTGGAGTTGAGTATAACAGCATTCTTCATGTTGAATCCTACAATCCCGTATGGCCACATGGACAAAGTTCAAACATGTCAATTAAAAAAAAAATACTCTCTGGAAGATGTTTTTGTTTATTCTTAAGTAGCAACTCAGAATTGAAAAACATTAAATTAGGAAAATTATGAAACTTAATCTAAAAAGAGTCACATAAATAATTTACTTTCACGGTAGTCTTGGAAACACAAAATGACTAAAGCAGTTAGATTGGACAACTGCAAATAAACAACCAAGTTTTGTAATAAAATATTTTCTAAGAATCTTGATCAGAGTCTACTTGTAATGTCCTGCCTAGTGGTACTTGCAACCAAAAATGCTTATGCTACATGAGGTCCAGGCCTCCTTGAATATCAAGCGCTTTGAATTGAGAGAACATTAGAATAACTCGCTTGTTGAATAAAATCCTTTAATAAAAATCACTCTATGCACAAGTTCAAGAATCTACACAATAGACAACTTTGTACTACATAATTTTCAGAGTTGCCACTTGGAGCATTCCTAACGGTAAACAGCAATATCCTTAGCACAAGTGAGGCCTGAGTTCTAACATTAGCATTGCAAAAGAAAGGTGGATATAACACCACACTAATAGTGCTAATAGTGTTTCTAGTGTTCTGGATGGGACACCAATGTTAATCATTTTTCAAATACTAAATGCAATCCTTTTGTCCTGTGGTAAGGGCTTCCTATAGCCTCAAGACATATACTTTAGACATAGAATACAGTGCCTCAGAATTTCAGGCAGGTCAGAATTCTGCCTAAGTATATTCCCACGCAACTTTCCTCTCCCAGAGAGATGAACCAATATTCAGAGAAATAAAGGACTTGTTTCCAACCAAATTGCTGACTCTCTCCAAACCTTTAATATGCAAAACACTTATGATGATTTAGTGCAATGAAGGAGGACTTCAAATAATTTCAAGGACTTATGGGAGAAAATAAACACAGGAGCCTATCTGAGTGTGAATGCTTTTGGCTAGACAAGAGGCACCCGTATGCCTAGAAAAACAGATAATGCTTGGGAAACACAAACAATGCAGAAACACAGAACTATGGGGGATGGAGTACATGCAGAGCTCATAAGGGCATGCCTGCTCAAAACCTCTAATCAACATTCAGAAATAATCCTTGAATATTCAGTTTACTGGTCAGAGGCCTCCATGAACATGATACTGATAACTCATAATATCCTCCCAGACCCCTGACCCCAGACCCCAAGAAGTTTCATCAGACTCCTTCCAAAGAATCTTGTCAGGAGAATGGGTCGACACTCCTCTCCTGAGGGTGGAGAACCTCAGGTGGCCATCCCTAAGCACATGTACATAAGAGTGAAACTCAATGGACTCACCAGGTTGTATTATGTAAGAATAAAGAAGAAGATGTCATGGACTCATGAGGGATGGGAGAAGCAGACCCAGGAGGAGTGGGGGGAGGATAGGAAGGGGTAGAAATGATGTAAATACAGTACTCGTGTACAAAATTCTCAGTAAAGAAAATTTAAAAAGTCAAACACAGTACTTCAGGCTCTGAGATGCCAGCTCACCCCTACTGGGAGACCCGAGGCAGAGGCAGGAGAATCTGTGGAAACTCACGGGCCAGCTGGCCTTGCTTATACAGAAGTGAACCCAATAGACCCTGTCTCAAACAAGATGGAAGGCACCCCGTGTTGTCTGCAGACCTCCACATGGGTGCTGAGATAGGTGTGCACCCACTGAATACTCATAGACTCACAAGTGACATAAAAATAAACTTCTCTCATTTTAGGGAGGTGAATGCCAGGCTGAGAGAAATAGAGTTCTCTAATACCCACACAGTGAACTTTTTTATAACACAGTAGGAGCTGTGCATTCAAAAGCTTACTTTGAGTTAATCCAGTGCAGGAGGACATTTCACAGTTTGAAGATGAACATGACACCAAACTGACAGTGAATATTTTTGGCTAGACAAGAGAGGCCCGTATGCACAGCAAAATGGACAAGCGTTAGGGGCANGCAAGTAACACATAAATGCAGGCCTGCCATAGGGAAACAAGGTCAAAACATGGAACAGGCAGAGGCTCACGAGGGCAAGCTTGCCCCAAACCTCCGATTTGGAAATCATCTGTGAATGTTCCGTTTATTGGTCAGAGGCCCCATGGACACCACAGAGCTCATAACATCCTCCTCAACCCCTGACCCCAAGAAGTCCCATCAGACTCCTTCTAAAGGACCTGTCAGGAGGAATTACAGTAGGGACTCCTCTCCTGGGGGTGGACATATCCCTTATTTTCCTGAAGTTGTGTAAGTCATGTTTTTAAAATTCCATGTAGACTTGTAAAAACTGCTTCCATGATTGCTTTCAGCTCTGTGTACTGTAGATAAAGGTGCAGATCCCAGACCTGCGGGCTGCTAATGCAGGATGTATCTCATGGTCATGAAAATCCTTTTGTTATAACATTTTAAATGCTATATGTTTTAGGTCTTTGAAGTGTTTGAAGATCACCTATCCTAAAATGTATCTCTATATGACCTTGAAAACATACCTAACATGACTATAAATTTGATTGCTATTGATGACTATTAAACTGTATTCTTTACTATCCTAAATAACTTTTCAGAACTTAAACTTTACATTTTTAAATGAGCTATATAGGTACAATACCTTAAACGAGAATAGAAACATATATACAGTATAACAAAAATAACCTTAAATTTGTATCAATATACAAAAATCCATACCAATATAAAATATTTGAGACTAATGGTTGTTCAAAAGTAGACTCAGCAATGCACCCTCTTATCCCATCATTTCTATACTATATCCCCCTTTTTTTCCCTTCAGAAAGAGATCCTTGAATTTAATCTTCTTTGCCCAGCTTTTTCCCTGATCATGACTGATAACAACTTGTAATCAACCCCCCTAAACAATGACAAACGTCCATAATTCATTGAACAACCAAAAACCATTCATACCACCTTTTGGGAATGTGGGCATCATGTTCTCTATACTGCTTCCTATTGTCTGGGGGCTATGGCATCTTTAGGGAACCCTGAGAAAACTGAGACAATGATCAAGTCCTGGAAAAACTAGCCATAATATTTGTTGTTCAGTCTCTGTGTGATGGGAAAGTATAGAGCTTATCTGAAGTCCTGGCTGGAGTAATCTGTAAGGCTGGACCATCACATCCAACAGCCTTGAAGCTGTTCTGGATTCAGAACTCTGAGGAAACTGTAAAAGAGGCATTTTACAGTTACAGATCCAGCATCTGAGAGGCTGGATCACCTGGGCCACCCATTTTCATTGGTGTCTGGTCCCCTTGCTCTGCAAACACTCAAACTTTTAAAGGTAACATACATATCTGCATTAACCAAGTATGGAATGTGTGGTGTGTACAAGTCAGCCAAAGATGATTTTTTTGTTCTGTGTTTGAGCAGGTAAAAGGCGTCTGTCAACTTTATAAGTCCATTTGGACTACATAACCAAACTGTAATATACATCTCTATCCCTGACATATGAAATTATAGCATGTACTAAGTCATGAGGACACTGTAGCCAACAAGATTTATCATGTCTCATCTCCAAGCTGTCCTCATGTAGAGGATCAGCTTACATGTTGCCTGTCCTGTAGCTTTCTTGGCTTCCTCCCCCATGTCTGTAGCCAAGATACTCAGAAGGTTTTCCCAGGTCAAATCTGTTCTCTATTAACCTGGAAGAAACCCACAGCCTTTCGCTTCCTGTGGAAACAAAAGCATAACCTATTCTCCAATGTAATGCATTTTTTTACTTCCATTTTAAAGTTAAGGCATCCCTAATGTATATAGGTTGTTTTAATTTAGCAGTCCCTTCCACAATCCAATGTCTCTCAGCAGCTGTTGTCTGTTCATTAGCACTCAAAAAATTCAAAATTAACGAAGCACCATATAAGGTCCAAACTCCCTGTTATAGTATTTCCCATCCTTATGTGGCTTATTCTTGTTTTTAATTACTTTACTTCTATCTTTAAAGACTTTGTTATTTTTAAACTATTTTTATGACTATAGCCTTTTTCCTTTTTTTCTTAAGCCTATGTACATTGTTAAACACCTGTCTCTTATACACATCTAGATGTGTATAAGAGACAGAGCCTACACATATTTTTTAAACACACTGTGATCCATTTAGAGCCTCTTTTCCATCTGAACCTGTTTTACTGTGTATCTGTAAACTTTTCTGTCTGCATGAGGAAAACCTTAAAGTGACGAGCAACTTAGGTCATGGCATGCTGGTGGCTCAAGCCCACAGGAAGTGGCCAGGAGACATGTCTCTGTACTACAGCCCACATGAGAGACTGCAGGACTAGGAAGCCATGTTTGGCTCCATTTTTGTGTGTTTGGAATGTTTTTTTACACTTCCTCAGACCTTATGTGGATATACGTGGCTGGATGTTGGGCACCACATATGTAGGTGGATTTTTCTTTGGGCCATGAGCTCACAAAAAAATAACACAGAGACTTATTAATTATATAAGCTTGGCCTTAGCTTAGGCTTGTTCCTAACTAGTTCTTATAATTTAAATTAACCCATATTTTTTAATCTATGTTCTTTTATGTGACTCAGTTACCTTTACTCTGTGTTGCCCATCCTGCTTCCTCCCGTCTGGCTGACAACTCCACCTTTCTTTTTCCAAGAGCCTTCTTCTGCCCCAAGAAGTCACTGCTATACCTCCTGCCTAGCTAGTGGACATTTAGCTTTTTATTAAACCAATCACAGTGACACATCACACAGTGTAAAGGAATATTCCACAACAAGGTACAAAACATTTCTTTCTGTTGGATGCTTCTTTTAACCATCTCATGTGACCATTTGGAGTCATTCTGTTTTATGAGCATATTGTCTGAAAAGTCCCAGCAATAGTGCACATATTGAGGAGATTCAGGATTGCAATTCTGACAGTACATACAAATAACCAATGCCACAAGACAGGCTATCATTACACCCCTGATCCCAATACTATCTTCATAATAAAGCTCTTATCAATGTCTACATAATAGACATTGGGGAGAGGTCTGTGGAATGCTTGCTGGAAATATTCATTTTAAAAGGTTTGACAATGAGATGTATTCTTTTTCCCTTATGTATGACCCATAGGTCTCTCTGCCCCCAAAACTTTACTGAGACCACAGTAGGTAAACTGAGGGAGGGATATAGCAACTCGGCCACCTTCAGCTTTCCAGTTTCTCCATCTGGTATTACTTAACTGGAAAGTAGATACAATTAAAGCTCAACATAGCATGCCGTTGAGCCTGCATCCCAAGGCCACAGCCAGACTCACAGTTGAGCCTGAATGAGGATAGAGAACTAGGCCTCCACTTTCTCAGAGCTTAGCATGAGGTAGATGTCACAGCAGGTTTTCTGAAGGACAAGGTGTGGTGTTACCTGTAAGGGGGGTTCTCCAGGAATTTCTTTTTTGCCCTACTGGTGATGAGACCCAGTTCCTCAAACATTCTAGAGAAGCATCACTCCTGAGGTGCCCCATCAGCTGTCTGCTATATAGGAGCATTTAGAAAATAGGTTATTTAAATTTTTAATTTTATGAGTATGGATGTCTTGCCTGCATGTATGCCTGTATACCATATATGTGTCTGGTACCTGGGGAGGCCACAAGAGGGGTTTGGATAACCTGGAGCCAATTACAGATGGTTGTGAGCTGCCATGTGGGTCCTGGGACTTGAACCCTGATCCTCTGGTAGAGGTTCTTAACTGTTGTACCATCTCTCCAGCCTCAGAAAATAGGTTCATAAATCTTATTAGTTGAGTTCAATGGTAGTGCACTTCTGAAGCCTGTTCAAAGCCTTTTATTCAATCTCCATTGCTAATAAAAATCACCTCCATAAAGTTTTCCTTGAATATTGTTATGTGATTTGTTTTGACATTAGAATACTATTTAATATATTAACTGAACCCTTCTCTGTCTGTTTGTAGGATTGGTTTAAGACTAGGAGCACCAAGTATAGGGAAAATAAGAAGCCATTTTGCTCAGGGTTGCACTACCTGGTACCCAGAATAACTCTCCCTGAAGAATCAGGAACAGCTCTACACTGCCATCTTTGACCTGGGACCACATCAGGACAGATTCTTCTGGACTCACCAAAGGCTGGATCATGGGGAAAACTGGATTACACAGAGCAAAAGGACCTACTCATCAAGAACAAGGAAAACATCTCCAGTTCAATACACCTGGGAATAATGCTCACACACGCATAATCAGAAACAAAAATATTTGAGCCTAGAAAGAGACTTTCAAAAGACATGCGGTGTTCTAAGTTAGCCTCAAAGAGTAGAATTAATCCCCAGCTGTCAAGTCTATCCTTACAGACTTTCATAGAAGCTGCTAAGAGCCACAGTTCAAGAGTGGTATTCATCAATGGACACTAAGCCAATGTGGTTCTGGAGTAAAGGCAGTCATGGAAAGTATGCGAGTGTGCAAATGATTATGTCTCAGTTATGGAAACATAAATATAAAATGAAAATTTACTGCCCGCTTCTTAAATGTGTGTAGGAAGGCTGGATTCCAGGGAAGCTATCAAAATGGTACAAGGAAAGGTGCTGAGCACAAGGTCAAAGTTGGGTCAAGATCAAATCAAAGGCTGTCTAACCCTCTCCATTGTCTGAGACCCATTGGGGTACCAGATGTGTAACTTGAGGTGGGGAAGTGGGTGGTGGGATTGATATTCACTGTAGTGTATAAACTGTAAAAGTAAGCATTCACTGCCAAGGAGTAATGTGGGGGTTGGAGATGGCTGAATAAAGATACTTTGCCCAAGTCAGTCCAAGGTGATCAGACTGGGTGTGTGCAAGGATGAGGATGCAGAGCAGACATTGGGAGTGCTAGGCTGTGCAAGGACAGCTCCACTGACTGAGCATGAGCTTTGCTACACCTGGACCAGGCAGACACAAAGTCCTAAGTTCAGAGTCCAGGCCCAGTCTCAAAGAGCTCAGGAGAGATGATGGAGAGCTTGGTCATCCATCAAGATTTTTGTCAGCAACTGAGAATTCTGGGTGTCTGGAAGCAGACTCCTTCCCCCTCCATGACCTCAGGAAAGCAGGGAAATAAAAACACACCGTGTGATAAGAATGATGGAAAATTCCAGTGAGTCTGAGGTGCTAGCCATGTCTGCTTCAGAGAGGGGGAGTGGGGGTAAGGGAGAGCAGGGGCACCAGGACACTTCGTGAAGGGAGAGAAGAAGCTGAGAATGTAAAGGAGTAGGATGGAGAAAGGGCTGCACCCTGGATGGAGTGAAGGAAAACATGGAAAAGGGCACAAGGCAGGCAGGGAGGCAAAAGGCAAGTGTCAGTATTTCAACGTCAGGGGTTCGACAGGATTGCAAGCTCTTCAGCACTGCTGCAGGTGGTCTTGTCCTTGTGGGAGAGGTTAGGTACTTACATCACATAGGGGCATAAGAAGTAACCCTAATAGTTGGGTGAAGAGGCGCTTCGGGCCACAGTTCAGATCGTAGGCACAGGTGGCAGTTGCTGCTCGGCTTCAGAGAGCTTTGGCTGCAGTGACAAAAGGACTGAACAAGAGTGTTCCAGTCCCACGACCAGGAACAGGAATGTCAGACAGAGCAGGCTCACCAGGGGCCCAGCAAGTTTGGAGGCCTTGGAGCCCTTGGGCATGGGCCCTGGATGTCTTTGGACACCCATCCAATGCTGAAGGGAATGAGAAAGCTTCTAGAAGGCTGCTTGGCAAACTAAACCTGAACTCATAATTTTTTCCATTAAATAATATATTACTGTTTGATACTGTGGGATCTAGAACACCTTAAGTCCTTTATTCTTTCCTTAAAAAATGTGTATAAGTATTTTGTCTGCATGTATGTTCATTGTCCTTGTATGCATTGCCCATGTATGCAGTATCTATAGTGGCCAGAAGAGGGCATCAGATTCCTATGGAACTGGAGTTACAGACAGTTCTGTGCTGATGTATGGGTATGGGGAACCAAACCCAGGTCCTCTGGAAGAGCAGCAAGTGCTTTTAAACTGCTGAACCATCTCTCCAGGCTCAGCATCTTCAGTGTTTTAAATAGTTAATCAGTATTTTAATTTTATAATTGTCCATGCTGAGCATGGTGCTTTAATATAAATTTGTATTTCAAAAAGGCAGAAAAATCTATAGGTTTATAGATTTTCAGAAATATTTTTAGACTGTTGTTTAAATATAATTTAATATCATGTGCAAATAACATTTTAAAGCCTCTTGATAAATCATACAATTTAAATGTCTACACAAATATTTTAATCAAGCATACCAATACTTCATAGTTCTTCAAACACCATACCTCTAAATTATTTTTGTTTCAATTAATACTTTTTTTTTCTTTCAAGACAGGGTTTCTCTGTGTAGCTTTGGAGCCTTTCCTGGAACTCACTCGGTAGCCCAGGCTGGCCTAAAACTCACAGAGATCTGCCTGCCTCTGCCTCCCGAGTGCTGGGATTAAATGCGTGCGCCACCACCGCCCGGCATTAATACTTCTTTTTAAGATCATTTCTTAAATTTTCATACATGACTATGTTGTATGTTGGAAAGCTCTAGTTCCTTTTTAACTTTTTAATTAGCATACAATAAAATACATAATAATGGATTTTATTATGACAACTTCATATATAAAAATGTATTTTGATCATACTCATTACCCAATTACCACTTCTTGTTCATTTTTCACTGATCCTTTCCTCTTTCCAACTAGTCCCCCTCCACATTAATACATTTTGTAGTATGACTCGGTGAACCTAATTGGGGTTACTTACATTTACATGGTTGATGGATTATTTATGGGCATAGAGACAATTTGACAGTGGCTATATCACTAAAGAAAAATGCTTCTTTCTCCCCCACAACCTTAAACTAAAGCTTTGTGAGCCTCTCATCATTCCATTCAGAAATATGTTCCAATTCTATCCTAAGTCCAGGTCAAAATTTATGTAGTGATTTTTTTCTAATGAAAATCAATTCAGTATCAGAGACAGTGCTGGCTCTGGCAGGCACACACTGGTAAGATCGTGTTCTTGAAATCATTAATTCGGTTTATAGGTCTGGTTCTTCTGGAGTTCCCTATGCAAATGCCAAAGGAATTGGTTATCCAGGCTACACTCCTGCTACACCTTACAAAGTGTCTGTTCCCCCATCGGAGGAACTGCTCCACCATCCTCCTCTTCCCCTAGCCTCTACCAGATGGCTGTGTACCCAGTGAGAAGTGTCTACCCCCAGCAGAGCCCTCATACCCAGCAAGGTACATAGTATACCCAGTTGCTGTATGCAGCACTCCCTCATGTCATCCACTACACTGTGGTGGTATACAACCCCATGGCATGCCAGCAGCTGTTTACCCTGCTCCCATCCCCCCTCCTAGACACAATAGGGTCACCATGGGCATGGTTGCTGCAACCACATGGCTTTGTCAGCAGACTGCTCATTCTACAACTCCTATTGCCCATCACCTAGTCACTGTCCCCACATACCAGGCCCCAGAAGCACTCACCTACAGCAATGTGCCCTTGGTGTTGCAGACCTTGTCCCTCCAACCAGAACTTTCTTCTCAATGCTTGGAATTAAACACTGTGTCCCAGCCCGGCAGGTCGAAGCCCAATAGTCTCCAACTAACCCCATGGGTTGGTTTTAAAGCAAATCCTGTTTTGTGAATTTCTGACAAGTTTTTTAGTTAACTGTAATGATTAAAGGGGAATATTAATCTATTCTGAATCATATCTAGTTGAATGCATGTTTATAAAAACAAACCTTTCTCAATCTACCTGCAAGGACTGATGCAAAACCCAAAGGACTGGACTGTGTTCAACAACTTGTGTCACTCAGGCACTATTGTAATGCATGCTGAGTCTCAAAGTTACACGTGTGCAAGTGAATGTCCTCCTGAAGCATCTGGAGTACTAGAGAAGATTCTTGGGGTGATGAGGGTTGCTGCTTAGGCATGTGGTCTTGTACTTTTCAGCAACCTGTTCTTTGGCACTGACTGAACCTAGAAGGAGCTGCAGGGACTGGGAGAGAGTGTGAGCCTGCAGCAGCTCTAGAGCAGCAGCAGATATAGTGGAGTTCCTCACCTCCATTTCAGCTTGGGTATAGTCTGGGGGACGGGCAGGTTCTTCCTAAGATGTATCAGGAAAGACAAGAACTGGGTGACCAGTAGAGCTTGGATGAAGGGTGGCTTATGTGTCAGCAGAGCAGTGTCACTGCCCTCTGAGTTTCACTACATGTCTTAGAGGGTGTTTTGTGTATCTGTTCAGATAGTTGAGGAAGTCCAGTATGAAGCTAAACTCTTCCTAGAGGAAGAACATCCTTCCTGGAGGGAGGATGTCAAAGACAAGCAGCCACGCTGAAGCGGTATTGTCTTTTGCTTTATTTGACTTGGAGAATCATGCCTCATCCCTGAGAAATATTGAGACAGCTGAAAACACACAGGCACTGCCATATCACCCCACAAAGAGGGGCAGAGAAGTCATCTGTGTGCTGTGGAGAATGCTGTATATTTAAAACTGGTAAAAAGTGAATAAGTCCATTTTAAATTAGTTCCTCATGTTTCTTGTAGAGAGACAGGGCATGATTATGACTGAAAATATAGAAGCAATGTAACTTGTCCTGGGGTCATCTACCTGATTAACCTGTCCTCTGTGACTAGCTGAGGTGAGGCCAGGAAGGCCAGCATATGTAATCTATAAGCCTCTTCTGCCACCTTTTCCTATAGCTGAAGGCACTCAGCACAAAGCGAACATGGAGAGTGGAAAGTGCCAGGCAGTACAGAAATGCACTTGCTGGGCAGGATCTGCTGTGGGAAAGATTTTGAGTGTGTAATCTGAGTATGAACATAAGAAATCAAGAGGTTCTTTTTGCCTGGATAGACTCAATTTTAATCTCTGAGAGTATTTCTGCCCAGTATGGGGTCAGAAGGGCAGGGTATGATGACACTCTGGGGTCTATCAAACAGGAATGTGGCTCTTTTGGTCAACTCTATTAAAGTGATGAGGGCTTTGGTTGGAAGGGGATTCTGTGCTTGTCTCTGGCAGCTGGGTCAGGACGTCCACATTGGTGTGGAGGTCGCCTCATTAACAGTCAGCTTGGCTAGAGGGTGGGTCACCTGAATTTTGAGCCTTTGGAAATCTCATTTTTATAATAATGGTTTCCATAATTCTTTTAAGCAGTTTATTATTTAGGAAATTTAGGAAGATTTCTGCATGGATCAGTGTAAATAGAAGATTCTTCATTCCTAATGTCCATTAACATAGAATATTTACTGATGAGTACATTTAATTGCCTCATGGGTACTGAACTCTGTGTGTGTGGCAGGGGAGAGAAAGGAGAGACAGGAGAAAGAGGAGAGAGGAGGGAGAGAGAGATGACGGGGAGGAGAGAGGAAGAAAGCACACAGCACAGAGACAGAAACATTTGCATACTCACAAACTTGTACCTGTTTCTGTACTTCATGTTGGCATTCCCATCCTTGTGATGGAAAGTTTTCAGTGTTGATGGTACCAAGGCTTTTCTAGAACCCAGGAGATAGAAGTTGGTTATCCCAGGTGAATAATTACAGATGAGGGGAATGAATGTATCCACGATTTTAGCATCTATTTGAAAAAGGTCCCCTTGCCCCTCAGACACATGAAAACATGCCTATATCCCTGACTGTAAAAGGTAGAGTTATTTATCTCTAGCAGGCAAGTCTTTGGGCCTGCTTGCAGCTGCACACAGTGTGTTTCCACAGGCCCCAAGTTCTCAGGCAAAATAATAGTGAGATGGCATCCCCTCAGCTTCACACACTTGGCCCTGTAACTTTTGAAAACTCTTTTTGTCTTTGAAATTGAAATGAGTAACTATTAAACCTTTTGTATTGTACAACTCAGCTGTGTGGAATTCTTTTCTGGTTTGAAACTATCAGGGCATCAGCTATGAAATCTGCTGGTGAAAGATCTTAGCTATCAGGTGAAAATCTGGGCATACAGGTAGCAATAAACTGTCACAGGCTGGAAGTTCATGCATTCAGTTTCAGTAAAGAAATAGAACTTGGGTCAATATTCCATTACATTGCTGCATAGGTATCCCCAAAATACTGAGGAACATTTTTT
>LZPO01034905.1:388523-406265 GCA_001675575.1 Neotoma lepida | reverse complement strand
CCCATGGACATCAGCCAGCCATGGTATATCAAGTTTTAGTGAGACTAGGCACCTTCTCTTCTATTAAGGCTGCATGAGTCTGGGTGTAATTCGAATAGCTCTGCCTTTGTATGTTACTTGTTCTTTTTCCTTGCAGCTTTTAATATTCTTCCTTTGTTCCATATGTTTAGTGTTTTGATTATTATGTGGTGAGGAGACTTTTTTTCTGGTCCAATCTATTTGGTGTCCTATAAGCTTCATGAACCTTTATAAGCATGCCCTTCTTTACCTGAGGAAATTTTTCTTCTATGATTTTGTTAAAAATATTTTTTGGGCCTTTGAGTTGTGATTCTTCTTCCTCTATTCCTATTATTCTTAGCTTTGGTCTTTTCATAGTGTCCCAGATTTCCTGGACGTTTTGTGTGAGGAATCTTTTAGATTTAACCATTTTTCTTTGACCATTTGTATCCATGTCCTCAACGCCTGAAATTCTCTCTTCCATTTCTTGTGTTCTGTTTGTGATGCTTATGTATGCAGTTCCTGTTCACTTACCTCTATTTCCCTATTTCAGAACTCCCTCAGTTTGTGTCCTGGAGAGATTAGGGGTACAAGGGGCATAATAAAGGCAATATACAGCAAGCAGACAGCCAACATCAAATTAAATGGAGAGAAACTCAAAGCAGTTCCACTAAAACCAGGAACAAGACAAGGCTGTCCACTCTCCCCATATCTATTCAACATAGTACTTGAAGTTCTAGGTAGAGCAATAAGACAACAAAAGGAGATCAAGGGGATACAAATTGGAAAGGAGGAAGTCAAAGTATCACTATTTGGAGATGATATGATAGTATACACAAATGGCCCCAAAAATTCCACCAAGGAACTCTTACAGCTGATAAACACCTGCAGTGAAGTGACTGGATACAAGGGTAACTAAAAATAAATCACTAGCCTTCCTATATACAAACAAATAGACTGAGAAAGAAATCAGAGAGGCATCACCATTTACAATAGCCACAAAGAGTGTAAAATACCTTGGGGTAACTCTAACCAAGCAAGTGAAAGACCTACATGACAAGAACTTCAAGTCTTTTAAGAAAGAAATAGAAAAATATCAGAAGATGGAAAGATCTCCCATGCTCTTGGATCAGTAGGATTAACATAATAAAAATTGATGGGAATGTCTTTCTAAAAATGTGTTGCTCTGATTGGTTGATAAATAAAGCTGTTTGGCCAATGGTGAGGCAGAATAAGGTTAGGCGGGACATTCCAACTAGGGGAAGAGAAGCCGAAAGCAGAGCAGGGGCAGACNCNATTCNGCCACCNNAAAANCAACATGTAACTGCGCACAGGTAAAGCCACGTGGAACACGTGGCNACANAGATTTATAAAATGGGTTAATTTAAGATGTAAGAGCTAGCTAGCGAGAAGCCTGCCAGAGCCATAGTTTAAAAATGATATAAGCCTCTGTGTGTTTATTTGGGTCTAAGCAGGCCGTGGGAGCCGGGCAGGGGAACCGGACAAACTTTCGTCTACAAAAAATGGCCATCTTACCAAAAGCAATCTATAGAATAAATGCAACGCAATTCTTTACAGATCTTGAAAGAACAATACTCAACTTCCTATGGAAAAAAACAAAAAAACAGGATAACTAAAACAATCCTATACAATAAAAGAAATGCTGGAGTTATCACCATCCCTGGTTTTGAGCTGTACTACAGAGCTACAGCAATAAAAACAGCACAGTATTAGCATGAAAACAAACAAGTTTTTCAATGGAATCGAATCAAAGCTCAGACATAAATCCATACACATATGCACAACTGATTTTTGACAAAGAAGACAAAATTATACAATGGAAGAAAGAAAGCATATTCAACAAATGGTGCTGGTCTAATTGGATGTTGGCATGCAGAAAAATGCAAATAGATCCAAATCTATCACTCTGTACAAAACTCAAGTCCACGTGGATCAAAGACCTCAATATTAAACCAGATACACTAAACTTAATAAAAGAGAAAGTGAGGGAAAGCCTTGAATGCATTGGCACAGAAGACAACTTTGTAAACAAATTTCTAAAATGGTCTTATTAAATAAAAACCATGAAGCCGGATATTGGGGTAAATTCTGAAAGATCAGAGAGTCAGAACAAGCCACAGCCAACCTCACCTCGCCAACTCCTCAGCTGATCCTGTTTCCTCAGACTGCAGGCTTCTGAGTCCTCACCCGAATGAATCTCAGCTGAACTGCTGCTCAAAAGCCTAAAAGCTTAAAAGGCTTAAAAGTTCCTGGTCCTCATACCTTATATTCCTTTCTGCTTCCTGCCATCTCTTCCTGGGATTAAAGGTGTGTGCCATCATGCCTGGCTGTTTCCAGTGTGGCCTTGAACTCACAGAGATCCACATGGATCTCTGCCCCTGGAATGCTAGGATTAAAGGCGTGTGTGCCAACAGTTTCTGGCCTCTATGTCTATCTAGTGGCTGTTCTGTTCTCTGAACCCAGGAAAGCTTTATTAGGGTGCACAATATATCAACTTCCTGAACAGAACACCAGTAGCACAGGTACTAAGATCAACAATTAGTAAATGAAATGGGACCTCATGAAACTGAAAATCTTCTGTAAGGCAAAGGGCACTGTCAACAGGACAAAACAGCAACCTACAGAATGGGAAAAGGTTTTCTCCAACCCCACATCTGACAGATGGCTAATATCCAAAAATACATAAAGAACTCAAGAATCTAGATGTCAACAAATCAAATAATCCAATTAAAAATGGAGTACAAATCTAAACAGAGAATTCTCAACAGAGGAAACTCAAATGGCTGAGAAACACTTAAAGAAATGTTCAACATCCTTAGTCATCAGGGAAATGCAAATCAAAACGACTCTGAGATTCCCTCTTACACCTGTCAGAATGGCTAAGATCAAAACCACAAGTAATAGCCCATGCTGGTGAGGATGTGGAACAAGGAGAACACTCCTCCATTGCTGGTGGGAGTACAAACTTGTACAATCACTATAGAAATCAATATGGACATTCCTCAGAAAATTGGGAATCTACCTACCTCAAGACCCAACTATACTGATCCTGGGCATATACTCAAAGGACACTCCATCCTACCACAAGGACACTCAACTATGTTCACAGCAGCTTTATTCATAATATCCAGAAACTGCAAACAACCTAGATGTTTCTCAACCAAAGAACTGATAAAGAAAATGTGGTACATTTACATAATGTAGTATTACTCAGCTGTTAAAAAATAACATCGTGAAATTTGCAGGCAAATGGATGGAACTAGAAAAAAAATCATCCCGAGTGAGGTAACAGAGACACAAAAAGAAAAATATGGTATGTAGTCACTTATAAATGGACATTAGCTGTATAGTAAAGGATAACCAAGCTACAATCCACAGACCCAGAAATGATAAGTAACAAGGGGGGCTGGAGGTGGGGCACATGATTCTCTCTGGGAAGGGGAGATAGAACAGACATCTCAAGTGGATGGATGGGGTGGTGGATGATGGGAACAGGAGGGATCAAATGGAGGAAGGAAGGAGAGGGTGCTGGGAGAGACACTTGGATTTGGGGTGCATTTTGAGGGCAAGATGGAAATCTAGTGCAAGGGAAACTCAATGGAATCTATGAGGGTGACCCTAGCAAAGACTCCTAGTAATGGGGGATATGGAGCCTGAACTGGCCATGTCCTGTGACCAATCAAGACTTCCAGTGGAGTGATTAGAACACCAACCCAGCCACATAACCTTTGACCTGAAATTTGTCTTATCTACAAGATGTGCTGGAGTAAAAGTGGCACAGAACTTGTGGGAGTGGCCAACTGGTCCAGCCTGAGACCCATGCCACAAGAGTAAGCCCACCTCTGACACTGCCCAGAGCACCCGGACCCAGAGGCTAGATAGCACAAAGACCTAGGATAGAAACAAACATTACTAGCAAAAAAAAAAAATCAATGAAATGATTCCTAAAGGTATTCTGCTATACTCACAGATCAGTATCTAGCCCAATCATCATCAAAGAAGCTTCATTCAGCAACTGAAGGGAACAGATGTAGACCCACAGCCAAACATTAGGCTGAGCTCTCGGAATCTTGCTGAAGAGAGGAAGAAAGAGGGTCAAAGACATCAAAAGAAAACCCACAGAATCAACTAACCTGGCCTCATAGAGGCTCACAGAGACTGAATCAACAACCAGGGAGCCTGTATGTGTGTCAGCCCTCTGCATATATGTTACGGTGGTGTAGCTTGGTCCTCTTGTGGGACTCCTAACAGTGGGAGCAGGGGCTGTCTCTGACACTTTTGCCGGGTTTAGGGACCCTTTTCCTCCTAATGGGTTGCCATGTCTAGCCTTTATACTAGGGGAGGTGCCTAGTCTTATTGCAACTTGATATGCCATGTTTGGTTGATATTCTTGGGAGGTCTACCCTCTCCTGGAAAGAAACAGAGCACGAGAGGGGCAGAGGGGAGGCACAGGGAGGGGGGGGGGACTTGGAGGAGAGAAGGGAGGGGAAACTGTGGTCAGGATGTAAAATATAATAATAAAAATTTTACAAAGAAGAAAAAAGAAAATTGCCTAGTGTATGTATTTCTTTTGCCTCTGTGTAAAGTGTTCTAGAGAGTTGCTCAAATGCTCTCTGAATTTGAAATTTTAATATTCCCTGCAACATGAAGAGGGCAAGACCTCCATGATATGTCAGCATTTTTGTCTGAGATCATCCCTAGGCAGGATATTACATGTAAATTCTGACAAATATTCTATTTTTAAAAATCTGGCATATTTAGATTTTCTCACAGTGATCATGAGGGGTTTCTTTGGTACTGTGTCTTACCAAGGAAAATGCTTTAATTTCTGTTCCTGTGTCTAGACGGACCAAGCCAACTCTGCATTCAGTGTCTGCAAAGAAATACGGAGAAGAGTCCCTTGATTTGTAATGCCATCTTAATTCCCAGTGGGGAAAACATTGGGCTGTGACATTGGAAGGTGGGGCCATGAGATATTAGACACAGTGTTCTTTTGAATTTTTGTCCCTACCCTAATCTCTGCCTCCAAATAGCCTTAAAACCCATTTTTAGTCCTTGTCAGGGGCCTCTCTGAGACCCAGGGAGATGCCTGAATACAGGTCCAACTCTGGGCCTATTTCTTGAAGATATCGTAAAGGCAGCATTTTACTTGAAGCAGCCCTTTTGCCATGCCTCTTAAAGGCTACTGTCGTCTCCCGTGGGGTGGGCTCACCTCTTTACGCCCACAAATACCCCCCACCTCTGCGCCCAAACTAGCCACACCCACGAGCAAATATATGTGTCCCGTGGAACATGCGCAGCCTGCTGTAACAGTTTTCGCTCGGGAACGGGGAGGTGCTCCACAGAGGGCTCTGTTTGTGAAGCTCCAGTGATGGAGAGCAAGTACTTCTACTTCGACCTCGACTATTACGGGGTGGGCTTCTATGAGGAAGAAGTAAAGACCGAATCTCAGCAGAGGGCAACTTTAGCAGAATCCCGTAGATGCGTTGGAAGAGGTGTACGAGTCCTGCACGAGCTGGGTGATAAAGACTACACGAACCCTGAATATGACCGCTACTATAACCATGAAATGAACAAACCGCGAGCCAGCCCCAGTGAGCCTGGATGGAAAAGGATGGAGGGGCCTGGGCAAGCAGCTGGAGCAGTTTCTCATAGCTCCAACAAGAAGCAGAGAAAACACTACAAGTTCACCTATGTGCAAGTTTGTGAACTGGACAGGGTTTTCCGAGAAACCCAGTATCCTGATGCACTCCAAAGGTATGTACACGCTTTTTATAAAATCCGCTCTGTTTCCCGGGACTTTGGGCTCATTTGCTCTCTCCTAACCTCTGCTTCTTCATTTAAAAAAAAAATATATTCTGAATATTGAACTCAGAAGCCCTAGAAATGCTAGGCCAATTCTCTTCCCCCAAGTTACATCCCGATTCCATTTTACTTGGCAGTTAAGACAGAGTATGAACTTACTAAAGGTGTCTTTGCCCTCTGCCTAGCCCAATGAACTTTTGAACTTGAAGTCCTGTGTCATCCTCCTCAGTAGCTGAGATTAGTTTGCTATCTAAGTTGGCCTCCTTCTCCTCTTGGCCCTGAAACCACAAAATCTTCAGCTGAATTTATGGTGGGGGTGAGGAAAATGGCCTCTGAGGTTAATTAAAAGTCAAACTTTCCGTGCTGGTTAAAGGTCAAACTTTCCGTGCACTTTTGAAAAAGAAAAAAGAAACACGCCTCCATAATGCTCGTGGTGGGTGTTTTTTTCGCTTTATAGTTGTTACAACTGAATGTACTAGGCTCTGCTGACTCTCCATGGGAGACCTTGCCTTGGAGCAGGTGGGAAGAGGGGGTGGGTTGTGGGGGAAGGCTAGGGGGTGGGAGGAGGGAGGAGAGGGGGATCTGTGGTTGGTATGTAAAATTAAAAAATTTCTTAATAATAAAAATTTTTTAAAAGGAAACATAAAAGCTACTGTCTAAACCAAGACTAAAGTGTAGAGTATGCAGTGTTTTCAAAACTATTTTGGGAAAGCCTTTTCAGAATATTTTTATGATGCTAAAACAAAACCTTGTGCTTATTAAACCTTTGTCCCCGACCCTCCCTCTCACCTATGGCATTATTTTGTTTTTTCATCCTAAGTCTGACTGCTTCAGCTACCACACATAAAGGAAATCATGCAAAGCTTGCCCTTTGTAAACTACCCTGTTTGTCTTAGCATAATGTCCTCAGTGCTCATCAGTGTCCTCCTGCATGTGGCACAATTTTTGCTTTCTGGAAGGTGAATGTCGCAAAGGCATTTTTGCATATCTATTCTGCTTCTTTTTCTCACCACATGTGAAGGGATATCTGGATGGGTTTAATCTGTGGCCCACATGAGTTGTGCTTTGCTTCTGTGGACAAACACCTCTTTAACTACAAGTTTTAAGTCTTTTGTGGCATATACCAAGACACTGAAATGCTGGGTATATTAATTCTATGTTTACTGCTTTGAACAGTTAGTGACTCTGTTCCCTGTGGTTAAATAAATGCCAAATACCATCCACAGGAAATCCTAGTTCTGGGGAGGCAAGGACATGCCAGATCCCTGGGGAGCACAGTGAATATGGGACCAGTGACAGATACTGTATCAAAAAATAAAGTGGAAGCTTAAAAGATGGCTCATGGTGTAAAAGTGCTTAAAACACGAGCCTGAAAATCTGTTTGTTCTTGCAACCCATTTCGAAAGCCAGAAGGACTGACAGGCACCTAAATCCCATCAGTCCTACAGGCAGATGGGAGGCAGACAGGAGAAACCACCACAATATGGTGAGCCAGATAGATTTAGTATGCAGCATAGCCTCAGAAACAACAAGAAAATCCCCCACTCAACAAGGTCAAGGGGAAGAAGAGACTCCCAAATTTACCACCCAGCCTCTACTAGACCTGCCCTTTGGAGCACTTATGTTTTTCATATGTCTTCCTCTGTGTGTGTATATAATGTTATGCTATATATACATATATATGTATATATAGAGAGACAGATAATTTTTAGAGCAAGATGACTGACATTCAAGCATGTCTTCCTGGATTTATACTTATACCCAATATCCACACAAAACGTGAGAAGCTGCACAGAAAAAAAATGAACACTTTTGTAAACAAATACAAATGATACAGTCAATTATCAGTGTATTTCTCAACTACTGTTCCTTATTAAAATTGTCCTTACAAGAGTATGTGTGTGAGCATGGCACAACACCTGAACATGTGGAGGTCAGAGGAAAATTTGGGAGAGTCTGTTCTCTCCTTCCATCATGTGGAGCCCAGACCTGAAATCAGGTCCTCAGGAATGTCATTGTGTCCCCTTACCCACTGAGCAATCTCCCTGGCTACACTAGGGAGTCCTTAAAATAACAGTTAGTGTTTTGACAAGATGAAGTCACTTCTAAAGAGTCCTATCTGGGAAAAATGATGAAATGAGTAATTGCTGAGGTGGTGGCAGGGGTAGCAAGATATTGTGGAGAAATCATATATGTGCACTTTCCTTACCCCCACCTCTGTCCTTTTCTCTCCACAGGAAAGCACTGGCAGAGCTCATTCATGTGGATGAATGCAAGGTGAAGGTCAGTAGAGACTCAGCAGGGTACTGCATCTTAGAACTGCTTCAGGACAGGCAAGGCCTTGTCTTCCACACCTGGAGCTCCTGGGTCTTTTATGCCTGCTTTATTTGGGCAAACAAGAGTTGGACTAATGTGTTCTTTGGAAATAGAAAGTGTTTGAAAAAGTAAACTCCAGCTAGTGTTTCTTCCTCATTTCTGGAAGTAAAGGAATATGTTTTCCCAAAGGAAAGCAAAACAAAGAAACTGGGTCTTCTGTTGTAGACTGTTTTTTGGCTCTTTCTGGGGGGCTACCACCCAGTTCCCCAATAAATTACACACGAAATCTTATTATTGCTTATGAATGCCCAGCCTTAGCTTGGCTTAGTTTCTAGCAAGCTTTCCTTAAATTTAAATTAATCCATCTATCTTTTGCCTCTGGGCTTTTTCTGTTCTCTATTTTTGTATACCTTTAAGTTTTCTTACTCCGTGGCTTGCTGTGTAGCTGGGTGTAGCTGGGTGTAGCTGGGTGGCTGGCCCCTTGAGTCCTCCTTCTTTTCTGGCTCCTCGATCTTAGCTCTCTCCTCCCAGTTTTCTCCCTCTGTATATACTCTCTGCCTGCCAGCCCCACCTATCCTTTCTCCTGCCATGCTATTGGCTAGTTCTTTATTAGACCATCAGATGTTTTACACAAGCACAGTAATACAGCTTCACAGAGTTAAACAAATGCAACATGAACAAAGGTAACACATCTTACAATATTCTACTACATTTGCCCCTTTTTGTCTAAATAAAAATAAAGGTTTTAACTTTAACATAGTATAACTACATACAACGAAAGCAGTTATCAAGTAAGAATTAACTTACAATATTCAGTCCATTTGTAGTTAGCATATACAAAGAAAATAATGCATTATTTATCCTATCTTAGTGAATCCAAAGTTTTACACCTAATTTACTGTCTCTCATAACAAAGAAAAACTGCAACTGTAACTATTTAGTCTTCAACTCTACCAAAGACCCAGAAGGATGTAATATTATCTAACAACAGAGACATTTGGCTACCTGGACAGTCATCCAAAGTTCCTCTGCAAGTTGGAGCATCCATCTTCAGCCTACAGGCCTAGAGTATCTGGCAGACTTTTCAATGAAGCAGGAATTTTGGACTGTCCTGCCTTATTTTGGCAAAGTTCATCAGTCACTTTCCTGTTTGTCCTGCAGAATATCTGGCAGACTCTTTTGTGAAGCAGGAATTTTGAAAGACTACCCTGCCTGGTTTTGGCAAAGTTCAATAGTTTTTTTGTCCTGTATGTCCTGCATGTCTAGTCTGCACAGCACATTGTCAGCAGTCAAAGGCAAGAACAGTTTCTTTGCCCAGTGGCTAACCTTGTCACAGCGAAAGCAAACTCTATAAGGAGTTTCTTCAATGCCTATCATCTTCTCTGAAGTAAATTGGTACTGCCAAGAGCAGATGTGTCTCATTTTCATGAAAACCCCTAAGTTAACAAAACATTTTAAATGCCATATTCTGTAGGTCTTTGAAAAGTTTGAAGACAATCTATCTAAAATGTATCTCTATATGATTTGAAAAGCATACCTACATATCTACAAATTTGATTATTATAAATGATTAACCACTAACCTATGTTTCCTGATTATCCTATATAGTTTATAAGAATAGCTTTCAAAAACTAGTACTTTGCCTTACATTTTTAAGTGAACTGCATAGATACAATACCTCAAACAAAAACAGAAACATACATACAATATGTTGTAACAAAAATAACTTTAAATTTGCATCAATATTCTATATTCTCCTAAATGATAACAAACATCAATAACCCACCAAATAACCAAAAGCCACCCACACCCCCCAATTCTTGGGAATGTGGGCTTAGTTTCTTCATACTTCTTCCTGCTGTCTATGGACAAAGAATCTTTAGGGTCCCAGAGAGACCTGGGAAGTTCTGGGAAGACCAGCAGTAACCTTTGCTGATAGATATCACCTGTCAAGGTTCAGGAGGTCTTGCCTGATCAAACCTGATCCATATTAACCCTGAAGGAATCCACAGCCTCTCATTGCCTGTGGGAACAAAACTCCAAACCATTTTTGATTTCCATATGACAAATACATTTCTTAACTTTTTAAAAGTTAAGACATTTCTAAAATATCTAGATTGGTTCAATTTAGCAGTCCAGTTCATAATCCCATGTGTCCCAGCAGCTGTCTTTTGCTTCTCAACAGTCAAAAAATTCAAAATCAACCCATACAGGATCCATACTACCTGTGCATTTCCCATCTCTACGTGGTTTATTCTTTATTCTCTCTTTTAAAACTTTATTTTATAAACTATTCATTTTTTATAACTATACACTTTTCCTATTATTAAGCCTAGGTACATTAATTAAACACACTGTAACCTGCTTAGAGGTTTTTCCATCTAGACCTCCTTTACTGGGTATCTCTAGTCTCTTTTGACCACATGAACAAACTTTTAAACAGCTCAGGTACACCTGGATTCTCCGAGTGGCTCTCTTGGCTGGCTCTGCCCACTTCTCTGGTCATGAAAGCCAAGCCTAAAAACCCACATCCAGGTCAGAGTTAGGAGACCAAAAACTGCATTCAACCTTCCTAAAGCTCTAGAATGCCAATGCTTGCACTGTGGTAGGTAGTTTTACTTAGTTTTTTGTTTCTATTTAACATACTAGCTGCTCAATTGCTCACTGGCTGGGAGAAATGGTCAGGCTAAAACTCTTAAAGGAGCCGTATCTCTTTTTTGTTTGTTCAGCTTTCTCAGGCTCTAGATGGATATTCGAGAGCTCTACGTTGGTGGTGGCATTTTACTCTTACTCCGTAGAAACAAAGAAAGGTATACAGGAATAGAAAGATAAAAGCCCAGAGGAAAAAGACAGACAGGATAATTTAAATTTAAGGAAAGCTGGCTAGAAACTAAGCCAAACTAAGGCTGGGCATTCATAAGTAATAATAAGCCTCCGTGTGTGATTTATTTGGGAGCTGAGTGGTGGGCCCCCCAAAAAGAGCCAAACAACAGTCTTCCATTCTCTGTATGAAAGGAATTGTGTTTATGTGTGTCTAAATATAGCATATATAGATATAACTGATGTATGCATGCCATACACACCTGCATGTTCCCTTATTAATACTGAACTATGTGCGACAAAATGATCTTCTGCACAGTATTTCTGTCTGGAGTCATATTGGAACTCAGGATTGCCATGAGAATACTTATGTGATGTCAAGAAGAAGCACTAGTAGACATTTCAATTGTTACTAAATACATGCACATAGCTAAAAGAATGAGTGGCTAAATATGAGGCAGGGGATGGCTTGCCATTATACATAATGAGGAAAACTGTTTAATCAAGGTGAAAGGATGTGGGCTAAGAGCTGAAAAGCCCTTGAGGCTGGCTCTTCTGATTTTCTTTTGTAACATTTAGTAAGATGGCCCAGACAAATGCAGCTCTGAATTTAATTTCCCCAGCTTGGTATCTTGTGTCAACTCTGAAATATTGCCCCAACTCTTCTTTAATTGTGGAGAAGGCAAGGACTGACAGTTTTGAAAATCTGTCTAAAGAATGACCCTGATAGTGTCCAGAAGTTGGCATACGGCTTGTTTTCCAAAGGCTTCTGCAGAATAGTGAGTCTGGTGCTATGTGTGCTAGGTCAGTTTGTTGGATAGTTTATAGTGGTGGTGGAATAGAAACCAGGATTTCCCGTGCTGTGAGCACATCCTCCACCCTGGGTAATACTTGCAGTCTTGAAAAGTTTGTGAGGAACTGTAAAGTCTATTCCTCTGTGAAGGGGAGAATGTCAGGCCCATATAAAGTTGCATATGTTTTTTCCTCCATAATATTAACTATTCATTATGATAAACCAGCCTCTATCTTTGTCTGATTTCAGGCTTGGTTTAAAAACCAGAGGGCTAAATACAAGAAAGGACAGAAGGAATTCCTACTCAGCAGTGACACATCTGATACCCTGAACAACTTTTCTCCTGAGATGGATGAAGATCCCGAGAGCATCTTTGTTCCTGAGGAACCAGAAGGGTTTCTCTTGTGCCAGCAACATCTTGGCAAATCCTGCTGGTCATGAAAACATTCTCTTGTCCCATACAATAGCAATAAAGACTAGATTTCTCAAAATACTAGTTGCATTTTTCATCTTGTTCCCACAGAATGAGACAACATTTTGTTCAGCTTCCTGCTAAATGGAGGCCAGAAGAGAAGCCCAAAGCTTGGACAAGAAATGACCTCTCTTCTACAGCAAGATAAGGGGCTATGGTGGCCACACACCTTTTCCATGCAGAATAGGCTTCTATCTTCATTCTGCTGCAGCTTCCTAGGTGACTGTCACCACCCTACTTTGGGGATCAGTGATGTAGTACTTGAGCATAGCATCTCTTCCTCGTGAAGAACATCTTGGAGAGCAGGACTGTACACAGAACTAAGAAGCCATGAGAGTGAATTTGGCACAGGTAGCAATAGTAATGACAAGTTTTTAAGAATAAAACTTTGCACACAAAATTATATAATGGTTCAGAGTTAGCTGTGAAGAGATGGAATAATATAGTCAGAATGTGGAGGAAATGGCAGAAGCTAGAGGCTGCAGGGAAACCTGGTTACTAGTGCCCAGGAAAGAGAAGGATCCCAGAGTAGAAGTGGGAAGGTGGGCATCTGTTTTATTTCCTGTAGCTTGTCAACAACTACATGTTCTACAATGGGAATCAGATTTCTATTTATGAGTTTTTAAAATGAGCAATAATTTAATTTATTATAAAATTCACTCAAAACGTACATAAAACATGCAGGTGGTGTTACAGGGTTCAAGACCACCTGGGAAAGACCAACAGACAAAACTTCTTTCAATTTTAAAGATTTAAAAAAAAAGTTCACTTGTGTTAGATTCAAGAACTAGAAAATTTGCATTCCTACATCCTACTCAAAAATTCCCTGAAATCCACAAAAACCCAAACAAATAAGCCTTACCTTGTCTGTCACAGGTTGTTTATGGCCTGGCCTTAGGCAAGGTAAAAAGCAAACAGCAAAAATAACAACAGCAACAACAACATCAAACCAACTGTGGGCTGGAGAGATGGCTCACAGGTTAAGAGCACTGGCTACTCTTCCAGGGGATCCAGGTTCAATTCCCAGCACCCACATGGCAGCTCACAACTGTCTGTAACTCCAGTTCCAGGGGACCTGACACCCTCACACAGACATACATGCAGACCAATGCATATAAAAAATAAAAAGTAATCAACAAAAAAAGATTAAAAAAACAAGTTTACTTTTAGAAATATTGCAACAACAGGCCACCTTTGCCAGTCTGAGAGCTGATGCAAAAAGCGGAATTTTTCTGCTATGTGAGTCATTATGTTTTTCTTGTCGTTGTTTTTGGTTTTTTTTTTTGTTTGTTTGCTTGTTTTCTGAGCAAATGGTGGTTAAGCAAGATTACAGAAGCAGAATGGGTGTATGGTTAATATTTTAGGATAATAGTTATACAGTAAGAGGAAGGGGAACAATTTTGGGAAATGAGCCAGGTGGTTCTGGGATCAGTCTCCTCTTTAGATTCTGTCAAGACTTTAACTGCTGACAGGTCTGACCTTAGGGTCATGGTCCAGATAGCCTGTGGTTAACAGTCCATAGGCTAAGAATAAGGTCTTGCTGACTCCTAAGTTTTCTTTTTTTTCACACAGTAACTTAGTTCAAAACTCACTTTGAAATGGAGCTACTTTTTAACCATTACAATGGTGAATGTTGTACAAATTTCTAAAAGTTGCCCTGTATTATTATTTTAATTTTATAAAATTTTGTGCTTAGGGTATTTACTGGTTTGTTTTGAACAAATGGGAGACTGCGTAGACATTGTTGAGAATTTAGAATGGAGGACACCTTAAATATCTCAGCAAAGCCTTTCCTCAATGCCCTAGAAATTTCTAGGTATCCCTTCTTCCCTGCCTGCACAAACTCCACACTGGACATTATTTGTGAATGAAATTGGAGCCTGCCAAGCTTTCATGGTCTTCAATTCTGGGAACTTTGAGAGAGCTTGCAGAGCTTGCTGGCTTCTTTGGAGGGAATTATGGTTCCCTGGAGCAGCATTTGACCAGTGCTGAGCCTTGTGAAAGATTGCTAAGAACTGTTCCATGCTATTTGAAATGTCAGCTGTGTGCTGAACTGTCTTTCAATTCTTAACTCTGCAGAGTCCTGTGATGATTTGTGTGAATGATCCAAAGTGTCAAAATCTGCTTTTATCAAGGATCTCTAGGCCAGAAACAGGTGATGCCAGGAGAAAACAAACAAACAAAAACGTCAAAAACATGCACATCTGGGTTAACTGTGACATTGTTATCAAGGCTGTGAGATTTTTCCCCTCTAACACTAGGGCTCCAGTTGTGTGTCCTCCAGACAAGGCATGGGTTGGAAGAACTCTATTCCGTTAGGGCTCCTGCTACCCTCAGAGTGAAGGTAAAGCTTACACAACAGGCAGACTGTTATCAGGGAAGTCCCTCGGGTCGTCGTTAAAGGGGCTCCATGCCCAAGAATGTCAGCCTTAAGGCTTCCAGACATAAAGACCTGATAGTGATATACTTATTTTCAATCACAGAAAGTATTAGAATGGTAAGTGCAGGGATGGCCCCCTAGGGGCTTCTCCATGCCCATCATGAAAATGTCCTGGCTCCCATGTAGTACATGCATGAACATTACTCTCCTCCAATTTTCCTTTGTTGTGACTTCCTGTTGCTAAGCCATACCTGAACTAAATGATGGAAAGAAACTGGTTTAACCTATGGGATAGTTAATATGATTATGGAAAAAAAACAAGCAATCTAGGTGCCACTGAGACTAGAATTTGTAGAGTAAGTGTAGGTGATGCTTTCTCATTGCTCAATCATATTATGGGGTACTAGTATTGTTCAGGGGTAGATTTTTGCTATGATGTGGGTTACATCCAGAAAGCCATGGGCAACTAAAACATTTAGAATGTGTGACACCACACACCTTACCCATTTCATCCATAGTGAGCACCAGCTGTGTGTCATGGCAGACAATCAGCTGAGTCCATTTTCTCTTCTCCTCCAAATTTAGCATTTTTGTTGGATTCTTCCAGGATTAGATGGCATGCCAACTTATGAGCAGTTCCAAGTCCTTAAATTTCATCTCGGAGTCTTATCAGAGGATGAAATAAAGTTTGCATTCTGACATCTAACAACGAACTATGTGTGCACCTGCCCCTTGCAACTCCTCCCTAATCCTCTATTATTCTTGTTCAGGAGGCTGCAAATGTCTCAAGTGTGGTCCTAATGTGCTGTTATATGTATGGGGAAAAGGCTATCTTGCAAAGCTCAACCTCAGGATAAAGTCAATAATGAATAAGAAGGTGCCCATGAGCTGTTCAGACAGCAGGGGGACTTCAAGCCTACAAGGTTGCCTAAGGATTAACCAGACACCTATAGCATAACAGACTCCCATGCCCTGCTTCCACTCTAGGTCATTTCATTTCTCAGGGTCAGTAGTACTGACCAGGAAGCACTTTCCATCTCCGAGTTTCTGGTTCCTTGTTTTGCTCTGGACAGATCTGTTGTTTTGTGCTTAATGTTTGCTTCTTAGGCACACACAATAACTGCTGCTGCCGGTGCCCAATGCTCATGTTCATGGCCTCCTGATTCCGCTCAAATCTCCTTCCCCCAAGACCCTCTTCATAACAACCAATCTGCCTGAATTCCTCAGTAGCTGAGATGACTTTTGTGCACCATCAGGCTTGTTTTCTTTCTTCTCTTGACACTCAACTTGAGTATCTTCACCATGCCAGGGACAGTGACAATGTTTTGTAGGGATCAAGATAAAATATTTCATACAGTTTTCATGTGGAATAAGTAATGAAAGTGCTGGCTGGCCACATGCTTTGTTTGTTTTCTGTTCTGGTAGAAGCTGCACCTCAGCCCCTGGCACCCTGGCATCTANAACCCACCCCTTCAAAGCCCGCCAAACACAGCTCCTCCCCCAGAGAAGCTCAAGACCACTCCCACAGGGTATATAAGGTGCATCCCAGAAAACAGACATGTGGTTTTCTGGTCTCTCTCATCCCTGTCTCCTCTCTAAGGGGCTGGAGAATCATCTGGGAATGCTTTACCCATTAAACCAGGGCTTTTCCTATTCTGTCGGATTTGGTTTGATTTGGATTGCTGTGTCAGCGGAGAGGCTTATGGGGTGCAAAAACTTTTCATTTTCATTTTAAAATTGTCTGAAAATACAGAAACAAAATTATCTGTGTAAACTATTTTTGAAGTGCATAATTTAACAGCCTGTGCTATTGTCAAGTTGTTTGTGGACAGGCTTCTGTTGTAAGGTATCCACCAGAGAAGACTGCTTAGACACAAGTTTAAGCCAATAGAATGGCAACTCCACTGGATGTTCAGGATCCCAGTGTAGCCCCGAGCCTTTCTCAGGGGGAGCTTTTAAGCACAAAAAACATACTTCAGTTAACAGGAACAGTTGGCCAGAAGCAGAACTACAGAAGCTAAACAGCAAGGTTAGTACATTTAGAGACTTTCCTAGAACTATGGACTTTGATGGATTAGGTCTTTGTTTTCGCTTTGGTAGGTGGTGCTGTCTATGTGCTGAGTTTTATGGCCTGAAATGTACTTCCTTCATGAAGTCAGTTGTGCTAAGGTCTTGGAATCTGTTGCAGTTTTCAGAAATCTCTTTATGTTGCAAACAGAAGTGCATACCGATTAAATACATGCTATTTCCTCTTGTTGGAGTCCGTGGCTACAACTGTGAGTTTTCATCTGAATCTGACTCCCTTAGCTACATCATGTAAGATGAAAACATGCAGAACCTGTGTTTTTCAGACTACCCAGTTTCACTTAGTATAGTGTCCTCCAGGCTCACTAATATGCTCACAAGGCTAGACAATATCCCAAAAAGATCTTTGCAAAGATGTCATGTGTTTTCTTTTATCAACATCTATGGAAGGGTATCTGGGTGTACTTTGTCTTGAAGCCCATATGAATTGTGCTTTGTTGCTGGGAATCAGGGTGGCCAAAGCCCCTATGGCTCCAGGTTTTAGGTGTTTGCAGGGTATACCCAGAAACTGAACTGCTGGGCAGTACATTAAATCTGCATCTACTGCTTTGGGTATTTACTGAATCTCTTCCCTCCTGGTTGAACAAATTCACATTATTATTTATAGGCAGAGACTAGCTAGATTCCTGGGGATTGCTGGCAAGACAGCCTAGTTAACTTGGTAATCTCTAGGCCAGCGAGAGGTCTTGTGTCAAAAAACAAGGGATGTTTTCTGTAGAGCTGGTCCAACACATAAAAGTGTTTAGCAAGCAAGCCTGAGTATTTGAATTTGTTCTCAGATCCACTTAAGGCCAGATACAGTGGTGGGCATCTGGAATCCCACTGCACATACAGAGATATAACCTGCAGCAACCAGAGAAAATTGACTGCAAGCTGTTAGTCCAAGTCCCCAAAAAGAAGGAAGCACTGTCTGGAGACAACAGGAATGCTGCCTGAGCACCACAGGAGGCAAAATGAGACTCCTAAAAGGTGTTGCCTAACATCTGCCATTCACAAGTGTGCCTGTGCCCTGTGTCCCCTTTCTCTCTTATACCCTCTCCGTCTCCCTCCCCC
>LZPO01034905.1:362566-379469 GCA_001675575.1 Neotoma lepida | reverse complement strand
AATCGAGGCAGCTACGTGACTTGTCCCTTGTCCCGTCTCGCCTGCCTTTTGACTGAGAGCGTTCCGGGTTCACCTCTCTCGCCGTCTAACTCCTCGCTGCTGCGACCTTAGAAGGCAGAGAGTTCACCGCTGGATCACTTCGTGTCCGTCCTTGTTTCGCCCTGGTTTGTAAGTTGCTTGTAAATAAAGCTATTTTGATAAAATTAAAATAATTGAGCTAGCCGTATATTTACAGCATACAATTGGCCTCTACAAGGTAGTACTGTCTACATGATGAATTTTACAACGTGAATGGTACTTCCATCATGGAGTCAGTTGTGCTAAGGTCTAGGGGCCTACTAAGGTCTGGGGCCCCGATATAGTTATGTACACAATCATTTTAAAGTAAAATTCTTCATTATTTGCTATTAGTAAGTATTTGATTTGTACACAAGTGTTTCATGCCTGTCTACCTTTGATGACATAAAATTTTAGGTCCAAGAAGGTCACAGTTTAAAATATTTAGGGAGGTCTTGTTTAGTGTACCATGTAGCCTTCCAGAAGTAAAGGTTCTAGGACTCTTTTATGGACCAGACTTCTCACATTCAGCAGTGGCTGGGTATCCAGACTTTTCTGGACCCATGGACAAGAGCCCCAAGGTCGACAGATATGCAGGGACTATGAGGAGTCATCACTCTGCCTACCACTCCTACTCCTGGCTGCTGGGTGGCTTCAGTCAAATCTTGCTAAAGCAACCTGGCTGTTACTGCTTCTCTATTCATGATCTGGACAGTGTTCCTTGGTGACTCTTCACTAGCATTCTTCCTCATGTCCTTATCTGAGAGAAGTGCCTAACTTTGCCTGCAATGACAAGACAGTCTGTAGCATTGACTACCAAGCTCACAAATCTTGGCTCTAACATCACAAAGCTTACTCTTGCCATTTTCCTATCTTTGTGCCTTGTGCCCTTTTCTGTGCTTTTCTTCAGGCCACCCTGGGTGCCAGGTAATAGCCATAGGCTTCCTTTGAAATGTAATTTGAGGGAAGGAGGACTTACTTCTGACTCCTTGGCTAGATAGTTTTTTTTTTATTTAAATTTTTTTTATTCTTTTTACATACCAAGCACAGATCCCCCTCTCATCTCTCCTCCCGATCTCCCCCAGCCTTCCTCCCTGACCCACCCTCCATCCCCTCCTCCAAAAAGGTAAGGGCTCACATGGGAAGTCAGCAGAGCCTGGTACATTCAGTTGAGGCAGGTCCAAGCCCCTCCCTCTGCTTCAAGGGTGAGAAAGGTGTCAAAAAAAGCAAAGAAAATAAAAAAGAAAGCCTTTATTGTGAGACTGGCTGACTTACAATATTATATTAATAAGTCTCAGATTTGAAGGGGACAGGAAGTTAGAGTTAGGACTCTTATTGTAAAAGGATGAGATTCTGTACAGGGGGCTGGAGATATAAGGGAGGACCATGGTGAGACCTAACACACTGATGAAACCTAGGACATTGAACTCTTTGATTTCTGAAGGGTTTATTTCATGTGTGGAAGGAGTTTCCCTACCTTTTCTGGAGTCTGCACCCTTACCCATACTCCCACTGTTGGTAGAGAGGAATTAATCTTGCATAGTCAATGGAAATGACATTGACATTCCCTGAAGGAGTTGTTCAACAATCCAGATCTGATGACCCTCAGGATCCCCTCTCACCACCCATCTTTGCCTTCAGATATACAACTATATTGATATCTCGGGAGACCCATACAGGTGAGATATAGCCTTAAAGAAATTCTTGGATTTCCTTAGTCATATGAGCAGAAGTTTTGGGAATATGTGAAAGGACTTTTGATGGTGGGATAATTTGGGAAACACAAAACCACATCAAAATATATGCATGAATATGGTCCCTTGAGCANTAGATGCCAGGGTGCCAGGGGCTGAGGTGCAGCTTCTACCAGAACAGAAAACAAACAAAGCATGTGGCCAGCCAGCACTTTCATTACTTATTCCACATGAAAACTGTATGAAATATTTTATCTTGATCCCTACAAAACATTGTCACTGTCCCTGGCATGGTGAAGATACTCAAGTTGAGTGTCAAGAGAAGAAAGAAAACAAGCCTGATGGTGCACAAAAGTCATCTCAGCTACTGAGGAATTCAGGCAGATTGGTTGTTATGAAGAGGGTCTTGGGGGAAGGAGATTTGAGCGGAATCAGGAGGCCATGAACATGAGCATTGGGCACCGGCAGCAGCAGTTATTGTGTGTGCCTAAGAAGCAAACATTAAGCACAAAACAACAGATCTGTCCAGAGCAAAACAAGGAACCAGAAACTCGGAGATGGAAAGTGCTTCCTGGTCAGTACTACTGACCCTGAGAAATGAAATGACCTAGAGTGGAAGCAGGGCATGGGAGTCTGTTATGCTATAGGTGTCTGGTTAATCCTTAGGCAACCTTGTAGGCTTGAAGTCCCCCTGCTGTCTGAACAGCTCATGGGCACCTTCTTATTCATTATTGACTTTATCCTGAGGTTGAGCTTTGCAAGATAGCCTTTTCCCCATACATATAACAGCACATTAGGACCACACTTGAGACATTTGCAGCCTCCTGAACAAGAATAATAGAGGATTAGGGAGGAGTTGCAAGGGGCAGGTGCACACATAGTTCGTTGTTAGATGTCAGAATGCAAACTTTATTTCATCCTCTGATAAGACTCCGAGATGAAATTTAAGGACTTGGAACTGCTCATAAGTTGGCATGCCATCTAATCCTGGAAGAATCCAACAAAAATGCTAAATTTGGAGGAGAAGAGAAAATGGACTCAGCTGATTGTCTGCCATGACACACAGCTGGTGCTCACTATGGATGAAATGGGTAAGGTGTGTGGTGTCACACATTCTAAATGTTTTAGTTGCCCATGGCTTTCTGGATGTAACCCACATCATAGCAAAAATCTACCCCTGAACAATACTAGTACCCCATAATATGATTGAGCAATGAGAAAGCATCACCTACACTTACTCTACAAATTCTAGTCTCAGTGGCACCTAGATTGCTTGTTTTTTTTCCATAATCATATTAACTATCCCATAGGTTAAACCAGTTTCTTTCCATCATTTAGTTCAGGTATGGCTTAGCAACAGGAAGTCACAACAAAGGAAAATTGGAGGAGAGTAATGTTCATGCATGTACTACATGGGAGCCAGGACATTTTCATGATGGGCATGGAGAAGCCCCTAGGGGGCCATCCCTGCACTTACCATTCTAATACTTTCTGTGATTGAAAATAAGTATATCACTATCAGGTCTTTATGTCTGGAAGCCTTAAGGCTGACATTCTTGGGCATGGAGCCCCTTTAACGACGACCCGAGGGACTTCCCTGATAACAGTCTGCCTGTTGTGTAAGCTTTACCTTCACTCTGAGGGTAGCAGGAGCCCTAACGGAATAGAGTTCTTCCAACCCATGCCTTGTCTGGAGGACACACAACTGGAGCCCTAGTGTTAGAGGGGAAAAATCTCACAGCCTTGATAACAATGTCACAGTTAACCCAGATGTGCATGTTTTTGACGTTTTTGTTTGTTTGTTTTCTCCTGGCATCACCTGTTTCTGGCCTAGAGATCCTTGATAAAAGCAGATTTTGACACTTTGGATCATTCACACAAATCATCACAGGACTCTGCAGAGTTAAGAATTGAAAGACAGTTCAGCACACAGCTGACATTTCAAATAGCATGGAACAGTTCTTAGCAATCTTTCACAAGGCTCAGCACTGGTCAAATGCTGCTCCAGGGAACCATAATTCCCTCCAAAGAAGCCAGCAAGCTCTGCAAGCTCTCTCAAAGTTCCCAGAATTGAAGACCATGAAAGCTTGGCAGGCTCCAATTTCATTCACAAATAATGTCCAGTGTGGAGTTTGTGCAGGCAGGGAAGAAGGGATACCTAGAAATTTCTAGGGCATTGAGGAAAGGCTTTGCTGAGATATTTAAGGTGTCCTCCATTCTAAATTCTCAACAATGTCTACGCAGTCTCCCATTTGTTCAAAACAAACCAGTAAATACCCTAAGCACAAAATTTTATAAAATTAAAATAATAATACAGGGCAACTTTTAGAAATTTGTACAACATTCACCATTGTAATGGTTAAAAAGTAGCTCCATTTCAAAGTGAGTTTTGAACTAAGTTACTGTGTGAAAAAAAAGAAAACTTAGGAGTCAGCAAGACCTTATTCTTAGCCTATGGACTGTTAACCACAGGCTATCTGGACCATGACCCTAAGGTCAGACCTGTCAGCAGTTAAAGTCTTGACAGAATCTAAAGAGGAGACTGATCCCAGAACCACCTGGCTCATTTCCCAAAATTGTTCCCCTTCCTCTTACTGTATAACTATTATCCTAAAATATTAACCATACACCCATTCTGCTTCTGTAATCTTGCTTAACCACCATTTGCTCAGAAAACAAGCAAACAAACAAAAAAAAAAACCAAAAACAACGACAAGAAAAACATAATGACTCACATAGCAGAAAAATTCCGCTTTTTGCATCAGCTCTCAGACTGGCAAAGGTGGCCTGTTGTTGCAATATTTCTAAAAGTAAACTTGTTTTTTTAATCTTTTTTTGTTGATTACTTTTTATTTTTTATATGCATTGGTCTGCATGTATGTCTGTGTGAGGGTGTCAGGTCCCCTGGAACTGGAGTTACAGACAGTTGTGAGCTGCCATGTGGGTGCTGGGAATTGAACCTGGATCCCCTGGAAGAGTAGCCAGTGCTCTTAACCTGTGAGCCATCTCTCCAGCCCACAGTTGGTTTGATGTTGTTGTTGCTGTTGTTATTTTTGCTGTTTGCTTTTTACCTTGCCTAAGGCCAGGCCATAAACAACCTGTGACAGACAAGGTAAGGCTTATTTGTTTGGGTTTTTGTGGATTTCAGGGAATTTTTGAGTAGGATGTAGGAATGCAAATTTTCTAGTTCTTGAATCTAACACAAGTGAACTTTTTTTTTAAATCTTTAAAATTGAAAGAAGTTTTGTCTGTTGGTCTTTCCCAGGTGGTCTTGAACCCTGTAACACCACCTGCATGTTTTATGTACGTTTTGAGTGAATTTTATAATAAATTAAATTATTGCTCATTTTAAAAACTCATAAATAGAAATCTGATTCCCATTGTAGAACATGTAGTTGTTGACAAGCTACAGGAAATAAAACAGATGCCCACCTTCCCACTTCTACTCTGGGATCCTTCTCTTTCCTGGGCACTAGTAACCAGGTTTCCCTGCAGCCTCTAGCTTCTGCCATTTCCTCCACATTCTGACTATATTATTCCATCTCTTCACAGCTAACTCTGAACCATTATATAATTTTGTGTGCAAAGTTTTATTCTTAAAAACTTGTCATTACTATTGCTACCTGTGCCAAATTCACTCTCATGGCTTCTTAGTTCTGTGTACAGTCCTGCTCTCCAAGATGTTCTTCACGAGGAAGAGATGCTATGCTCAAGTACTACATCACTGATCCCCAAAGTAGGGTGGTGACAGTCACCTAGGAAGCTGCAGCAGAATGAAGATAGAAGCCTATTCTGCATGGAAAAGGTGTGTGGCCACCATAGCCCCTTATCTTGCTGTAGAAGAGAGGTCATTTCTTGTCCAAGCTTTGGGCTTCTCTTCTGGCCTCCATTTAGCAGGAAGCTGAACAAAATGTTGTCTCATTCTGTGGGAACAAGATGAAAAATGCAACTAGTATTTTGAGAAATCTAGTCTTTATTGCTATTGTATGGGACAAGAGAATGTTTTCATGACCAGCAGGATTTGCCAAGATGTTGCTGGCACAAGAGAAACCCTTCTGGTTCCTCAGGAACAAAGATGCTCTCGGGATCTTCATCCATCTCAGGAGAAAAGTTGTTCAGGGTATCAGATGTGTCACTGCTGAGTAGGAATTCCTTCTGTCCTTTCTTGTATTTAGCCCTCTGGTTTTTAAACCAAGCCTGAAATCAGACAAAGATAGAGGCTGGTTTATCATAATGAATAGTTAATATTATGGAGGAAAAAACATATGCAACTTTATATGGGCCTGACATTCTCCCCTTCACAGAGGAATAGACTTTACAGTTCCTCACAAACTTTTCAAGACTGCAAGTATTACCCAGGGTGGAGGATGTGCTCACAGCACGGGAAATCCTGGTTTCTATTCCACCACCACTATAAACTATCCAACAAACTGACCTAGCACACATAGCACCAGACTCACTATTCTGCAGAAGCCTTTGGAAAACAAGCCGTATGCCAACTTCTGGACACTATCAGGGTCATTCTTTAGACAGATTTTCAAAACTGTCAGTCCTTGCCTTCTCCACAATTAAAGAAGAGTTGGGGCAATATTTCAGAGTTGACACAAGATACCAAGCTGGGGAAATTAAATTCAGAGCTGCATTTGTCTGGGCCATCTTACTAAATGTTACAAAAGAAAATCAGAAGAGCCAGCCTCAAGGGCTTTTCAGCTCTTAGCCCACATCCTTTCACCTTGATTAAACAGTTTTCCTCATTATGTATAATGGCAAGCCATCCCCTGCCTCATATTTAGCCACTCATTCTTTTAGCTATGTGCATGTATTTAGTAACAATTGAAATGTCTACTAGTGCTTCTTCTTGACATCACATAAGTATTCTCATGGCAATCCTGAGTTCCAATATGACTCCAGACAGAAATACTGTGCAGAAGATCATTTTGTCGCACATAGTTCAGTATTAATAAGGGAACATGCAGGTGTGTATGGCATGCATACATCAGTTATATCTATATATGCTATATTTAGACACACATAAACACAATTCCTTTCATACAGAGAATGGAAGACTGTTGTTTGGCTCTTTTTGGGGGGCCCACCACTCAGCTCCCAAATAAATCACACACGGAGGCTTATTATTACTTATGAATGCCCAGCCTTAGTTTGGCTTAGTTTCTAGCCAGCTTTCCTTAAATTTAAATTATCCTGTCTGTCTTTTTCCTCTGGGCTTTTATCTTTCTATTCCTGTATACCTTTCTTTGTTTCTACGGAGTAAGAGTAAAATGCCACCACCAACGTAGAGCTCTCGAATATCCATCTAGAGCCTGAGAAAGCTGAACAAACAAAAAAGAGATACGGCTCCTTTAAGAGTTTTAGCCTGACCATTTCTCCCAGCCAGTGAGCAATTGAGCAGCTAGTATGTTAAATAGAAACAAAAAACTAAGTAAAACTACCTACCACAGTGCAAGCATTGGCATTCTAGAGCTTTAGGAAGGTTGAATGCAGTTTTTGGTCTCCTAACTCTGACCTGGATGTGGGTTTTTAGGCTTGGCTTTCATGACCAGAGAAGTGGGCAGAGCCAGCCAAGAGAGCCACTCGGAGAATCCAGGTGTACCTGAGCTGTTTAAAAGTTTGTTCATGTGGTCAAAAGAGACTAGAGATACCCAGTAAAGGAGGTCTAGATGGAAAAACCTCTAAGCAGGTTACAGTGTGTTTAATTAATGTACCTAGGCTTAATAATAGGAAAAGTGTATAGTTATAAAAAATGAATAGTTTATAAAATAAAGTTTTAAAAGAGAGAATAAAGAATAAACCACGTAGAGATGGGAAATGCACAGGTAGTATGGATCCTGTATGGGTTGATTTTGAATTTTTTGACTGTTGAGAAGCAAAAGACAGCTGCTGGGACACATGGGATTATGAACTGGACTGCTAAATTGAACCAATCTAGATATTTTAGAAATGTCTTAACTTTTAAAAAGTTAAGAAATGTATTTGTCATATGGAAATCAAAAATGGTTTGGAGTTTTGTTCCCACAGGCAATGAGAGGCTGTGGATTCCTTCAGGGTTAATATGGATCAGGTTTGATCAGGCAAGACCTCCTGAACCTTGACAGGTGATATCTATCAGCAAAGGTTACTGCTGGTCTTCCCAGAACTTCCCAGGTCTCTCTGGGACCCTAAAGATTCTTTGTCCATAGACAGCAGGAAGAAGTATGAAGAAACTAAGCCCACATTCCCAAGAATTGGGGGGTGTGGGTGGCTTTTGGTTATTTGGTGGGTTATTGATGTTTGTTATCATTTAGGAGAATATAGAATATTGATGCAAATTTAAAGTTATTTTTGTTACAACATATTGTATGTATGTTTCTGTTTTTGTTTGAGGTATTGTATCTATGCAGTTCACTTAAAAATGTAAGGCAAAGTACTAGTTTTTGAAAGCTATTCTTATAAACTATATAGGATAATCAGGAAACATAGGTTAGTGGTTAATCATTTATAATAATCAAATTTGTAGATATGTAGGTATGCTTTTCAAATCATATAGAGATACATTTTAGATAGATTGTCTTCAAACTTTTCAAAGACCTACAGAATATGGCATTTAAAATGTTTTGTTAACTTAGGGGTTTTCATGAAAATGAGACACATCTGCTCTTGGCAGTACCAATTTACTTCAGAGAAGATGATAGGCATTGAAGAAACTCCTTATAGAGTTTGCTTTCGCTGTGACAAGGTTAGCCACTGGGCAAAGAAACTGTTCTTGCCTTTGACTGCTGACAATGTGCTGTGCAGACTAGACATGCAGGACATACAGGACAAAAAAACTATTGAACTTTGCCAAAACCAGGCAGGGTAGTCTTTCAAAATTCCTGCTTCACAAAAGAGTCTGCCAGATATTCTGCAGGACAAACAGGAAAGTGACTGATGAACTTTGCCAAAATAAGGCAGGACAGTCCAAAATTCCTGCTTCATTGAAAAGTCTGCCAGATACTCTAGGCCTGTAGGCTGAAGATGGATGCTCCAACTTGCAGAGGAACTTTGGATGACTGTCCAGGTAGCCAAATGTCTCTGTTGTTAGATAATATTACATCCTTCTGGGTCTTTGGTAGAGTTGAAGACTAAATAGTTACAGTTGCAGTTTTTCTTTGTTATGAGAGACAGTAAATTAGGTGTAAAACTTTGGATTCACTAAGATAGGATAAATAATGCATTATTTTCTTTGTATATGCTAACTACAAATGGACTGAATATTGTAAGTTAATTCTTACTTGATAACTGCTTTCGTTGTATGTAGTTATACTATGTTAAAGTTAAAACCTTTATTTTTATTTAGACAAAAAGGGGCAAATGTAGTAGAATATTGTAAGATGTGTTACCTTTGTTCATGTTGCATTTGTTTAACTCTGTGAAGCTGTATTACTGTGCTTGTGTAAAACATCTGATGGTCTAATAAAGAACTAGCCAATAGCATGGCAGGAGAAAGGATAGGTGGGGCTGGCAGGCAGAGAGTATATACAGAGGGAGAAAACTGGGAGGAGAGAGCTAAGATCGAGGAGCCAGAAAAGAAGGAGGACTCAAGGGGCCAGCCACCCAGCTACACCCAGCTACACCCAGCTACACAGCAAGCCACGGAGTAAGAAAACTTAAAGGTATACAAAAATAGAGAACAGAAAAAGCCCAGAGGCAAAAGATAGATGGATTAATTTAAATTTAAGGAAAGCTTGCTAGAAACTAAGCCAAGCTAAGGCTGGGCATTCATAAGCAATAATAAGATTTCGTGTGTAATTTATTGGGGAACTGGGTGGTAGCCCCCCAGAAAGAGCCAAAAAACAGTCTACAACAGAAGACCCAGTTTCTTTGTTTTGCTTTCCTTTGGGAAAACATATTCCTTTACTTCCAGAAATGAGGAAGAAACACTAGCTGGAGTTTACTTTTTCAAACACTTTCTATTTCCAAAGAACACATTAGTCCAACTCTTGTTTGCCCAAATAAAGCAGGCATAAAAGACCCAGGAGCTCCAGGTGTGGAAGACAAGGCCTTGCCTGTCCTGAAGCAGTTCTAAGATGCAGTACCCTGCTGAGTCTCTACTGACCTTCACCTTGCATTCATCCACATGAATGAGCTCTGCCAGTGCTTTCCTGTGGAGAGAAAAGGACAGAGGTGGGGGTAAGGAAAGTGCACATATATGATTTCTCCACAATATCTTGCTACCCCTGCCACCACCTCAGCAATTACTCATTTCATCATTTTTCCCAGATAGGACTCTTTAGAAGTGACTTCATCTTGTCAAAACACTAACTGTTATTTTAAGGACTCCCTAGTGTAGCCAGGGAGATTGCTCAGTGGGTAAGGGGACACAATGACATTCCTGAAGACCTGATTTCAANCCCTGGGCCCCACATGATGGAAGGAGAGAACAGACTCTCCCAAATTTTCCTCTGACCTCCACATGTTCAGGTGTTGTGCCATGCTCACACACATACTCTTGTAAGGACAATTCTAATGAGGAACAGTAGTTGAGAAATACACTGATAACTGACTATATCGTACGTGTTAGGCTAGTTTTTCTCAACCTTCCTAACACTGTGATTCTTTTAGTACAGTTCCTCATGTTGTGGTGACCCCTAACCATAAAATATTTTGTTACTACTTTATAACTATGATTTTTACACTATTACAAATCATTATGTAAATATCTGTGTTTTCTGACAGTCTTAGTAGACCCCTGTGAAAAGGTTGTTTGACCCCCAAAGGAGTTGCAACCCACAGGTTGAGAACCTCTGCTGTAGACCCTTCTAATATCTGCATCCTCTTCCACACTTCCGTGGTCCAAGAAGACAGTACTGAGAAGAACCAGAAAAGGCAGGTGTAGGCAGATTTTTCTGTCTGTCCTGCCAACTCCTAAATCATGACATGGAGACTTATTATTAATTATGAAAGCTCAGCCTATAGCTTTGGCTTGTTTCTAACTAGTTTTTATAATTTAAATTAACCATCTTTTAATCTACATTCTTTTATGTGGCTCAGTTACTTTTACTTTGCAATGCCCATGCTGCTTCCTATGCATCTGGCTGGTGACTCTCTGAGTCTCTGCCATTCTTCTTCCCAGCATTCTCTCTAGCCCCCAAATCCTGCTTGGCTATTGGGCATTTAGCTTTTCATTAACCAATCAGAGTGACACATATTCACAGTGTAAAGGAATATTCCACAACAGGCAGGTGCAGTTGTAAAGAAATCCTTAAATTTCCTCATGCACAGTAGTAGAGAACAGGGGAATGTATAAGGCTATGGACCTTGAGCGGAGGGGCTAATTTTGTCGGGAACATAAAACTACATCAAGGTAAAGGTATCAGTAATGAACCCTTGAGCAGATATCCTGGGCTTCATGTTGCAGCTTACACATTCACAACTTTTTAAATGATAGTGGGGACTGAGAAGGTTGCTCAGTGGTTAAGGGCACTTACTACTCTTGCAGAGGACACAAGTTTTATTCCCACCACCCACATGGTGATTTACAACCATCCATAATTCCAGTTAAACTCCAGCCCCAAGGGATTTGACACCCTCTTCTGATCTCCACAGACCCCAGGCATGTACCTGCTGCACATACCTACATGCAGTGAAAACATTCATACACATGAAATAAAACAAATCTTAAAAAAAGTATGCTGACATTTATTTTATTGATTTTGAAACAAATGTAAAAGGATGGCCAAATGTGAATGAATGTGGCTTATTCCATGTTCATAAAGGGAATCAAAGGTTTGGGGAAATTGGAATGCTGGCATCGATTTGTCCTATAACATGGGCTTCTGCATACTGGGAAGGTCCTGAGGATTGTTCTGCAATACTACAGAAAACAGACTTGTGAAGCAGCATGACTGAAGAGCTCTGCCATTGCTGTTCTCTATATTCCACACTTCACAGTAGGGGGGTTTGAGGTCACAACTGGACAAATCAAATGCAACGAGTCTACTTGGATCCCAGAGTGGCAGCACTGAATCCCCAAAGGCAGGGAATGGTCAACAGAGGCAAAGAAATGATTATAGTAGACAGATGTGTGTAGATCTATCATGCTGGCACATGCATCCAGTGTTTCCAGAATTGAAACACATAGAAAGCTCACAAAGTATCCTCAGTCTGTACAAGTAGCAATGCTCTAGAGCCATAAGGGTGTACCTAGTAAATGGACAAAGGCCAGCCTTGTCAGATTGCTAAGGGTTAGTAGGAGACAGTGCAGCATGCCTGGCTGAAGCCCTGACTAGTGTCATGTAACCAGGCATGAGAATGATGCCTTCATACCCTCGGCTTATACACAGGGAAAAAATAAAACAGAGAGGTCAAGTGAGTTTCCCAAAATCACACAGCAGGCTAAGAAGGAAATACAGTAGACCTGTAAGAAAGACTGTCTCAAAAGAATGTGGACTATCAGAGGGGATGGAGGACACCAGGAGAACATGGCCCACTGAATCAAGTAAACAGGGCTCACATGGGCTCACAGAGACTGAAGCAGCAAGCACAGGGCCTGCATGGGTCTGTACCTGGTCCTCTGCATGTGTGTTATGACCGTTAGCTCGGTGTCTTTGTGGGACTCCTAACAATGGGAACAGATGTATCTCTGACTCTTTTGCTTGCTCTTGGGACCTGTTTCCTCCTACTGGGTTGCCTTGTCCAGCCTTGATATGAGGGCTTTTGCCTTGTTTTATTTTATCTTGTTTTGTCCTGTCTGGCTGTCCTCTCTTGAAGGCCTACTCTTTTCTGAAGAGGAAATGGAGGGGAGTGGATCTGTGGGGGAAGGGTAGATGGAAGGGGTAGGGAGTGGAGGAAGGAGAAACTGTGGTCAGGATGTATTGTATGAGAGAAGAATCTATTTTCAATAAAAATTTTAAAAAGAATATGGATTGCACCTGAAGAATGACACCAAAAGCTACCCTTATTCTCCACATTCATTAAGCATACACGTATATGAACTCACACCAACAATGTACATCCACACACATGAACATGCACCTACATATAAAAATGACATTTCACATTCAATAGTGTATTCAGTTTTTCAAGTTCAGTTTTCCTTAGCTGCCTCCCAACTTCCCATCAATTTCTTTGTAGTATTTCTATTGGTATCAGCTTCTCTAATGTACAATTTGCCTGAGTGATTTTCTGGCTTCTTTGGCATGAATGAAAATTCATGGAGGGTTCAGAGATTGAACAGAGGAGACAAGCCTCCTCAGCAGAGGCCTCCCAGGAATTTTCTGTGTATCCTTTTTCCTATACTTCCCCAATCTCCATGGTGGACACTCTCCTGGAAGGAGTTTTGCTGCTGGGACCTCTTCTTGCCCTGAAGCTTCAATGGAGATTTACAAGATCAGATTTCTTTCTATTAATCAACAGTAAAGAAGCAGGGACAGGCAGATGACAAGGAAACTATGGGAACAATAGGCTACAGGCCACCTCAAGACTTGCAAAAGTCACAGCGAGGAGCAGAGGACACTGAAAATCCAGGTGAACTCAGGCAGGGTGATCTACTGCCCAGAAAGCCCAATGCCACGTGACACATACACAAGGCAGAAGGCAGATTAGCAGATGACCATGACCCCTAACTGAAGCTGTAGGAGCAAGGACCTGTAAATTAGTATTCCCAGTCCCCTCTATCACCTCCAGACTGTTTCTTCTTATAAAATAGGGGTTCACTGTACTGGGGTACACCACTAGTGCACAAATCTCCTGACCCACCTATGAAGGTGGTGTAGCCACAGCATATTTGCTGCAATTCTGGCTCAGCTATCTCAGCCCCTCTGCTTTGTCTTCTATTTCTGTCTGAACCCCTGGAACTTGGGGGGATCTTTTCTTTTTTCTTTTTTTTTCTTTTTTTTAATTATTAAAAAGATTTTCCACTCCTTTTACATAACAACCTCAGATCCCCCTCTCCTCCCTCCNAGTCAGCAGAGCCTGGTACATTCAGTAAAGGCAGATCCAAGCCCCTCCCCCTACCTCAAGGCTGTGAGAGGTGTCCCACTACAGGTAGTGGGCTCCAAAAAGCCCACCCACCAGTCAGGGATGGATCCCGATCCCACTGCCAGGGACCCTCCAATTGAGATAGTTTTTAAATTAAATTTAATTAAAATATAATTACATAGTTTCTCTCCTCATTGCTCTCACCCATCCCATGCCTCCACTCTTTCTCAAATTCATGACCTCTTTTTAAAAATTTTTATTGTTACATACATGTGAATAGATATATAAATACAACCTGCTGAATCTGTTTACTGTTGCTTGTATGTATATGAATTTAGGGATGACCGTTTGGTATTAGATAACCAATTAAGGGCTTCAATTCTCAGAATACTGCTTCTCCCTTTATCAGTTAATAATTGCTTATAGCTCTTCATCTAGGAGTGGAATCTGATAAGTGTAGTGAGTAGCTGTTCCAGCTTTGACCTGGAAGCACTACTCCTAATGAGGCTTCTGGTAACTGCCACGCCTACCTAGGACCTCCTCCTGGGGCGGGCTGAGACGGGAGCCTTTAAGACCAGAGATCCATCTATGCTGGCTCTCTTGGTTCCTGGTGATCCTGGATGCTAGATGGTAGACCAACTAGAGTTCTCCAGAGAACACTGCTGGACTGTACCTCACCTTTCCTGGATCCTGTAACCAACCCCTTTACTGGCTATAAGTTACCCCTAAATAAACTTATTAACTACATGGAGTTGCCTTAATAATTTTCCCCTTTAGATAAGATTTCACCCATTTATGTTGAGAGGTTACTTGCTGTTAGAATTGTTAAAATTTTGTTTAGAGAGCAATATAGTTGAGATTTCATGGGTATAGCTTCCCTTTCATAGTTAGAAGACACCATCTCACAATACACTTCCAGGTCTTCTGTATCTTACAATCTTTCTGCCCCTTATTCATCCATGTTTCCTGAACCTTAGGAGTAAAAAGTGTGTTGTAAATGTATAAGCTGGGTTTGGCATCACATGATAAGGTAGTCTCTGCAATTTGACCAGCTGTGGCTTTATATAATGATCTCCTGGTGCAAAACGATGCTTCTCTGTTAATGGGTGAGAACTACCCTAGCTGTGGGTATAAAAGTAAGTATTTAGAGTGAAGTTAGAAATTATACTAGTTAGGAAAGTGACAATAGTATGTTCTCATCTAAGAGATGTAACCTCACTAGCCATACATAGTTCACTGGATCTATAATATCAAGCATGATTTCCCTCCTGTTAAGCAGATCTTAAGTCTAATTAGACAATTTTGGTTACCGCCAAGATAGAAGTGCCACTATTATATCTTTAAGGATATCTAGCCATGGTGGTCATTGCGCTTACATGACTTTTTAAAGATGCTAAGGAAATATGAAAATAATATTAATTTGCATTTCTCTAATTCCTAAGGATGTTGAATACATTTGAAATATTTCTTTGCAATTTTTATTTCTTCCTTCTATAACTCCCTGTTTAGATCCATAGCCCATTTTATTTTTTTATTTAATTTTTTTTCCATTTTTACATACCAACCACAGTTCCCCCTCCCTCCCCTCCTCCCACTCTCCCTACCTTCCCCCCACCCCACCCTCATCCACTCCTCAGAGAAGATAAGGCCTCACTTGGGGGGTCAACAAAGTCTGCATAGCTCATTTTAGTTGAATTTATTGTCTTGATTCTTTATTTTTAATTTGTATATTCAGGATATTAAACTTCTATAAGATATGTAACTGGCAAAGATCTTTTCCAACTTTGTGGACTCTTCACTCAGTTGATTGTTCCCCTTGCTATACAGAAGTTTTTAAATTCTGGGAGGTTCCATTGGCTAACTTTTGTCCTTAAATATTTGAAGTCCTATTTCATCACACTAACTCATGGTAAGGATTTTGCATATAAAGATTCTGAGATAGCCAGCAGTGGGGTGAGAGACAAATCCTTTATTTCTCTGAATATTGGTGTTCATATCTCTAAAGATAGAATATTGTATGTAAATATTCTTAGACATAATCCTGATTTGCCTGACATTCTGAAACACTGAAATATATGTTCAAAATATGTGTCTCCGGGATGAAGGAAGCCCCTACCAGAGAAAACAATTTGAACTAAATTTAAGAAACTGTTTAATATTTTAGAAACTATTAACATTGGTCCAGCAGCTCTCTTCCTCTGATTTCAGGACTGGTTTAACAATAAGAGAGCTAAATTTAGGAAGAATCAGAGGGCAATAATGACAAAAAAGCATCGCCCTCCTACCAAGGATGACCTCATCATGAAGACTTTGGTGGAGTCCAAGAATGTCGTCATTCTCCAGGAGCAAGTAGGGGATGGGCTCGTCTGGTGTCACCAAGACTTTGACACCCACGCTGGCCAGGACATCCCTTTCTTTCTCCCCTTACATTAACAATAAAGTACAGAATTATCCCTTTACTCTTTGTGTGTGCTCTCCACAGAAAAGGCTGTTTTACTACAATTTCTACAGAAGGCAGCTCAGAGCAGGTGAGGGGCTGGAACACACAGTGGTCATACCCTTCCTGGCAGCGAGGGAAGGCTCTGCCTCAGCAGCATTCATGGGCAGTTACTGTCCTGGCTTCACAGTCTGCTACAGCCTCCTAGGGGTCTGTCAGGAGCTCTCTTGGGACTTGTGTGATCAGTGTCCTAGCTTACTGATTCTCCACATGGTGTCTGTGAAGAGGGTCTTGGGGGAAGGGGATGTGAGCAGAATCAGGAGGCCCTGAGCATGAGCATCAGGCACTGGCAACAGCAGTTGTTGTGTGTGCCTAAGAAGTAAACATTCAGCACAAAACAACAGATCTGTCTGGAGCAAAACAAGGAACTAGAAACTTGGGGGATGGGAAGAGCTAGCTGATGGTTACTACCTTTGCCCAGCCCTGCTGGGGGGAGGCTGGTAAGGAAAGTGCACATGTACAATTTCTCCACGTTTTTATTTTGCTATCCTTGCTCCCACTTCAGCAAATTCTCCTTTCATCATTTTTCACAAAGAGAACTGTTTAGAAGTGACTTCATCTCGTCAAAACATTTAAGGTTGTTTTAAGAGCTCCCTAGTGTTGATATGTCATGGCTGGCTGGTATACATGGGAGGCCTGCCCTTTTCTGGAGAGAAAGGAGAGGGGAGATTGAGGAGAGGGACTGGGAGGAGAGGAGGGA
>LZPO01034905.1:347636-359802 GCA_001675575.1 Neotoma lepida | reverse complement strand
GAGACACTCATATATATGAACAAATTTAAAAAAGAGTGAAAGAGAAAGAAAAGCAATGCTGCTGAGGATGAAGGGAAAGGGAAACCATCATTCACCATTGGTGAAATTGCAAACTGGAGCAGCTGTAATGGAAATCAGTGGGAAGAATCACAAAAAGTTGAAAATTATCTGCCATATGATCCGGGTATACCACTCATTGGCATGCACCCAAAGGACTTGATATCCTTCTTAAGAGATACTTGTTCATCCATGCATTGGCATGCACCCAAAGAACTTGATATCCTTCTTAAGAGATACTTGTTCATCCATGCTCATGGCAACTCCTTCATAATAATGCCCCCTCCAGGAAATGGAGCGAGCTGAGATGTCCATCAGCTTATGAATGAATAATAAAAATGTGGTCCATATACAAAATAGGATTTTATTAAACTGTGAAGAAAAGTGGAACCATGAAATTTTAAGGTACATGGATGGAACTGGAAATTATTATACTAAGTGAAGTGACCCAGACCNGGAAAGACAAACTCACAAACACAGGATGTTCTTTCTCTTTCTAATTTTAACTTTCTGAGGAATTTGTATGTGAGTACTATATTTACATCATTTCTTTGACTCCCTCTCAAATTCATGACTCTTTTCCACTATTATTGCTAGATGCAGCTTCCCTGTCATGTCTAGAAGATGCTACATCACAGCAGATTTTTGTGGTCTTCAGACTCATAATCTTTGAGCCCCCTCTTTCCTGACTATNCCTAAACCTTAGGTGTAGGTGATGCATTTTGAATGTATCAATTAAGATTGAGTATCTGTTTTTTTTTTTACTAGCACATTGCAGGAGAATACAATTTTGAGAGAAAAATCAGAGAACTTGTATGTATCTAAGATTGGAAATGTGCAATAATGGCAATGGTCTTCATAATCTATAAAATTGGGATATAAATTCCTATGCTGTATGACTCAGTCAGTACAGATAAGAATTCATGATTGAAAATATTTACTCAAATTTCATTTTTTTATTTTTTTCCATTTTTTTTATTAAAAAGATTTTCCACTCCTTTTTCATACCAATCTCAGATCTCCCTCTCCTCTCTCCTCCTGTCCCGCCAGCTCCCCCCCTCAACTCACCTCCCATTTCCACCTCCTCCAATACAAGGTCTCCCATGGAGAGTCTCCAGAGCCTGGCACTCTCAGCCCAGGCGGGACAAGACCCTCCTCGCTGCACCGAGACTGTGCCAGGTGTCCCACCACAGGCACTGGGCTCCAAAAAGTTAGCCCCTGCACCAGGGAAGGATCTCGATCCCACCACCTAGGGGCCCTCAGACACTTCAAGACAAACAACTGCTTCAAGTTTCCAGAGGGCACAGATCAGCACCATGGGGGGCTCCACGGTTATTGGTCCACAACTCATGCATTTCCACCAGCCTGGCTGGCTTCATGATCTCAATGTCCCTTGTTCATGGAAAATGTCCTCTCATCATTTGGACTCCTGGAGCTCTGCCTGGTGTCCGGCTGTAAATCTCTGCATCTGCTTCCATCTGTCTCTGGATGAGGACTCATGGGGGCTTCTCAGCCATGGGTCCATAGTTCATGTGTCTCCACTAGTTTGGCTGGCCATCTTTGTATACCCTTCCACCATGATCTCGTAGTCCCTTGCTCATAGAGGGCCCCCTCTCTCCCATCAATTGGGCTCCTGGAGCTCCGCCTGGTGCCCAGCCATGGATCTCCACATTTGTCTCCATCAGTCACTGGATGAGGGCACCATGGTGGCAGTTAGGGTATTCATCCATGTGATCACTGGATCAGGTCAGTTTAGGCACCCTATCAATTATTTCCAGTGGTCTAAGGTGGGTTCATCCCTGTGGACTCTCCTGGACTTCCCTAGCACTCTGTTTCTCCCTATTCCCCTGATCTCCCCATTCATCATGTTATCTCCTTCCTTGCTCTCTCTCTCTCTGTCCCTGTTCCTGCTCGAACCTCCCGCTCCCTTACACTCTCATCCTCCATCCCTTGTCCCCCATTTCCTCCTCCTCACTCCTAGTCAGCCCATGTAGATCTCATCCAATTCTCCCTCTCTGGGTGATCCATGCTTCCCTCCTAGGTTCCTCCCTGGAGCTGTAGGTTGCAGTCTGGTTATCCCATGCTTCACATCTAGTATCCACCTATGAGTGAGTACATACCATGTTTGACCTTTTGGGTCTGGGTTACCTCACTCAGGATGATATTTTCTAGTTCCATCCATTTACCTGCAAATTTCATATGGTCATTGTTTTTCTCTGCTGAGTAGTACTCCATTGTGTATATGTACCACATTTTCTTAATCCATTCTTCAGTTGAGGGGCATCTAGGTTGTTTCCAGGTTCTGGCTATTATGAATAATGCTGCTATGAACATAGTTGAGCATGTGTCCCTGTGGTATGATTGAGCGTTCCTTGGGTATATGCCCAAGAGTGGTATAGCTGGGTCTTGAGGAAGATTGATTCCCAGTTTTCTAAGAAACCGCCATACTGATTTCCAAAGTGGCTGTACAAGATTGCACTCCCACCAACAGTGGAGAAGTGTTGGGGGTACCTTTTCTAAAAGCGAGATGAGAAAGGATGTAAGCACTTAAGACCATTCCCACCTTCTTCCTGACCCCTCAGTGCTCTTTTTACTTCTCCCCAGAGATGTTTAAAGGGCACTGAGAGAAGGGGGACAGATGGGAAAGTATGGGGCCACACCCTCACATTGGCACACCCCCAGAACTGCAGCAGGAGGGTAGGAAAGCTAGGCTTCCAAGTTCAGCAACACTAGCAGCTTCTCTTCCTGCTCAGGCTTCCCATCCACGGGGTCAGAGTCACAAGAAGTGGGAAAAAGCACTGGACATTCAGAACCCATGACAGCCTTGGTAGAGCGTCTCCATTTACCTCCACTAGTCTGTGAGTATACTCTTACACTGGCAGGCTCCAATGGGGGCTGGGGAAGGAGTAATGGAGAGAGGCACGTGTTCTCTGATGGTGGACTCAGAGCAGGAGGAGATTGCTGTTTTCAGTGTGGCTTGGGTAATGTGCCCTATGACTGAGGAGGAAGAGCACTGTCTAAAACAGGCAACCTTCTAAGGCTTGCTGTGCTCCAAGCAGTTCTTTTGCCTTTGGTCCTTTTGGCCATGTTGTACCCCATCTAGTCCTCCAGAGGGAGACAAATGCTGCTGGCTTGGTCTCCTAGGCCTGCTTCTGTGGTCTCCATGCAGTCAGCTGTCTGGCCCCAGGCTTCCCCACAGAATTTCTCCAGGCTTTGACACTTCATGAGGCCCCTCTTGGAACTTCTGCATAGGTGCAGTAGGATACATGGGCCTGAAAGCAGCAGTCGAGGGAAAGCAGGTGGCAGTTTTAGGTTCCCTGTAGTTCAGTGCCCGTACTTGGGGACAACTGCTGCAGGAGATGTTCCGGGGTAACCTTAGGGTGGAGGAAACCAAGCAAACATGGAGGGTGGGTCTTGGAGGTGGCCAGAGGGAAGTGGTCTGGAGGAACTTCCACAGACAGGAGAGGATCGGCTGGTTACTTTATCCCTCCAATAAGGGCCCCTGAAGGGTCAGGTTTGCTCCAAGAGCCAGTGGTGGTACTGGAACCCTGTGCTTCTACATATTTCATTTAAGTTATTTTTCCAAGACTACATTCCATGGACTCATACACATAAGTGTAAGAGATTGAATTTCCTATTTGTTTGAGTTGTGTGCTGCCTTGAGAGGTGGTTTCCAGTCTGGGTTAGGATGTGATTTTGAACTTCCAGAAAACTTCATTACTCCACTCCTCTCATAGTAGCTATGAGAGGGAGGACCACTAATGATTGCTTCCTGACCCAGAACCGCCTGCTCTAATATTGGACATTATTACTAATGCCACTTGCACAAAACTCATTTCCTCACAGCATCACACACATTGACTTACATCATGTGAACATTAGCGAATAAAGTCAGTCAAGAGATGTCAGTGGGATGAACAGAACCAGGCCCAATTACATTGTAAGTGCTTATAAAATGGTATGGAGTAAAAAGCATTCAAAAGGAAAATTAATTTTTTATTTTTTGGTTTTCCGAGACAGAGTTTCTCTGTGTAGCTTTGGCTGTCCTGGAACTCACTCTGTAGACCAGGCTGGCCTCGAACTCATAGAGATCTGCCTGCCTCTGCCTCCCGAGTGCTGGGATTAAAGGCATGTGCCACCACCACCTGGCCAGGAAATTAATTTTTAAATTATACAATCCGGGCCCTTTCTTAAGCTGCCTGGTGCTTCAGAGCCCATTTATACTCTTGCAATCCATTTCCTAAATATCAGTGTAATGGACAGGAAGGGACTTACAAATCCAATACACAGAAGGAACCAAAATAGCACGCTAGTCATTGGGCAATTAGGTGCAGGATGGAGTTGCTATGCAAGCAACTAATTCACACAGGCTTCTAGATTCCCAAGTTCAAAACATTTTTGTGTTTTTATGTCTGAGGGGGCTACTGAGGTGTTCTTTGAGCAAACTGATACAGGATAATGGTTCTGAAGGGTCAGTTCTGTGTGACTCTGTGCCCCAGACATCACTCCATACCCTCTTTAGCCTTCTCTACCCTTGGACGGACAATCCTCAGGATTCTGTATGCAACCTCTAGCTACTGAAGGAGAAAATTTTCCTATGACTTCAATTTGATGCTATGGAATGTTCTGGTTTCTGTGCCTAAGAGCAAGGCCTCTTTTCAAGGCTGCTAAGCCCAATACAAGAGTCTTTCCTGAGGTGAAGAAAAATGGAAGCTCTGTCCACTCTGAGAAAGTAACTTTTCTGTTCACTCCAGAACTTGCCATGTGCGACTGTCCAAATCAGAAGAATCTATGTAAACAAAACCATGCAGGTCCAGCAGGTTTTTCCCAGGGCTTAGGGCCTGGGGTCAGACTCTAGGACTAGGTGTAATAAGCTGTGGAAAACCTTTCTCCTAGTTCTGTCCATTACCCCTACATCTCCTAAGTCCCTGCTGTAGAATAGATCATGTCATTCTCAGCACAGCACCTGATACACCTGAAAGGGGAAAAAGGCTGTGTGACAAGTGTTTCCGCCTGTGTTTGGGGTGCTACCTGGGTGTGTGCATATATGTAGAGGAAGTGCTCGATATGTATTTTTCTCCTGGAACCCTCTCGAATCATGAGTAAATATCCATGAACTAATTCCAAAAGGCACAATTGTTCAAGCTCATTGTAAATCAAATAATGACACATCAATTTTACAATTGTAGTTCCACTAAAGAACCATTAAGGTATATTTAAAATAGAGGTAAACACTTAATGCATGTTGTTAAAACTGAGCCTAAGTATATAGCCCAGGCTGACCTTGTACTCTAGACTGTTTGCCTCAGACTCTTAAATGCTGGCACCACAGGCATGTGCCACTACAGACACAGGTTCCTGTTTGATGTGTATTCTCCACACATTATTAGAGACGTATTTATGCTAAAAAGAATTATTTTGGGGGCTGGAGAGATGGCTCAGTGGTAAAGAGTACTAGCTGTTCAAGAAGAGCTGGGTTCAGCATTCACATGGTGGCTCATGGGAATCAGTAACTCCACTTCCAGAGGGATACACCACCCCCTTCTGACTTCCATAGGTACCAGGCACACACATGGTATACACACATGCATGCAGGCAAAACGTTCATACACATAAAATAAAATAAATGTGAAAGTAAAATTTGAAAGAATTTCTTATTGGTAGCTAAAATTTACCTTACTATCTAGCATATCCTTGCAATGACTTGTTCCTTCCCACACTCCAACATTTCAGGAATGGAAAAATGCATTTTTCCTATCCACCAGAATTTTTTCAATCACTCTGCAGTTGTAGGCACACAAAATATCGCCTGTCAATGTTAAAGACAAAGAAAAGTGTTCACTAAAACCAAAAGAAGAAAGAACAATATGATGCATTGCCATCATATTGGGAAGAAATAGTCCAAGTGGAAGTGATATATGTTCCCACAGCCATCTTTGTGAAATCTGCAGCCAGAAGAGAAACAGAATGTATGCATACACAAAGGGCACTGGATAATACAGAAGCTTCCCATGTCATTGAAACTTCTGGTCAAACTTTAACTGAAGAAGATTTGAAAATGGAATTCTGGAGGGAGTGAGGAATTGGACAAACACGTTTTTAATCACAGGAGACATTGCTGCCATGAGACGCCAATTGTTGCTCTGGGCAGTCCTAACCTCACCAACCAGTTACCTTATGAAATAGTTTTCTTGAGGTGCCTGCCCTCAAGCTACCTGCATATTTTGTGTGACAAAACTTTGCCTGAGGAGACGAAACACACTCACCTACTCAGCCCAGATAGGGAGCCCATAATAGACCAAAGCTCAGATACCACCAAAATCCAACTTAGTGGACCAATGAGTTTCACTGGGGTTAATTACAGGAATATAGGTGAGGGGTTACTTACAGGAGCAGAAATGACTCAGGTGCATCACCAGAGCCCACCCCAGCATGGGTGACAGCTCAGAAAACCTGGGAACCTGGAGTACACTGTGCAGCCTGCAGGCAGCTCAACAGGTTGGAATGTGTCCTTTCCAGGACCCTCGGCTGGTTAAAACGTCTTCTAGACAGTGTAACTGGCTTCTGCTTCTTCCAAGGCAGCTGGTCTGATCTTAGACTTGTTTGCTTCTTTTGACCTCTAAGAGCCCTCTTAGTAGCTCGGGTTTTTTGCTTTGAGAGGGGTTTTAGACTTTCATTGTTTACCATGGCAGGGAGGGGCCTCGTGAATCTGGTCAATTTCAGGGAGCTCTTAAAGTTATTTTGAGTTATTTTTCTGTTCACGGAGCTCCCAAGCCTGTGTGGTAGAATGAATGTTTCAATCTCAGAAGAAATTGTTACACAACAACGGGGCCATTAGCAAGGGCCAGAAAGAAGGTTCAGATCCTCAGTGCCCTGAAGCCACAGAGTCACTATAGGGCCTCCTGTCTTGGACCCCTGTGTTAGTGGTGCTCAATGGTCAGGGTTTTGAGATCACAGGTGGGTGAACAGAGGAAAGATTTCATCTTACCAAATCTGAGAGTCACAGCTATAAGGCTCAGCATGTAGGGGAGGATAATGAGGCACTACCTGAAGCTGCTGTGAGTTAGCAAAGATCAAACTGAAAGGAACAGAACTTGCTGGAAAACTGATCTCTCTAATCCAGGCCTCCCAGGGCTTGGCTGCTGTGTGGGCCTTGACAAGATGTGGGCTGGAGGCAGATGCAGCCCCTTGTGAATATTGGAAAGATAGATACTTTTAGTTGACACCTCCTTTAATGTTTGAAATCTGTGCTTGCCCAATGACAATATTTCAACTTTCTCGATGGGACTAGATGTTAAATCAGGACCTAGTGCAAGCAAGGCACGCTCTATCATGCAGCACACGAATTATAGTATGTAGTGGCATTATTAGTCATTACTATTTTTTTATTATTATTATTAATTTATTCAGGTGACCCTTCCTAGTGTGGAGCTAAGAGTTCAACTTGCAGGGTCTGGTTCTCTCCTTCCACCATGTAAATCCTGGGGATGAATTTCAGGTTAGCTGTCTTGGTGACAAGCACTTTGCCTTCTGTGATATTTTGCTTTAACTGTCAATTTGATACAACTTACAATCACTTGAGAAGAGAGTCTCAATGATAGGTTATCTACATTGGTTGTTGGCCTGTGGGAGATTGTCTCAAGTTATAGGAAGATCTAGCCCCCTTTTGGAAGCACTATCCCCTAGCCAGGGCATCTTGAACTGCATACAAATGAATACATTTCCATGAGTGAAAACAAGCAAGCAAGCATAAATGCACTCACTTCTCTCTACTCCTGACTGTGAAAGTGATGTGTCCAGCTATTTTTACGTTCCTTGCTATAATGGTCTGTAACCTGGAATTGTGAGCCAAAATAAACCCTTCCTCCCATGAGTTACTTTTTGTCAGGGTATTTTGTCACAGCAACAGAAATGAAACACATGCTGAACTTTCTCACCAGCCATGTTCCTATTCAGATACATATATCAAAAACATCTTGCACTAGGCATATGCTGATGGTGGCAGGAACATGAAGGATCCTGGGACACAAAGATTCATGGCTGAAGATCTGTTGTCTAGAACTCTCAATCTGGACTTTCTTTTTTAAATTTTATCTTATTTTTAATTACGTGCATGAGTCTGTGCATTTATGCATGCAGGTGCCTGTATAGGCCAGAGGAGGGTGTCATAGCCCCTGAAGCTGGAGTTACAGGAGGTTATGAGCCAATGTAGGTGCTGGGAAATGAACCATGAAAGAGTATGACAGGGTCTATAATTGCTGGGCCATCTCTCTATGTCCTTATTCTGGACTTTGCCCCAAGAGATGTGTGTCAGTTTTGAATGTTTTGTCGTGGGAAAGGCAGTCGCTGGATAAGGAACACAGATCACAATGGGGTCATCTTCCCATTTGCTTATTCCCCTCTCCTGGTATGTGGAGCTGTGGGTGCTCACTCTGGTCCCACACCAGAACCTGGTTGTTAGCAATGGGCACGGCACCTTCCTCCTTGTTCTTTGATCTCTATGGAGAGAAGCTTTCTGTGCATTTGTTGGGCCCTGATCCACTAGGCCCACTTTGTGTGGCCAGTCACTCTCCAGTTCTCAGGACTATCCTAAGAACCTGTCTGCATTCTGTGGTAGTAGACCCCAGGGAGTTTTTCTCACTGTCTCCACCTCACACACCCCACCTCTGCCTGCATAGGCATCTGTTTACTGTTCCCCTTCCTTCTAGGTCCTGCTCATGTCCCTAAATCCAGTATCCACCCTGGTGCTTACAACTCCAGCACCAATGCTCCCAGCCCTGCTTGAAGTAGAAGGATGTTGTCTTATTCAGGGTTTCTATTGCTGTGACAAAACACCATGACCAAAAAGCAAGTTGGGGAGGAACGGGTTTATTTGGCTTACCCTTCCACATTGATGTTCATCACTGAAGGAAGTCAGGACAGGAACTCAAATGGGGCAGGATCCTGGAGACAGGAGCTGATGCAGAGGCCATGGATGGGTGCTGCTTACTGGCTTACTCCCTATGGCTTTCTCATTCTGCTTTCTTTAGAACCCAGGACCACCAGCCCAGGGATGGCACCACTCACCATGGGCTGGACCCTCCCCCACTGATCACTAATTGAGAAAATGCCTCACAGCTGGATCTCATGGAGCATTTCCTCAACTGAGGCTCCTTCCTCTCTGATGACTCTAGCTTGTGTCAAGTTGACACACAAAACCACCCAGTACACGTTATCTGGCCCCTAGACACCCTGCTGTGTGTATCTATGTCTTCCATCTTTCCCCAATGCCTCTACCATCCACAAACTTCCCTAAACACAAGGCTGTACTACAGCCACTCTGTCTGCCCCTCCTGTCATACCAGATTTCTAGATGTGTGTCCACTGAGTACATAGCCCTGTTTGCCCATCTTCTCTATTATGTATTCCAGATTCCACTTACCTATACTCAGTTTCCAAAGAGACTTTCAACACACGCTGCTGCACCCCTCTTTTTTAGAGTCTGCTGCAGCTCACAAGTGGTCACAGCATCAAAATCAGTGGTCACATTCTTGCAGGACCATAAGCTCTACTCCCATGCCATACATCGCCATGCTAATGCCCCTTTCATGTGTCCTCCCTGCTGGAACTCAGGCATGAGCCTCTCTATACACTTTCTACACTGCCTCTCCTCCAATTACCCCTGGCCTAACACAGCCCATTGCTCCCTGCATGTCCCAAACCCTGAATCTGATATCTACCCCTAACATGGCCTGGTGCATCTGCTGAGAATCCTTTGCCTCTCTGGCCTGACCTGAGAGGAATGGGTCAATATGCCTCTTGTGCATAGAGGTGGGAGAAGAGAGGAAGCTCCTTTCTAATGAGCATGGGATGGGCTCTTGTGTTTCCTTTGAAACAGTAGGACTTGTGGCAGAATGACTCCTAGTACCATGACTGAGCCATTGAAAGGAAGGACAGTGAACAGACCTGGGGGCAGCCTGGGTGATCACACTCCTCCTCCCATGAATGTTCAGTATGTCCTCTTTGTATATTTGTTGCAGGTAAGAGTGAACTCCTAAGATGGAACCTTAGCTCTCTTTGTAAACAGTCTTCTCACTGGGGATGTGCCCTATTCCTCTTTTTACATATTTGCTCCCACAGGGTCAACGATTAAGGTGAAGATAGTACAATGGGACAACAGAGAAGAATGTATGTCTTAGTGAGAGTCTCTGTGGCTCTTAAGAAACTTTTGTGATTTGTGGAGTAATAAAGATGACTCAGGGTTTGTCACCCCCCTTTGTCTTTCAAACATGGTATTTTCTCAATAATTGACATCCACAACTTACTGCCCCCCAAAAGGACATGAAACATATTGAATGCAAATCTCTTTATTGCTGAAGGGATAAGGTTTCACAGCCATTATAAGCGCTTGTCAGTGACACCAAAATATCCTGTCTTCATCTGGTGCCTGGATAAGATGATGCTTCAGGACTTCTCCAAAAGCTTTACTGCAAGGTGGTCTGCCCATCAGCAGATTCACACTTGAGCATTTGAGCTTTCCTGTATTTGGCTCTTCTTTTCTTAAACCAACTCTGCAATAACATGGTGGAAGAGATGGCTTTAGTATATTCAACAGTCAATATCACAACTGGAAAAAAAAACTCTGTGTAACTGTATATGCCAGTGGGGCTTTAGACTGAACAGAACAATCTCACATATATGGGTTTTTTCTTTAAAATTATTTTATAGACTATATTTGATCATTTTCCCTCTCTGAACACTTCTCACATCCTCCATATCTCCTTACCCACTCAACTTCATTTTCTCTCTCTCTCTCAAAAAAATAAGACAATGACAAAACAAAAAACAAAAATCAAAACAAACTAAAAAAAAAGACAAAGAAATACCAAAACAAAACAAATGAAACAAAAATCCTGCAGAATACATGGAGGCAACCAGAACTATTCCTGGGTATGGGGCCTGACCCAGAGTGTAGTTGCTATACCCAGTGACACTCCATGTAGAAAACTCATGTTCCCTTTACAAGCAGGTATCAACTGCAAATAGCTTCTTGGTTAGGGGTGAGACTTTGTGTCCACTTCCCCTTCTCAGTGCTGGAATTTTGTCTGGTTTGAACCCTTGAACGTCTTGTGCCTGAAAGGGAGAGACCTTGTGCCAGAGCAAGGCAACAAAAAGGTTCTTCCATCTTGTATTCTTGCTGAGGCCATTTCAGCTTTAACTGGAGTTTGATCTCCTTGTTGGAAAACTCAGGAAAAATTATCTGACTCTATAATTCTGGGAAACAAAGGTCAAGATGTCTTAGCTACCTAATCTTAGCTTCTGTTAAACTGCCTGCTTGTACAGAACACTCCCTCCAGCTAACCACTTAACTTGGCTTCTATTAAAACTGCTTGTTTCAAAGTGCTTACTATGCAAAGCCCCCCTACAGCTGCCGAGTGAGATGCCAGGACGTTTTCTGCCTTTAAAAAACCCATGTTCTAGACTCTCGGGGGGGCTACATCTAGGTCCCTGAACAGCTTGGATGTGATCCCAGCCAGCTGGAATAAATACTTTCAAATGGCTATAAACTGTTTGAGTGGCCATCTCTGGTGGGCTATGGGTAAAAATTTGGAGGTTCCTCTGAGATCCCAGAGATTGGACCCAGACACTTAGGGCCTTGGGACCCCCAGAAACAGTGAAGAGTGCACCAGCTGGAGAGGGCTCTTAGGGGACTTGCTCAGCCTGAGATGGTCTAGGATCCCAAGAAAATTGTCTCTGGATCATTGCTGCTAAGCACGCTGGAGGCACCCAGTGTTGGTCACCACCCAAAAGAGAAACAAACAGAAAAGGTAAAACAAAAGTCATCCACTCTGAACAGCTCCAGAGGTAAGTTTGGTCTGTAAGTGGAGCCATCTGGTTAGGATACAAGAGGGGAAGTCAAACTCAACCACAGATCCTGTGTGTGGGATCTGTGTGAGATGTCACTAGATTGTTGGTCTACAGGTGTACGAATGTGTGGTGGCCACCCCTGTTTGTCGTTTGTCTTTTCTATGTGTCTCTCTGTATGACTGTGTGTTTCTCTTTGTGTTTTTCTTTGTGCATCAGTCTCTGGAGCTGCAGTGCATCAGTCTCTAGAGCTGCAGTGCATCAG
>LZPO01034905.1:332248-346166 GCA_001675575.1 Neotoma lepida | reverse complement strand
TGTAGCTTTGGCGCCTTTCCTGGAACTCACTCGGTAGCCCAGGCTGGCCTCGAACTCAGAGAGATCTGCCTGCCTCTGCCTCCCGAGTGCTGGGATTAAAAGCGTGCACCACCACTGGCCGGCTAATTCATGCTTTTAATTCATGCTTTTACCTAAGTATATATTTGTTGCAACTGAACCCCTTTTTATCCCTGCTTCTTGCTATATCAATTAGAGTGTCCCCAAGGTCATTTAGAGCCCTACTATGATCAGAGATGTAAGTGTCCAGAAATGATCTGAGTGTCAGGACTTCAGTATTAATCACTGCAGACATACCAGTAAACATTTATGTCTTCCTATATGCATGACATTATAATATTCAATGCTGTCTATGCATCTGATGTTCACACACTGATTATTAGTAGTCTGTCTTTTTATTTTTTTTTCAATTAAGAGATCATGCTGCCTCCAGTAATAGGAAAGGACCATAAGCTTCTGGGTGCTCATTCCATTTTTACCTCTGGAAAACTGCAAGACTCAATGCTTGGTTGCCATTATAAAACAGACAAGGACATCTCCCACCCACGATCACTTTTCATAATGGCTACAAGCAAATTGTCCACATCCTGAAGCAGAGTGCCCTACCCAAAGCCTTTTCAGATTTACTGACCCGCACTCTGGATTCTCCCAGGAACAAGCGCTTTGCAAGGTCCTTCCTGTGGAGATAAGATGGAAAAGTGGAGCTGTTAGAGGAATACAGCATTGCAGCTTGGCAAGATGAAGAGACTTCTGCAGATGGGTCACATACCAACACAAAAATATGTAAAGATGGTCAGCTCTATAGTATAAAAGTGGCTTTTCATTTATCTCTACTTTACTACAATAAATAAATGCATTAATTAATTAACACACGGGGGATATGATATAGTAGTAGTGGGATTGCCTAGAAACCACCAGGTCTTGAATTCAATTCCCATGACAAAAGGTGGGGGAGGGAGCATGAAGAAGAAGAGGAAGAGGAAAAGAAAACATAAACAAAAAGAAAACTGAATGAAGGAATTGAGAGATACCAACAGGTTTTTAGAATCAATTCATATCAATACTGCATGGATATATTGACTCTGACATCACAAAATATCCCTCCCATACCCATCAATTAAACAGGCAAAGACCTCCATGCCTTGGGGCTCAAAGTAGATAGGGCCCACAGTGTGGAGAACAAACCTCCGAATGAGATACTGAAATATGGGAGCTGGGATGGCTACTGAAACAAGCCACATACCTTATGATCTCATCAGGGTACTTAGTTTTTTCAAAAACTTCTTCCAGTTCACTCAGCTGCCTGGGTGTGAGACCAAACTGGATCCTTGGCCTTGTACGCCGGAACTGTGGAACGCTGGCAACAGCCAAGTTCTTGTGTTCCTTCAACTGTGGGTGTCCAGACCCTTGGTGGCTCCCATGGCTCTTATCTTTGATGTCGTCACCAATGTAGTGGATCACATCATCCTTAGGGTCTGGGATGCCCTGGTTCTTTATTTTGTCTGCATCATTCAGAGAACCTTCACCAAAGATGCCATTTTCTGCTGCTGCAGTGGCCTCTTGTTCAGAATCAAGGTTCACCTCGATCTCAATTTCCCCAAGCTTGTAGAAATTGGGGTCCACATGCTGGGATTGGAAAGCCATGGTGGACCCTAGAAGACAGTAAATAGCGTCACTTCCACAAATGTTTTGTCGATTGAATGGTATTGCAGTGCCTGGGCTTTTTGCGTTTCACATCTGTCCTCTTTCCATCCCACGATCCCTATAGGAGATATGTGCCTAATGGAAGTGGCTCTAGGGAGCATGTGCAGGATATACCCCACTTGGAAGCCCATCAAAACCTAGAGAGGAAGGGACTTTAGGAGTAAGCAGGCTGTTGCAGGTGCACAAGCAATGATGAGTACAAGAATTTACACTGAGCATGTAGCCCCTGAGTGAACCTCTGGAGAACTTCCAGTCTCTCTATCTCACTGGGTGCACATTGCAAGAACTGGGAATTAAGTGGACATGGTTATCTCAGTTTGTGTTTGTTCCAAATTTCTGTAAGGACACTCAAAACACAGCCAATCACTGTCCTCCATCAGCAGCAGTAGCCTGTTTGTGGAGCCTGGTTTGTGCAGCATTCTGGTGGACAAGACACTGCAAAAAATTTGATGTCACCATTGAAAAAATTAAAATACTCCAGATTGTAGACAAGGAATATCCATCAGAGTCATTGTATAATGTTCTGTCCAGTACTTCTTGTGTCTGCAAATGCAGACACTGCATGGGTAACTGCACTCTTTGTGTGGAGTACAAACTACTGCTGTCTCTTATACACATCTAGATGTGTATAAGAGACAGGCATGGGTAACTGCCCTTTTGTAGTGTCAATAAACCACTTAAGGTTGAGGGTGTGTTGGAACAATACCTGGGCTGATTAAGCATCATATATGCATCAAGGAAACAAAAATGAAAGAACTCTGGACCCATTTCTTTTCAAGGAGTTAATATTCTCAAACAAGTGTTTTCAGTGTGCTGAGATGTTGGAAAATATCAAGAGGATCTCATTAAGAAAATGTATTCCTTCACCCAGCAACTGATGGGAACCAATGCAGAGACCCACAGCCAAACATTAGGTGGAGCTCAGGGAATCCTGTGGTGGAGGAAGGATTATGGGAGCCAGAGGGGCCAAGGATACCACAAGAAAACCCACAGAATCACCACATATTTTACAGTTGTGTAGCTTGGTCTTCTTGTGAGGCTCCTAACAATGGAAGCAGGGGCTATCTCTGATTCTGTGACCTGCTTTTGGGACCCTTTCCTCCTACTACTTTGTCTTGTCCAGCCTTAACAGGAGAGGACATGCCTAGTCTTACTGCAACTTGATATGCCATGGCTGGCGGATACACAAGGGAGGCCTGTACTTTTCTGAGAAAGGAGGAGGAGTGGATGGGGGAAGAGGGGAGGTTAGTGGGAAGGTCTGGGATGAGAGGAGGGAGGGAGGGGAAATGTGATTGGGCTAGAAAAATAATTAATTAATTAATTATTAATAAGTAATATTATTATATATGAATTCAATTAATATATTATTATTATATATAATATGTGATTAATATACAATATATAATTAAAATTATTAATTACAATTATTAATTAATTAATCAAAGAAAAACTAGAGTCTAACATTGCTTTTAAAAATTAATATTGAATTTACTAAAGTTACAGATTAAGAAACCTAAAAATGTAATTCCTTTTTTAAAAGATCATTATTTGTTTGTGTGCACATGCTTATGGATGCCTACAGAGAAGAGCACTGGAGGCCCTGAAGCTCACCTTATAAGATAGGTGGTTGTGAAGACCTCAGGTGGATGTTGGGAACTGGACTCTGGTCCTCTGAAAGAACAACAAATGCTCTTAATCATTCAGCCATCTTCCAGTTCCATCATACAAATGCAAACTTTTTCTTTCTTCCTTTCAATTGTAGAATCCTAGAGCTTTGTGATATTAGGGCAGCTAGTAAGATTCCTAAGAAAGTTGTAGTGCAAATATTTTGACTTACAAATGTGAAGATCAGTGTCCTTAAATACAAAAGCCTTGTCAAATACCCATAGAGTTAGTAGCTGAGTAGATTAGGAATCCTTTTAATTTTTGAATTTATTTGTTATGTGTATATGAACCTGTACCATGGTGTGCATGCCACAGCACATGTTTGGATGTCAGAAGACAACTTAGGAGAATCAGTTCTTTCTTTCTACCATGTGCATCCCAGGGATCAGGCTCAGGTCATCAGGCTTGGCACCGAGGACCTCTACCCACTGAAACATTACAGAAGACCCACCCTGCCCCCACAGGTTCATTTTTATGTACAAGGGGTGTGGTACAGGCAAACATAAGAGTATGCCTGCTCAAAATTTTCAAACAACATTTAGAATACCTTTGGATATTCAGCTTACTGGACATTGAGCCCTATGTATACTATAGGGGCTCACAAATCCTAACAGCATTCCCCCCTAGAACTCCTGACCCAAGTAAATCCCATTAAATTCAGAATATCCCTTCTAAAAAGAATACTATCTTTTCTGAAATTATTTTTTACACCCCTTTCAATGTATTGTGTGTTTTTATAAAGATTAGTTCTTTGTTTGTTTGCAAGTTTGGGTAGTATAGATAAAGAAGCAGAGCCTCTGAGACTGCAACCTGCTAATGAGAGAAGCTGAGGTCTTTGTGGTGATGCTGAACACAGAAAAGCCCCTAATATTTGCATCATGTGAGCATCAGCAGGACAGTACACAGTCACCTTCCCTTTTCTCTCACTGCTAGGGAATCCTAGGATTCTAGCCTTCTAGAAGGAAGAGAGGAGGAAAACAAGTAAGAATGAGCACAAAAGGAATGGAAAAAGCAGGCTGCTGTGAAGCAAGGTGGTGATCAGTAGTGTAAGTGGCACATGGGTGCCCAGGTCCAAAGCCTGAGCTTTGTATCTTAGGACCCTCGATGACTGTGTCTAATTCTCAGTTATAAATAGTCTCCTGTATTGCAGCTTTACCTATTCCTTTTGCCCCCAGGAACATTTTACACTCAGCTGCTGTTGCGAAACACACTTTTTTTCTAGGGAAACAACACACGTTTACTCACTACAGAAAGGGATCCCACCACAGACAGAAGTAAAATTAAATCAGTGTCCAACTTGGTAAACAAATGGATTTTTACCAGAGTTACAGGAATATGGGTGAGGGGTTGATTACAGGAGCAGAAATGACTCAAAGTCAGCTTCGTCACCAAAGCCTACCTCAGCAGGAGTGATCGCTCATAAAATCTGGAAACCTGAGGCTCACTATACAGCCATTGGGTAGAATAACAGGTTGCAGTCTTTCCAGGTGGCTCAGTTAGTCTGAGTCTCCTCCAGGCAGCTCAACCGGTCTTTGCTCCTTCTAAGCAGTTCTGCTGGTCTCTTCCAGGCTGCTCCACGGGTCTGAGAGTGACTCTCAGCAGTCTTGAACTATTTATATAGTCTTAGGGAGGGCGGGGCCTACTGAACCCAGTCAGTTTCAGGGACTTCCTGGAACTATTTTAAGTTGTTTACTCCTTCTTAATGAGCTTTTACTGTGGGATTGAATGTTTCAAACCAGGAGGAAACTGATATACAACAGCAGTAAAAAGAATCAATGATAAAAATGTGCACTTGAGCCTGTCATGCTCCTTATTACACCCTCCCAAGAGGGTACATAATACCTGGAAATTAATATGGCATCATAACTTTCAGCTACCTAGTAATATAGTATAGTAGGCCACAAAAGAAACCTTATCATCTTTGTTAAACATACATGTTTCTGATACATTTTGGATATAACACAACTTGTTGTTATTCCTGGGCAATAGATTAGTTTATATTTACAAAACAAGACTGTTGAAGGGGCAGAAGAATGTTACAGGGGTAGGGGTACACCCACCCAGGTTCACAGCAGGATCCCAGGCCACAGAACACTCAAGCTTGTAGAGAGAACATGCAACAGAAAGCACCAGGCTATACCACAGCTCAGAACACATGTGCCACTTGACACTTCAGAGAGCATGCACTGGGTACTTCGTTGAATACAATAAATACTGGCCAAGGATTCAGAATTGCCCAAAAAGCTATGTTTTAGGAATTTGCTTTTAGAATTGTGGTATAGGGTGACTGCAATGCCACTGAGTCCATCTGACTTGGCTCAGAGGGAGCAGTCTTCTGTAAGATTCTAAACCAGTAGTTCTTAACCTTCCTAATGCTTCAAACCTTTAACATAGTTCCTCATGTTGTGGTGACCCCCCACACCAGAAAATTATTCAGTTGCTACTTCATAACTATAATTTTGCTATTGTTATGAATCGTAAATATCTGACATACAGGATATCTGATAAGCAATCCCAAGTGGGTCACAACCCACAGGTTGAGAACTCCTGTTCTAAACAAAGATGACTGTAGACAGCACAGGGTCTGATGTGGGAAAGAAATAGTATGTCAGGGTAGGACAGATGGAGAAGGGAAGGGTTTAAAAGGCACTCATTAAGTGGTCCAAGGCCACAGAAAAAAGGGATTGAAGATGACTACAGAGAGGAGGACAGAAACAGAGAACAGAACCTGGTGTATCTAATGAGGTGTATCCCAAATACTGCAATGAATGTTCAAGTAACCTTCTTTAAAATTCTGCCAGAAAGTATGTCAGAGTCAGTAGGGGTTCAAGAATAGGGTTTCATTCAGATGAGGTCTTCATACAATGTCATAGAGCAGAAAGACCCTTTTGTCACCAAGAAAAACCTTCACAAACCCACAGAATCTTGGAATAATGCCCACACAAGGTAAAGCTTAAAAAAAGTCTTTGCACCTAGGAGGAGTCTTTTGAAAGATGCTTAGGGCTCTAACCCACCATTAGAGTCAGCCTCAGAGTACGCTCAAACCTCAGGAGTTAAGTCCATCCTAACCAGCTTTCATAGAAGCTGCCTGAAGCAATGCTTCTGGAATATGATTCATAAGTAGATGTCAAGTATATAGGTCAGGAGTAAAGGCTCAACATTGAAGTATGAATACCTGGGGTCCCAGATGAGAGGTCCAGGAGCTCAGTTGTAGTATCACAACTATGAAAGGAAAATGTTTACTGAATTCTTCAACAGTAGAAAGGGAGGCTATTCCAGGCGAGCTTCAAGACAGGTATAGGGAAAGGAGGTGAGCTCAGATTCAGGTGTGGGCCAAAGTCAAGAAAGCTTGTAGCCAAGTCTCCTCTTTGGCCTAAACACTGAGCTACCAGGTCTGGGGCCTCGACTGTGGAGGAGAAAGATAAGTTTAGCTACTTCTTCAGTGATGTCATGCATTTAAGGCCAAAACTGAGGTCACTGTCACTAACATGAAGCCTGGTTGGGACTAGAGAGATGGCTCAGTGGTTAAGAGCACTTGGTTCTCTTGCAGAGGACCTGGGTTCAGATATAATTACCCACACAGTGGCTCACAACTGTCCATAGCCCTATTTCCAGAGTATCTGATACCTTCTTTTGACCTCCACATACACAAGAAAGGTACATAGTGCTCATACATACATGCAGGCAAAAGAGTCATACACATAAACTAAAATAAATATATCTAAAAAAATAAATGGCAGCCTGGGAATGTGGGAATTCACAGCTTAAGAGCAGGGGTAGAGTAGTGTTTGGAAACCTACTCACATAAATCCTTTGTAGTAAGGCATAATTCTGGCCGAATGAAGATGATAAGACTTTGTCTAAGTCAGGCTAGGGTGCCCAGACTGCTGCTGGGCGTGTGCAAGGGGATGCAGAGCAGACATCGGGAGCGCTAGGCTATGCAAGACAGCTCAACTGACTGAGCATGAGCTTTGCTAAACCTGGACCAGGCAGACACAAAGTCCTAAGTTCGGAGTCCCAGCCCAGTCTCAAAGAGCTCAGGAGAGACTAGATGTCAGGCTCCTCACCTCCATGGCCTCAGGATAGATAGCCGGGGAACAAAAGCATACAATGCAGTGAAAACATAGGAAAATTCCAGTGAGTCTGAGGTCCTAGCCATGTCTACTTGAGACAGGAGGCATAAGAGAAAACAGGGGGACCACAACACTTCGTGAAGGGAGAGGGGAAGCTGTGAATTTAAGAGTAGCTTGAAGAAAAGGCTGTACCCCAGATGGTGTAAAGGAAGGCACGGAAAAGGGCACAAGGTGGGCAGGGAGGCAAATGACAAGACTCATAATGTCATGATGTCAGAAGCATGAAATGAGCCAAGGAGTGGGAAATGAGACCTGAGCACAGCCTTGCTCAGGCCGTTGAACATGGTGCTTAACCCACAATCACATAGGGACTAGGAATACTTATGGAAATATTCTCTCAGCTCTAGAATCACAAGGTGAAAGCATGGAAGTCCCAGGGCTTCTGGACTGACCCCAAGAATCAGAGACCCATCTGTGAACACACTCAAGAGTCCCATTAAAAACACTAAACGGAAAGCCATAATTTATATGCAGAGGACTGGTGCAGACCCATGCAGGCACTGTGTTTTCTGCTACAGTCTCTGAGAGTTCATATGAGCTTTGCTCAGTTGATTTAGAGGGCTTTGTTCTCCTGGTGTCCCCCATCCCCTCTGGCTCTTACACTCTTTCTGCCTCCTCTTCTCTGGGGTTCCCTGAGCACTGAGGGGAGGGATTTGATGGAGACATCCCATTTAGATGCAATGAATTGTTAAAGGCAGCTTGATTGGGCTACTTACAGTAATTCAAAAGTCAGAGGCTTCCATGCTGACAAAGGCTCTAGAAGTACTATCCTAGGGCTGAGAGTGTGCTTTTCAGAGGAAGTAAACTGTAGTTACTGGTACACTGGTTTTATGAAGTTGAAGTAAAAGGATGTCAAACTCTGCAAGGAACTCAGTGAACCCTGATGGTATCCCTGTTCTGTGCCATTGGTGTTATCCCCATTTCATGGTTAAGGAAGCTGCAAATGAGGCATTTTATTCAGGGTCCCAAGATATACGGAGCTCAGGCTTGGGATTTAGCTAAATAGAACTGACACTGCCCATCCCCTTTTCTTTTTCTTATGCTGTTTCTTTCTTTGCCTTCTGTTCCCTTCCTCCTCTAAAGTTATAATCCAGAGGTCTCCTAGAAAGTGTGTGGTAGTCAGTGAGAGGGAAAAGTGTCCTCAGAGGCCCAAGTACAAATATCAAGTGCCTGTCCATGGCTCTGCATCACCATAAAGACCTCAGCTTCCTGCATTAGCATGCTGCAGACTCAGGGTCTCTGTCTCTTTATCTACACTAACAAACCTATGGACAGCCAAGTAGTCAACTTTTATAAACACACAAAATACGTTAAAAGGCATATGGCACCCTTTCAGAAAAATAGGTGCCTTAGTTAACCACCATTGGAAGTGGGGAAGGGTCAGTACCCCTCTTCCTGACAGATTCCCTGGGGTTTTCCCTGCTCTTGGAAGCTCCCGTGGCTGCTTAGACCCAAGTAAACACATAGAGGTTTATATTATTTTTAAACTATGGCCATGGCAAGCTTCTCGATAGCTAGCTGTTATATCTAAAATTAACTCATTTTTATAAATCTATGTTGACACGTGTTCCGTGACTTTACCTGTGACCTGTGTGTCCTTACAGCAGGATGGTCTAGAGAACAGCGAATAGTTTAGCTCTGCTATCTTCTCCTCTCTCTAGTTAGAATGTCCTGCCTAACCTTATTCTGTCTCACCATGGCCAAACAGCTTATCAACCAATCAAAGCAATACATTTTCAGAAAGATATTCCCATCACTTATGTGTAAGTGTGCTCATGTGTTTATATTTGTACATGTGTGTGGGTATCTTCAGAGTCCAGATGAGGACATTGGATGCCCTGGTGCTGGAGTTACAGGTGGTTGTGAGTTGGTTGATGTGGGTTCTGAGAGCCGAACTCTGGTCCTCTGCTAGAACAGCAAGTGTTCTTAATCACTGAACCATCTATCTATCCAGTCCCTCATTGTTTGTTTTTTTTTTAGCAAAACTTTTGTGTAAGCTATTTAAAAATGTCCATAGTTCTACTTACTCAAAAGAAAACTTTTAATAATCAAATGATTCCATATTCAATTACTGTAAACAGATTTACCCATTCATTTGATATCTATGTCATGTGTATAGTGTGAACATATATGAATCCTGACCCCCAAAACTTCCATGAATAGGGAAAACCCTAGGGAATCTGTCAGGAAGAGGGGTACTGATCCTCCCCTACTTCTGACAGTGGCTAACTCAGGCACTTATCATTTTTCTGAAAAGGTGTCATATGCCAAATAGTCTTTTAAACACTGCCTAAATGTTTATATATTTACCTCCAACCTAACAGGAGTTGGATTATCATTGAGTTTTATCCTCAATGAAAAGAACTGAGGCAAAAACTAGTGGAAATGCATGAACTGTGGACCAATAGCTGTGGAGCCCCCATGGGACTAGACTAGGCCCTCTAGACAGGTGAGACAGTTGTTTAGCTTGAACTGTTTAGGGGACCCCTGGCAGTGGGATTGGGATCCGTCCCTGGTATATGAGCAGGCTTTTTGGAGCTCAGTGCCTATGGTGGGACACTTTGTGCAGCCTTGATGCAGGGAGAGAGACTTGGACCTGCCTCAATTGAATGTACCAGGCTCTGCTGACTCCCCATGAGAGACCTTGCCTTGGAGGAGGTGGGAATGGGAGGTGGATTGGAAGGGAAGGCTAGGGGGTGGGAGGAGAGAGGAGAGGGGTATCTGTGGCTGGTATGTAAAATTTCTTAATAATAAAAAAATTAATAAAAAACATTGTAAACAAAAAATAAAAAGTAAGTAGGTAAAAAAGAACTGAGGCAAATATTACATGTGGAATTTAACAGAGATTATGAAATTATAATCTGAGGTAATTATTTCTTAAGCAGATAATTTTTCTTTTGAAGGGAGTGTCTTTTGTTTCATTTTCAACATTGTCATTAACTAGAATTATATTCAAGCTCAGTCCCAATATCTTGATGTTGAACTTGAAGAACAATAGCTAGCTAGCATTCAATGTACTAAGAGGGACTCCTGAACTAGCAGCCACTAAGTTGATCATGTCCACTTAGTTCTAAGCCCATTTTCTGTGGTAGGTGGAGGGTGAAGTCCACAGAAATTTTCTACATCTTCACACAAGGGTCCTGTGGTCATTGTGTGTTTGCAACTTTCTCCCATGCTCTATTTCCAAATTATCTTGCAATTCTACACAATCCACCTGTCAGGGTCATCTCTACAACCAAGGAACAGGCAGTGTGCACACATCTGGATGTGTGCCCTAGAAGCAAGATTTAACCCCCCCATACCCTTTTAAACCCCTGCCCACGTTCACAATGGCTCCAACAAGCAATCCCCACCGCCCTTTCATGCCCTGCCCCCTTTACAATGGTTCCTGCAGTTCCTCATTTTTGGGCCACATCCACCATTTGTGCAACAAAGCAAATACACCTACCTCAGCAAGAGGTCAAAAAGCCAGGAACAGTCAGTCAGGGAAGGAAAAGTTTGTAGTCACCCTCTAGAGAGGAGTGTGTAGACGTCAAACGTGAGGAACGTGGAGGCCTGCAGCGCATGCGCAGAAGTACGCGTTGACGTCACCCTTTCTTCAGGCCCTCTCTTGGCCCGTAACAGAGACCACAGAACTCTGCGTGCTGAGGTCAGTGACTCTTGGGGCGCCATTTCTATCTGTGGCTTCGGCCCAGTACTAGTCATGGCCCAGAAGCTCTATTATGAGTACAGGCGCTATAATGAAGAGGATGATGAGGAGGGAACAAACAGGGAAGATGAGCTGGGGATTGTGGCCTCCACCTCAGCCCCTGTGATGGCGGCAGCCGGTGTCGGCCATAGTGGACGCGCCACAGGCCGCAGCATTAGTGGCCGAAGTAACGAGCCCCGCCAGGTCCGTGAGAGCCAGAGCCACTCTCTGGAAAATGATGATGACTTCAGCGACTTGGAGGAGCCAAGCACCTCAGCCGGGGCTGCGGCTCGGGGGAATCGGAGGCGCCGTGCCCCACAGCGGCGCCGGGGGCGTCGAGGCACATTCCAATTCACACCGTGGCAAGTCGACGAACTGGAAAACCTGTTTGAAGAAAACCAGTACCCAGATGTGACTGCCAGGTATGTGTCTTACACCAGGAGCTATCCCCAACCTCCCTGGGCTTCAAGTCAGGTTCAGGTATCCTTTTGGTCTTCTGGGCCCTGTTTTCCCTATCACCCCTCCCCCAAGCCACTGGTGTCTTCTCCCTTGGTGGCAGGTACAGGAGGGTGTCTTGTGTAGGGGTTAAGGTCAGTATTACCATGTAGTGCTGACCTGAAGCAAGTGTACATAGTTAACATGACTTGTTTTGAGTCATATTTTAATTTCTGTAAAGTATAGAGAAATTAATATAATGTGTGAAAATAATTTAATAGTGTAAAGATCACCAGTGTTAAGGATTTACACTTTGTTGAGTGACCTCCTCACCAGTAGTCTCGTAATCTTTTCGGGAACTGTGTACCTGTCCATCAACTCCTTTTGCTTTCCCTTTCGCTTCACCTGGTGCTGTTTTTTTTAATTAGTATAATTTTCTCAGCATAGACTTTGGCATTTATTTTTAATTTTTAATAGTATGTTAAAATTATTCATCTCTATTGTTTAGAAAGTTTTGTAAGAGGTGAAACTATTTCAAATGCAACACTAGTTCTGAGAATGAAAGTTAAATGGGGAGTATGAGGGAGGGTAGCAATATTAAAAAATTATAAAAATCATATATGACGTTGTATTTCATGTAAAACACTGCAAGCTAAACATTCGTGGTTTTCTTTCCACAGGGAAGAACTTGCAAGAACTTTGAATGTGCCTGAAGGCAGAGTGAAGGTCAGTAAATCCAAGCAAAACAACTGAACAGTCAATGCTGATGCACTGCAGCTCTAGAGAGACTGATGCACTGCAGCTGTAGAGAGACTGATGCACTGCAGCTCTAGAGAGATTGATGCACTGCAGCTCTAGGGACTGATGACTGTGGCTCTAGAGAGGCTGATACACTGCAGGTCTAGAAAGAGACAGACCATGGACACAGGACACACTCATGTTCTACTGTTTGCACACTCTTCAGTGAGACTTTCCCAAAGCCTCATTTCTGATTTCCCCTTTCCTCTTACTAACGTAATAGATAGGCTTTAGGAGTCAAACATGGGAAATCTAACTTAGTCAATGTGAGCCCACATGAGTCAGCTGCTGAGGCTTTGTTTGAGTTCATGGAGGCATCATGATGGTAGCTTTGAGTTCCTCTCAGCAGGGCTTCTGGTCCTTTGGTTGATCTTCTTTAGACGGAACCTGGAGAATTCTGTATAACATGAAAGAATATACTGTTCAGATTTACCATGGTTGGAAGTTACCCTTTCTGCTGAACTGGAGATGGCAAAGATTTCAGTGTCCTGTATGTCATTTAGATTAAGTTAGTCAACTTTCACAAACCCTGGAGCTGCAATGTCAAAACATTGTCCAGGCCTTCTCTGCCTACTACCTGTTTGCTCTCTAGAAATTTGAAGCACCAACAATCTCATTGGCACCCTTGAAGGCTATTTTCTTTCTAAAAATCTCCCATGCTTGTTTCTGTTGATTAATTACTTCATAGTGAAGATTGCTTTTACGAACAGAAAGCTGTTCCCCTCCATAGACCTTTAAAATGTGCTAACCCAAACAAGAGGAACGTATCACTAGTGAGGAGGGTATTCTACAACTAATGGTCAAATGTCAGAATGAAAACTTTCCTTTACCCAGTTACCATATATTGAATTAACATCAAAAACCTGGAACAAGTTGTAAGTTAAACTTTCCATCCAATGAAAGAGAAACCACTGAAGTGTTTGTACTGGTGTAAAAAGACAAAATCATGGCCTATTGCAGAAGTTGACACACAGGTGGTGCTTGCTTTTGTGAGCTGAATAGAAAGTTCAGTGTTATGTGCCTTAAAGTGATTTGTATCTCTTGTCTCTGGGGTGGAAGCCAATGCTAAAACCAGTCCTGTCCTCTTCTGATTTTAGGTGTGGTTCGTCAATCGGAGAGCCAAGGAGAGGAGGAATGAGAGAAGGGCAGTGTTACAAAGCATCTCCCCTAGGTCCGAAGGCTTCCTTTTACTTACGGATGTGGATTAGCCTTCCTAGAGTGCAATCCTTTGTTCAAGAGAAAATTGGTGACCCATGTGCCCAATGCCAGATTAACTAAAACTGAGCACTCATGTTAACAATAAAAACATGAATTTCCAAGTTATTTAATTTCATGTGCTTTCTGGGGTTTTGTAGGATATAGATGTACACTGTTCAGGAAATGCCATTTAAACAGAATGACAAGTTCTGATTTCTTAGGGTGACATTTCTAAGTCATGAGTATTGCTTCCATAGATGAGTATTCCCTATATATAATA
>LZPO01034905.1:318997-332158 GCA_001675575.1 Neotoma lepida | reverse complement strand
ACTTGGTAGCCCAGGCTGGCCTCGAACTCACGAGATCCGCCTGCCTCTGCCTCCCGAGTGCTGGGATTAAAGGTGTGCGCCACCACTGCCCGGCCACTTAAGCCTTCTTGATTCAGGCTCACTTGATCCTTTGAGCAAGGGATTCAGTAGTAAACCCTGCACTGGTGGGTAGGTGCCATTATGATGAGCAAATGGGTGGTGGAGAAATGGGAGAACAAGAGAGACAAAATGGTTCATGTGCTGTGGAAAGAGGCAGAACAGAAGAAGCAAATGTGGTGAAGAGCAGGCTGATGTGGGTGGCCTGCTTGTCACCCAGAGACGTGATGACACCCAGGCCTGGACTGCTGCAAAGGGCCATGTCTGGGTCTGTGGTCCTACTGCAGCTGGGGTCTGTGTTGACATCCATGTTGCCACCAAAGGCCACAGGATGCCCAATGTCTGGGCTGCCACCTGTTAACAAGTAGGTGTTGGAGGACCATGCCACCTCAGGGACTAAAATGATCTGAGTGGCCTATGCTGCCACCCAGTGCCATAGTGACATCACAGACAGAGCTGCAGCTGAGGGCCATGTCTGGGTCCATGGCCTTACTGCAGCCAGGGTTTGTGTGTTGATGTCCATGGCTCCTGTTACCACTGAAAGCTATGCATATGTCTGGGGTCTGGGCCATCACCTAGGGCCATGTTGGTGTCCCTGTACCATGCTGCCATGGGACATACCAATCTGAGTGTCCTGTGCTGCCACCTGGGGCCTTGGTGATATCAAGGCTCTGCTGCTGCTGAGGACCATGTCTGGGTCCATGTCCTAATGTAGCCAGGGTTTGTGTTAAAGTCCATGTCCTGTGATGCCACCAAAGGCCACATGGATGCCCAGGGCCTGTGCCGAAACCTGTGGACTTAGTGTCCAAGCCTCCAGAGCCATGCTGATCTGAGTAGCCTGTGCTACCACCCGGAGTCTAGGTGTTATCTGGGCCCAAGTAGCTGCTGAGGACCATGTCTGAGTTAGTGTCCCTACGGCAGCCAGGGTCTGAGTTGATGTCCATGGCTCCTGTTACCACCAAGGGGCATGAAGATGCCTGAGATCTGGCCTGCCACCTGAGGCCATGGTGGTGTTCCATGGCTATGCTGCTGCTGGGCCATACTGATCTGGTTGGCCTGTGCCACCACCTGGGGCCATGGTACATCAGGGTCCAAGCTGCAGTCCAGGGTCATCTCTGGGTCCATGGCCCTACAGCAGCCAGGGTCTTGAGTTGATGTCCATGGCATCTGTTGCCACCAAGGGCCATGCAGATTCCCAGGGTCTGGTTAGCCATCTCAGACCATGTTGGTGTCTGAGAGCCATGCTGCCTCTGGGGCCATACTGATCTGAGTGACCTGAGCTGCCACAGGGGACATAGTGATATCTGAGCTCCAGATGCTCTGGAGGGTCATGTCTGGATCTGTGGTCTTGTTGCAGCTGGGGTCTGTGTTGATGTCTGTGGCCAGTGTTGCCATAGGAGGTCATGCATGTTGAAATCCAAGGGCCGTGCTGAGCTGGCCCTGCCCTTTGCTGGCCCTGCCCCTCACTAGACACTGTAACAAGAGGGCTGGCCCTGACCCTCATCGGAGAGCTGGCCCCAATTACTCGGGCATGGAGAGCTGCAACCCCCGCCCCCTGCACTCAAGACAGATGGGTCCACCCTTCAACACAGGCATGAGAGAGCTGGCCCTGATGGCATGGGCATAGGAGAGCTGGTTCCACCCCTCACCTGATGGGTGGATATCTGAGAGGAGTTTCAGTGAAGTTCCAGTGATGATAGTATACCAGAAACCAGAGCAATGACTCATTACAAGGGACAATAGCAAGTACAGCTGATTGGACAAAAGGGTACACTGTGTGACACACTGAGGCTCCCAATGCCACTAAGATGAATGAAGAGGTGTTGGAAAGGAGGGAAAGATGGAGGAGTGAAGTGGGATTTTTTTGTTTGTTTGGTTGGTTGGTTTAGTTTGGTATTTTTTTTAAATTTTCTTCTGTAGGAGGGACACTGCAAGGGTGAGGGGAGGATAGGGAGACACAGGGAAATGAACAGAATTGGGGGGCATGATGTGAAATTCCCAAAGAATCAATAAAGAAATTGTGTGTGTGTGTGTGCGTGTGTGTGTGTGTGTGTGTGTGTGTGTGTGTGTGTGTGTGTGTGTGTGTGTGTGTGTATGCGTGTGTGCATGGGTGCACACATTTGGTAGTAAATATTTAATTAAAAGGTACTTGGGTAACAGTTGAAGCCAAATTCAAATATGGTTAAGCAATGAGGGAAGAGGAGAAAGAAAAATTGCAAATTTGTCCAGACCCTCCACCACCTAATCTTACTTATCTTGCCCCCAAAGCACTGTTAAGTGTCAGGTTTCCTTGAACATCAGTCTGTTTTGTGACCTCCATGTAACGTTGTGAGTGAGTAAGCCCAGTTCTTCTTACACAACTGTCTTAGTTCCAAGCTAACATTGGTTGTTGTACTCTTAGACGGGGTTTCTCTGTAACAGTCCTAGGTGTCTTAGAACTCGCTTTGTAGACCAGGCTGGCCTCAAACTCACAGAGATCCACCTGCCTCTGCCTCTCGAGTGCTGGCATTAAAGGTGTGTGCCACCACTGCCCGGCTGGTTGTTGTACTCTTAAGCAATGTCAGTGCCGGGTCCCAGTAACTGGCCGGGCTTGTCTGCACTGGGTGCGGATGCTGCTGCTGCTACCGCTGCCGCTGCGTTCCTGACCCGGATGTGGGACGCCAAGGCAGTGAACATTCTTGAGTGGTGAGGTGAGTGCCCCGCATAATCAGCCAATACTCATCTCCGAATAACATGTCCACGCAGGGCTCAGAGCAGTCATTCCTTACGTTGGCGATCACCGAACAGTTGAGGTTTGTGGCACGGACTTTTTCCGCTGCTCACCTCCTGGAAAACGGTCCTTGTCGACTCCATGTTGTTCTCAAATGGGCAGAACTGAATTCAAACTAGCTTGACCGGTCGTAGTATGAGCCGAGCTAAAAGCCGCCATGGTTCCCACTCAACATACAGGCTTCTAAGGGGTAATAATAAAATAAACTATAGCCGAGCGGTGGTGGTGCACACCTTTAATCCCAGCACTGGAGAAGTAGACATAGGCGGATTTCTGTGAGTTCTACAAAGCGAGTTCCAGGATAGCCAGGACTACACAGAGAAACCCTGTCTGGAAATAAATAAATAAATAAATAAATCAATAAATAAATAAATAAATAAATAAATAAATAAATAAGGTATAATAAAGTAAAACAAAAACTAACACGTTAGAATTAAACAAAATGTTGTGACTCTGGGAGTCACTCAGAGACTCACTGTGACCATGAATAAATTTCAATAAGAAGAGGCTTTATTAAATAAATACTTGGTGCCGGATGCTCATGGCACCAAGACTGCAACTGAGATCGCTCCCAAGATACAGTCCCTGGTCATATTAATTCAAGGCTTATAAAGTAAAACACCACAAGATTACATGTATTCTGTCTACATGTGGGCAGGGTCTAATTTTAACACATATGTCTTGCAGTTGTTCCAGTCATTAAGCAGAGTAAGCAAGTTTGTTTACAACAACAGAAATAGCAGTTAGTCTTATGACCTATTATCTTGCTAGAACAGCACATTTTACAAGGTAAGTCAATTTAAGAATAGTCTGCAACGTCTGGGAAAAAATGGTGGTGGGGGAGTGAGCTCCTAGGGTACAGCCTGCACAACCTGCATGTTTGAGGCATTTTTTGCTTTTTGGTCTCTCAAGCATAATAAGTCTAAACTATAAATGTAATGTTAACCATTACATTCCCCCCTTGACTTGTATCTTGAGTCAAATATCTGACTCTGTGATGGACACCTGTTATTTCTAAAGTTTTTTGGTAGAGGGGAACTAGTTTCCTTTGGACCAATATTCCAGCCTTTTGTTGAAGATAAAGGATGAGGTACTCTCTTCTGTAACTGCTTCTCAGCTGAGATTGGGATGTTCTTGTCAGGACCCATGAAGGCTGGAATTCGAATTAATGGCCAAGGGTTAGGAGTTCAGGCGGTGGGGGGCATTCATCACAAGCATCTAGTTTGCTGTAGAGACAGGAGAAATCACATTGGCTGGACTGGTTCACATCAGCTTTCAGCAAGTCCAGGGCTCATGGCCGTTTGGAGCAATTTGTTGTCTGCATCTGACTCCTGGTGTCTGTCAGCTAGGTGAGAATCTGGTGGGACAGATATAGACTGGGGACAGAAGTCAAAGTTTAGGAACTTAAAGGAAAATCTTAGATTAAAACTTTCCCTTCAGGAACAAGCAGTAGGTAGGGAAGCTTGGGCTGTTGATTGACAGGAGTACCTATCTGGAGTCCATTTGACGTGTGACAGGTGGATCCAAGTTGTGTCTTTTTATAGCTTATATGGATTTTTAAAATTTACAAAAAGATACATTTTTAGATACATTAATATTATCATTGTTTGTAATCTGTACAGAAATCCATAATGTAAAAAATGCAGTAGACCTATGCCTTTGAGTCATAGTAAAAGCTTTGAGGACCCAAAATATACAAAATCAAAAATATGAACATCTTTTCCCAGAAGGCTGAAGATTTTATATATATAAAAGACACATGTTTTTAGCATGATAAAAAATCTTTAAGTCTAAATTTAGAAGACATCTTGACCAAGATGATGGTGAAATCACATGGCTGTTATTTTTTAAACAAGAATTGAATATTTTGTAGTAAATAAAGGTTACTCACACACATGTTTTTAATTATTAAGCCTTTTTGTTGTAAGTTTTTAAGTTAACCTTTTGTTGTAGATTTTATAGATCTTTAACCATGCTCAATAAACTTACAAATCTTAAAATACATAAAATTTACTTAACAGTTTTGCAAACTATTAAGATATTATTGAGATAAAGTTTATATTTTAGCAAAAGTCTTAGAGAGCTAAGTGAAACCAATAGTCTAATTTTGGGGCTGTTTTGCTTTGCCTTCTTTTCCCTGTCATAAAATCAGTTGGCTCACCTGACATAGGACAGAGAGGAAAGGTGTTTTTTGTTGTTGTTGTTGTTTTTAAAAGCATGCTTGGGTCTAGGGAAAGGAGAGCCATAACCCAACTCCACAGCCAGCTTTTTAATAAAGCAGAACAGCATAAAATAATATTTCAGTATTATCCACATCTAAAAGATATCCAAATCCCTGTAAAATGGAATCCAGTAACCAAGGGGAGTCCTGGTTATCAAAGCAGCCAGAACAGGCAAGTGGGGCAGCAGCCCCTGTGGCAGTAGCCTCAGTGATAGTTCTCCCTTGCTGGAACCGCCCTTCATCTCCCCCACCCCCAGGTAGATTGATTCCCAATTTTCTAAGGAACCACCATATTGATTTCCATAGTGACTGTACAAGTCTGCACTCCCATCAGCAATGCAGGAGTGTTCCCCTTGCTCCACATTCTTGCCAGAATGAGCTGTCACTTGCTTTATTGATCTTAGCCGTATGTAAGATGAAATCTCAAAGTAGTTTTGATTTGCATTTCCCTGATGGCTAAGGATGTTGAACATTTGTTTTTCAGTCATTTGAGTTTCTCCTCTTGGGAATTCTCTGTTCAGATCTGTACTCCATTTTTAATTAGATTATTTGTTTTCATGATATGTAGCTTCTTGAGGTATTTATTTATTTATTTATTTATTTATTTATTTATTTATTTATTTATTTATTTATTTTTGGAGATTAGCCCTCTATTAGATGTGTAGTTGGTAAAAAAATAAATAAATAAATAAATAAACTTTTCCCGTTCTATAAGCTGCCACTTTGTCCAGATGATGATGTCCTTTGCCATGCAGAAGCTTTTCAGTTTCATGAGGTTCTATTTATTAATTGTTGGTCTTAGTGCTTGTGCTAACAGTGTTCTGTTCAGAAAGTCTTTTCCTCTGCCAATGAGTTTGAGGTTATTTCCCACTTTCTTGTCTATCAAGTTCAGTGTATCTTGTTTTATGTTGCAGTCTTTGATCCACTTGGAATTAATTTTTGTGCAGGGTGGTAAGTATGACTTATTTTGATTTTTCTACATGCAGCCATCCAGTTTGACCAGCACCATTTGTTGAAGATGCTGTCTTTTATCCAGAGTGTATTTCAGACTTTATCAAAAATCTTTATCAAAGATCAGATATCCATAGGTGTGTGGATTTAGAGACAGGAAAATTTAATCAGAAAGCTGAAGACCCATGAGAGACCTTGTCTCAGATAAATAGATAGATAGATAGATAGATAGATAGATAGATAGATAGATAGATAGATAGATAAACAGCTAAATAAATCAATAATAAATTGATGGTAGATGGCTTGGGAGAAATTACCCCAGAGACTGACCTCTGCTTTCACATGCATATGCAATCCATACACATGTCAAATACACACACACAAAGAAAAAATGCTCTATTAATCTTTATCTTGATCCATTTTTCCATCAGTAGTGAATTTGTTCAATTTCCATGAGTTTGTCAGGTTTCTGTTGTTTCTGTTGTTGATATCTAGCTTTAATCCAGGGGTTCAAATAAGACACAGGGGGTTATTTCAATTTTCTTATATCTGTTGAGACTTACTTTGTGTTCAAATATGTGGTCAGTTTGGACCAAGTTCCATGAGGTACTCTCAAAAGAAGGTATATTCTCACAAAAGAAAGTACATTCTTTTGTGTTTGGGTGAAATGTTCTGTAAATACTTGTTAGGTCCATTTGATTTATGACCTTAGTTATCACCAGCATGTCTCCATTTAGTTTTTGTCTGGATGAGATGGCTATTGGCAAGACTGGGATATTAAATTCTCACACTGTCAATGTGTGAGGATAAATATGTGATTTAAGCAGTAGAAGTGTTTCCTTTATGAACTTGGGTGCCCTTGTGTTTGGTACATAGATGTTGAGAACTGCAAAGTCCTCTTGATGGATTTTCCCTTTGATAAGTGTGTAGTGGTCTTCCTCATCTCTTCTGATTAGTTTTGGTTGTCTATCCTTCATGTTGATGTGTGTTTCTTGGATGCACCAGAAGGATGGATCATCCTGTTTTCACATCCGTTCTGTTAGTCTGTGTCTTTTTATTAAAAAATTGAGACCATCAGTATTGAGAGGTACCAATGAGCAGTGTTTGTTGATTCCTCTTATTTATTTTGTTGTTGTTGTTGTTGGTGGTGTTGGTGTTGGTGTTGGTGTTGGTGTTGGTGGCGGTGTGTGTGTGTGTGTGTGTGTGTGTGTGTGTGTGTTTGTGTGCGTGCCTGCTTTTTGCTTTTGATTTGCTGTCCTGAGATTCCCTGTATTTTCTTGGGTGTGGCTAACTTCTTTAGGTTGGAGTTTTCCTTCTAGGGTCTTCTGTGGAGATGGATTTGTAGATATTGCCTAATTTTGCTTTTATCATGCAATGTCTTCCTTTCTCTATCTTTTGTGATTAAAAGTTTTGTTGGGTATAGTAGTCTGAGCTAGCATCTGTGGTCTTTACAGTTTGTAGAATATCTGTCCATGCTCTTCTGGCTTTTAGAGTCGCCATTGAGAAGTCAGGTGTAATTCTAATATGTCTGCTCTTATATGTTACTTTGTCTTTTTCCCTTGCAGCTTTTTATATTCTGCTTTTGTTTTGCACGGTCAGTGTTTTGATTATTATGTGCTGAGGGGACTTTCTTTTCTTGTCTTTTCTGGTCCAGTCTATTTGATGTTCTGTGTGATTCTTATACCTTTATAGGCATCTCCTTCTTTAGGTTAGGAAATTTTTCTCCTATGATTTTTTTGAGAATATTTTCTGTGCCTTTGATCTGGGTTTCCTCTTCCTCTATTCCTATTATTCTTAGATTTGGTCTTTTCATAGTATCCCTGATTTCCTGAATGTTTTATGCCAGGATTTTTTTTAGATTTAATGTTGTATTTGACAGAAATATCTGTTTCTTCTATGCTTTCTTCAGTGCCTGAGATTCTCTCTTCCATGTGTTGGTGAGGCTTGACCCTAAGGTTTCTGTTGGAGTTCTTAAGTTTTTCATTTCCAGATTTCTCTCAGTTTAGGTTTTCTTTATTGATTCTATTTCCACTTTCAGGTTTTGAACTGTTTTATTCATTTCTTTCCACTGTTTGTGTTTTCATAGATTTCTTTAAAAGAGATTTATTCATTTCCTCTTTAAGGGCATCTATCATATTCATAAAGTCTATTTTAATGTCTTTGTCTTGTGTTTCAGCTATGTTGCAATACTTTTGGGCTTGGGGCTGCTCTGTTAAGGTTTCTGGGCTCTAGGGAAGACATATTGTCATGGCTGTTATTGTGTTTTTACACTAGTGTCTAGGCACCTGGGTTTGGGTAAGATTGTAATTCTAGGTGCTGGTATCTAGTCTTGTCTTTCTTGGGTAGGCATTTTATTCCTTGGTTTCTGTTGCCCTCTCTGGTTCTTAGGAGAGTGAGGTGGCTCTGTGTTGCCTTGTAGAAAATTTTTTTGAATTCCTGATATGTGTGGCCACTGCAGGTTCCAGGTAAAATGTCTTTCTAGGTCTGGGAGCTGACACTTAGGAATGAGGATGGGCTAGGAAGTAGGGGGGCAGGGTGCTGAGGGCACCCACAGGAGGGAGGAAAAGAGGATATTCCACCAGGATCCGTTTAGTCCCACTAAGAATGGAGGCAGAGAGTGAGGAGAGGCTGCAACTAGTGGTCTGCTACAGAACTGGGGATGAGACTGGAGGATTGGACTTAGAAGAAGAGGAATAGGTTAAGATCTGCAATTATTCTATCCACTTCCCTGGTTGAAGTGGCCCGTGGGTTCCCAGAAAATATGATAATGATTACTATTATTGCCACCTGCAATACAGTCATTTCTCTACAGCTTCATAAATATTGTATTTCATAATTCTACATAAAAAAATCAATCTTGTCAAGATTGATTGAGCCTTTTCATAAACACAATAGTGCTTAAAACCTGTCTTTTCCTTGTAGTCCATTTCTCAAATAGTTATCAATGTAATTGATAAGAAAGAACAAAAACCATATAACACACATGGAGTACAAAACCCCTCCTAAATAACTGCTATTGACTACAAGATCAAGTTTCTGTGAAACCAGTTCAGAAACTTAGCACTTTACCAAAGACTTTGGTGTATGTATTTAAATCAAGAGGTTACTTCAATGTTCTTTGGACAAACTGGCATGGGCTAAGGAGTGTGGTGTGTTTGTGTTGCTTGGCTCTATTCTATAGATGCAGACATTGCTCCCTTTTTACATTTTCCTCTCTCCAATTGGGGATGGATATTCTCGGTGGACTCCTCTGGGAAGATGATGCTGTTCTCTGTGTGCTATCAAAAGAAAGAAAAGGCTTGGCTTTGATTTCAAGGTGATGCTCTGGGATGTTCTAGTTCCTGGGCTTATAACAGAGTCTTTTATAAGTGCTGCTGACTCCTATGCTGTGAGAAAAGGGTACTCTGTCTAGTCTAGGACAGTTTCTTTCCCTTTGATGTCAAGACCTGTCATGTGCAACCAGCCAAAGCTAAGGAAACCTTGGAAGTAGTTCTGAACACATCTAGAAAGCTCTTTTCAGAATCTGGGGTGCTTTATGGATCAGAGCATGGTCGCAGGTGCTGACATGCCTGTAAAGAACAATTTCCTCATTTTTCAGTTCCCTGTGAGCAAATCTTAGCTGAACAATAGGAGTCTGATATACATGAAAGGAGGGAGACATGGGCCAGAGTATGGCTGTATGACATCAGAAAGATGTCTCCCTGTGTTTTAGGGGCTGTGTGTGTGAGAGAAGGGAGTGTGGTCTGTTGTACTGTACAGAAAGGACTCAATACACTTTTATCAGGAAAATGTAAATAGAACAGAAAGAAAGTGGGCTACTGTTTAATCTAGTTCCAAAATGATGGTGTATTTATTTCATCTTTGTAAAGCTTAACAAAATTTCCAATGCTAGGGGCCAACAAAATGGCGTAATGGGTAAAGCTGTTTGTTGCTAAGCCTGATGACAGCAGTTAAATACATGGGACACTCACGGTACCATTCCCTGGGCAGGTACTCGTGGGCTCTATATGGAAGCTAGATAACTAAGCATGAACCTGAATAAGTGAGCCAACAAGCAGCATTCCTCCATGGTTTTTGCTTTAAATTTCTGCTTGAGATCCTGCTCTGACTTCCTTCTATGATGGGCTATAACCTATAAGTCCCAAAGTCTTCCATATTCCTCTGAAAAACAGCATGGTCAGGCCTATCACAGCAATAGCCCACTTTCCAGTACCAACTTCTGTCTTAATTACTTTTCTATTACTGTGATAAGATACCATGACCAAGGCAACTTCTAAAAAAAAATAGTTTATTTTGGGGCTTACAGTTTGAGAGTCCATGGCCATCATAGCAGGAAGCATGGCCACAGGCAGGCAGGCATGACACTGGAACAGTCTCTGAGAGCTTATATCTTGATACACAGCATGAAGCAAAAAAAAAAAAAACTTAACTGGGAATGCTGTGCTCTTTTGAAACCTCGAAGCTTGCCCCCAGTGACACACCTCCTCCAAGGACACACTACCTAATCTTTCCCAAACAGTTCCACCAACTGAGGACCAAGCATTCAAATAAATGAGCCTATGAGTCCATTCTCATTCAAACCACCAGATATACATTCTGCTTTCAGTGAAGGAACTTCTGTCTATGTCTACCTATTATGTCTGGTTTTATAATGTTGTTTGACTTGTCTATTTCTTTACTGATCTTCTTTATACATGTTGTGTTGTTGAAATAAGAATTGAAATTCCCAACTATTATTCTAAAACTACATTCTTTTCAATTTTGTCAGATTATTACATATGATTTGGCATTGTGTTGTTTGCTGCATATACATTTATGATTGTTACCTTGATATAGGAGAAATTAGGAGTGGTAAATTGATGTTGTAAAGCAGTGGTTCTCAACCTGTGGATCATAAGCTCTTTGGGGGGTCACATATTAGATATCCTGCATATCAGTTATTTACATTACAATTCATAGTAGCAAAATTACACTTATGAAATAGCAATGAAATGATTTTATGGTTGGGGGTCACCACAACATGAGGAACTGTGTTAAAGGATTGCAGCATTAGGAAGGTTGAGTACCACTGTTATGAAGGATCTACTAATAAACTTGCTTAGGAAATACTAAGTTACACACAGTAAAATTCAGGTAAAGGAGCACTGCCTCTAATATAACTCAAGGCTGAACAGTATACTGATTAGACTTGTTAGAAACTGTATGAAGCAAAATTTTGTACATCTAAAAATGTTTCCATTAGCTGGCCATGGTGGTATAAGCTTTTAATTCCAGGTAGAGGCAGGCGGATCTCTCTGAATATGAATGAGACCAGCCTGGTCTATAAAGAGTGAGTTCCAGGAAAGCCAGGGCTGTTCACAGAGAAACCCTGTCTCAAAAAACTCCCCCAAAATTTTTCTGTTAAGATTTGTTCACCAAGATTCCTCCAGTTAGGCTCTGTTTTCCATGACAAAAAAAGGACAACCCTTATTTACAACCAGCTACCAGGCCCATTCCCACATCAAAGAACATGCCTCTGTCAGGCACCCTTAAGGGGGTGGCACCAGTAACAGCTATCATTAAGTCCTGGTCTGCCATCAATCAGGTCCTGGTTTTCTTATCAAGAAGGCACAATTCTACCAGGTATGCATGATGACCCTGGTAACTATTTCAAGAGAACAACACTGGTGGACTTTAAAATAATCATGACACCCATTGGTGAGTGTGGGGGTGGCTGAGTCGGCCCCAAGGGCATGAGTGTGGGAGAGCTGGCCCCAACTCACCTGTCATGCAGCATGTGGGTGAGAGAGAGATGCCCACCCCCTGCCCCTCGCTTTTTACCACCTGCTAGGGCAGGAGAGCTGGCCCTAGGGTCATGAGACCAGAAGAGTTGGCCCTTCCTTTCACTGGCTGCAGCATTTGGGAGAGCGGACCCTGCACCTCGCCTGGGCAGCACAGTAGACCTGACCCTCTTGGCCAGGTGCAGGTGAGCTGGTCATCCCCCATCTGCTATGTGGTGGAGTGGATGAAGAAAAGATGCCCTCTCCCCCCTCACCCCTCGCCACCTGCAACAGGCTAGAGAGCTGGCCCAAGGACATAAGCGTGGGAGTGCTGGCCCTGGTGGTGTGGATATGGGTGATCCGGCCCCAAGGGTGTGAGAACAGGAGAACTGGCCTCGCCCCTTGCTGCCTGCTGCATGGGGTGAGCTTGCAGTGCTGGTGAGGATGAGGGACAGCTAACAGGCTGACCAACTCTGCAACCACCCAGGCTCAGAATCAGGGCTATGAGTTGGCTCTTGCCAACATCCACCCCATCTGTGATCTGCTAGAGCCTGTGAAGGGACCAGTCCTGCAGACTCAAAGCTACAGCATCTCCACAACACAGGACAACAACAGTTTATCCAAGAAGAATACCGGTGAGGGTTCAGCATTGATAGTGTAGCAGAAACCAGAGGCCTCAAACCAGACCAATGCAATGCACTTGCAAGTGAAGATGCATGGACTAAACGGTATATAGTGTGACTCACTATGTCACAGTACAGCTTCCACGATGAGATTCTGGGGGGAGGGAGGTTGCAAGGGCAGAGGAGGGAGACGAAAGGACAGGGAGATGAATAGGATCCGGATGTATGATGTGAAATCCACAAAGAGTCAATTAAAAAAAAGCTACCTATACACAATGGAGTACTACTCAGCAGAGAAAAACAATGATCATATTGTTTGGTAGGAGCTCCACCTCAGCCCCTGGCGTCCCGCTCTTGGCAGACAATTCCTGGCCACCAGGCTACTGGTGGAGCTGCTTTCTACCCGGGGGTCTTCTGGACACAGCTTCCTGTGCTGCTCAGGCTCCACCCCAGCACCACCCACACCTCCGGCTCAGACTCCTGGCCCATGTGCAGCCCATGCAGCAGGCCGGCACTGGGCCGCGAGCTGCTGATCCTGCCCCTTCAGAGCCTGCCAAACACGGCTCCTCCCCAGAGAGGCCAAGACCACTCCCTCGGCCTATTTAAGCAGCATCCCGGAGACTAGACGCTCTCTTCCCTCTGGTCTCTCGCCCGATCTCCTGTCTGTGGGGCCAGCGAATCACCTGGGAAAGTTCGTCCATTAAACCTGGCCTTTCTAACTTGGCCTGACTCTGATTGCTG
>LZPO01034905.1:295991-310887 GCA_001675575.1 Neotoma lepida | reverse complement strand
TTTTTTAAATGCTGCTTTTGTAGTTGATTGAACCTCATCAAACCACTTAAGATCAGTTCTGTCATTCTATGATACAACCTGGATCTTAAATGAAAAAAAAATAATAAATTTCTGAGAGAGAAAAGAAGGTTAATGAGAAAAATAGAAAAAATGACCTTCAAAGTAGTGTAACATAAACATTGGGTGCCCTCTTCTGGATTTATCTGGCCAAGGGCCCTTTCAAAGAGATCTGTGGATCTGATTGCTTTGTAACAGTACCTCAAAGGAGATTGATGCAGTCCTACAGAGGGTGGAGTTTTAATAAGTGTCCCATTGCATATCTGCATGGTAATGCTGCCCCATATATCCTGGTGAATTTGAGATAAATGGACTTTTATTCAGACCATTTGAATTGCAGAGATAAACAAGACAGTGGGAGGGAATTGCATTCTTGGACCTTTTATATGCCACAACACAGGTGACTACGATCCCCATATCCCCTGTTATCAAGACAGCTGGAAAACGCATGGTTTTCTGTGATTTAGGAAACCTATTAGCCTTCATTGTTATGGTTCTCTGTGCTGAATGAAATGTTATTTTTGTGTAGCCCCACTGGCTTGTGTCTCTAAGACATGACATGAACTGCAATGAATTCATCTGATGACCAACACACAGAGTCATTTCATGTTAGCTTCCTGGAGTACAAAAAAAATTACCATTATGGCTATAGTTAAGGCAGATAATGTGTGCAGGGCAGTGGTGGCGCACACCTTTAATCCCAGCACTTGGGAGGCAGAGGCAGGTGGATCTCATGAGTTTGAGGCCAGCCTGGTCTACAGAGTGAGTTCCAGGACAGGCTCCAAAAGCTACACAGAGAAACCCTGTCTCAAAAAATCAAACAAAACAAAACAAAGTGATATAACCTCTCTTAGTTTCCTGCTCTTGCTGCCATGCCTGCCACTATAAGAAATCACAGTTGCCAAGTTAATTCTTAAGGTTTGTTTATATTTAAAAAAATAGCAGTAGCTAGGACAAGATGATTGTCTGAGGCTATTCCAGGGTACAAAATCAGTTTCAAGCCAGCCTGGACTCTCCTTCAAACACAAATAAAAGTTCAATTAATTTCAATAGTAAAATTAAAGCTTTAAAGTTTTATTTTATGTATATGAGTGTTTTGTCTGCATGTATGTATACGCACCACATGTGTGCTTGGAGCCTGGGGAGGCCAGAAGAGGGCATCAGATTCCCTAGAACCAAAGTTATAGATGGTTGTGAGCCACCATGTGAGTGCTGAGAATTGAACTCAGGACCTCTGGAAGAGCAGTGGCCAGTGCTCTTAACCTCTGAGCCATCTCTCCAGCCACAATGAAATTAATTTTATAAAGCTTAGTGATCTAGTTTAAATTTGGGAGTTTTGTGACTTATATTGTTAATTTTGTTTTTAATTCAGTGATGACCCCATTTTCTAGAATGTCATCTTTGTAAAATTATACTACTAACCTTTAGTTCATTGATCTTCATAGTTTGCAATAATCGATTTTAGGATTTCTGCTGCTGCTGCTGCTGTTGTTGTTGTTTTGAGACAAGGTCTCACTGCATTGCGCAGGTTGGCTCAGGCAGCCTTGAACTCATTATCTTCCTGTTTCAGCACCCCAAAGTCCTGGTGTTGTAAGTATCTACCCCCAGGTGTGACTTAATTGTTTTGTATAGGAAAGATACTTGCTAAGGATTTCTGTCAGAGGGATTTGATAAAAAGAGATAAGTAGATTTCTGGAAAGAATCATCACTGCATATAAAAACCAAGATGACCCTATTGATATTGAGCTTTCAGCATTGATGTGGGTGCTTGCAGTCATATAGCTATATGAGTATGGTGGAGCTAGAATCCCTCCTGTCACCTGCACCACAAGCCTCCACTATTAAACCTCTGTCCTCCACATACACTGCACACACTAGCACACATCCACACAACCATGTCCATAACACACAAGTGCACACATGAGTGCACACACAGAGAGACAGAGAAAGTGCAGGTAGCATGGGCTTTGGGCTTTGCCAGGACCATGCTCACATAGTAATATGGCTTGGTAACACAGCAACCTCATAGGCTGAACATCCTCTTTCCCAAGCTACATGTTACTCACACCTACCCAACAGGCTTCAAATCGCTTTACAGATCCACACAACCCCACTAATGGTAAGAGGTGGCCGTTTGCAGAAAGCAGGAACAGAAAGGGCTGAGTGAGAGTGTGACTGCAACCAGGAGGAGCATTGGGGCAGATGCAGCACAGCCCCAACTCTGCAGCAGAGGGCGCCAGAGAGCTCCACATGAGGACACTTCTGGCACGAACAGCCTCCCTATCTGTGTTAATTTCTTGACAGGTAGTAAGCCAATGGAAACAGACACTACTTTCCTGAGAAACAAACTACTCTTTCTTCTTGCCCTCTTCTTAGCTCACTATACTTCCCAATAAGAATATTTTAAATGAAGCCAGGTGGTGGTGGTGCACACCTTTAATCCCAGCACTCAGGAGGCAGAGGCAGGTGGATCTCTGTGAGCTGGAGGCCAGCTTGGTCTACATAGTAAGTTCCAGGACAGCTAGGGCTGCTACACAGAGAAACCCTGTCTTGAAAAAAAAAGCATATTTTGTGGATATCTGCAAAAAAAAAAAGCTAATTATCATCATTATTTTCGCTAATCAGGTATATAGGTAAAATTTGATGCCAAGAATCTTGAAGAAAGGTAGGAGCGGATACTGAAGAGTCTTCTTCTGTTTCTATTTTTGCTTGCATTATAGGGTATGATGTTTTAACACGATTTGTCTGTTTGATGTACTGATTAAAACATCTCTTTCAGGGATATGACCCCTTTTCAGAGTAATCAGACACTTTTTGGCTGAAATGAATTAGTTTTTCTTTCTCAAAAGATTTATGGGAAGGAAATAGTGGGAATAGCAATTTTGCATATTAAGGAAAACAGATAAATTATGAAAAGACCATTTATCACACTCAAATCCTCATACACCATTAAAAGTGGGGGGATGTACCACAAATTAGATGCATTAGGCAAAAGAATATTAAGGCTGGAAAGATGCTTCAAATCTAAGCTACATTCTTATAATTATGTTCATGCAATTGCAAGCTTTGATGATAAGTGGCTTGACTAAGGTCACAATGCTCAGAGTACAGCCAGAACTGATTCCTCACCACTTTGCATTAATTTCAAAACAACAAAACATCCCTTTCTGCTAAATTATAATAATAACAGAAAAAAATTAAAAAAAAAAACTAGCATCAACATTCAGGAAATACCCAGGGAGTTTGAAGAAAATCTGGTCTATGAGAACTGCCTGCCAAAGATGGAATGTGCAGAGAGACTGAATAAAGATGTGGACAAATCCAGGACAGTATGGGATGCAATTTCCTGGGAACTTAGAGACTGAAATGAGTATTTGGCAGCAGCCAAGACAGGATGCTCCTCACGCCTCAGTGCAGGATGAGTGAGTTTATAAACTCAACCGAATATACATGCTCTACAGGCAACCAGAGTGTACCTGGCCATCTCATTCATAAATAAATAAATAAATAAATAAATAAATAAATAAATAAATATAAATTCAACTATTAGCTAGGTGTAATGGCACATATCTTTATTCTCAGTACTTGGGAGCCAGAGGCAGGTGGATCTCTGTGAGTTCAAGACCAGCTTGGTCTACATAGCAAGTTCTACAACAGCCAGGGCTATGTAGAGAGACCCTGTCAAAAAATTAAGAAAAAAAGAACTATTAATGAAACAAACATCAGTTAAGAAACAGCCTGGGGTCAATGGCCAGCACAAAATGTTTAGCTTACTATGTGGTTTGAAATGCTTGCCAAGTCAGGCAAAGGGACAGTTATGGTCAAGGTGTCTACTGTTATAGCAAGCTGCATCCCTATATATAAATGCCTCCTGTACAACACATTTGAAGAACCAAAGTCCCAACCTGTGCAGGTTTGACCACTGGTACATTTGAATCCTACTGTCCAAAATGGGCTTTATTATGCTTTCTTTAGATCATATATTTAGGCAAAAGTATCTTAAACCCTAAAATAGGAAAAGTGAGGAATCAAGCAGAGAGTGGAGGCCTGTAATACCATAATGTACAGTTTGGAAACTTTCAAAGGGATTACATATGATGTAAATGACAGAACCAGGATGCTAATTGGACAGTAATGCCTACTAAAGGGTTATGCTAATTGAACAGTAATGCCTACTAAAGGGTTCTGCTAAGATTTAGGAGAAAGAGTTCTGTGATCCCATCTTCACAGTGTTATTGAACCAGGACTAAAATACCTAGTCCTATTTTCATCTTGCAGGAACTGGTGATGAAAATGGAATCTTCTGGTTGAGGAATGGAGCTGGCAAGGTCCTCCCACGAGTCTGGGCAGCATTGTCTTCCATTGGAATTTTACATCTGTAGGTAGGTGGAATGGGCTCAGCTGACAATGTTCTGATCCCCCAAATATTTTAAGAGCATGAACAGCTTAGAGGGTGTGGAATTAACGATGGCCTGCATCTCTACAAATCCCCAAGTGGGATTGCTGCTGTTTTGAGTTTCCATGAATTTAAACTTAGGCTAAACGTTCCATAGTATTAAAGGGGTGAGATATCAAGGTAGTTTCCACAGCTTCAGCAAGCCTAGTGTCCCAGGCAGACAAAATTCAGACTTCCTTGTTGCCATGATTAGGCCTCCCTCAGCATGTAATATTAACTCTCAAGAGATTTCAGGGAATAAATTACCTATTAATCATGCTTTAAGGAAATATTCTGTCTAAAAATCCAATGTGATCCTATCAGATAGTTAATTCACACCAAGGATAGGCATTTCAAATAAGAAGCTTTTATTTTTTTTCTCAAGAGCTAAGGACCAAATCCAGGGCCTTGTGCTTGTTACACAAGCACTGTACTACTGAGCTAAACTCAAAACCTCCAAATAAGAGGCTTTTAAGGGAGAAAAAGTCCATTTTTTCTCTGTCCTTGCATAGTTCACAGAACATAGAACTCTTCTGACACAAGTTTCTCCAGTGCACACCAACTGAGTGCCCTGTAAATTAATTCAACCCTGACACTATATATGTGGAGCTAGCATTAGAGCTCATGAGTTAAAGGTTTGCTTCCATAAGACTACTGCCCACTTCAGATGCCAGCCACCAGTTTTAGTCTGTTGCCTATAGTTCTGATTGACTGGCTGTAACTTGAAAGTTCCTACAACTTTCCTCCTCAGGCTCATTAATTGCCTAAAGCAGTGCATAGGATTTAAACTCACCAGTCTATTTTAAATATATTTCAAGAATACAAAGGAACAGAAAATGGAATGGGAAAGTAATGCAAGATAGGGTGAGGGCAGCATGGAGTGCTCATGCCTTCTCTGGGAATGCCACTCTCCAGGTACCTCCATGTGTTTAGCAATACGGAAGTTGATCAAGTGTAGCTTAATTCCTAGTTTTAGCATGCTTGCTCCTGTAAGCTGGTAGGTGAAGCTAAAAGTTCCAACCTTTTTAATACTCTAATCGTTTTGTCTTTCAGCTTACTAGGCCCCATCTTTGGCGATCTAGGGACCTGAACCTATACAATTTCATTAGCGTAAATCCAGGTGCATTCAAAAAAAAATTTATTATAGGAAAAAACACTCTACCACTAAGGAAATTCTAGGGGTATGAGGAACTGTGACAGGAAGTATGATCATAAACTAGAGACTCAGTTTCTTTTAACATGTATTTTATTTTGAATTATGTGCATGTGGGAGAGGAGGCATGCACATGAATGCTAGTACCTACAGAGGCCAGAAGTCATCAGATCCCTGGGAACTGGAGTTACAGGTGGTTGTGAGCTGTTGACATGGGTGCTGAGAGTTGAACTGGGGTCCTCTGCAAGAGTGATACTTACTCATAACCACCGAATTGTTTCACCAACCCCAGGATCCAATTTTAACAATATTTAACGTCACTGGGGATCAAATGGCACTATTTTGAGGAATGAGGAAACAGACTAGCTGGAAAGATGAGGGTTGGCTGTCAGGACACTTTGTTTAAATCTTCTTACCAGGCATGGGCAGCACTAACAAGGAGCCACACACACTACAATTCATTAGGTACCCTTGCATTCGAGACCTGGGAGGGGGCACAGGGAAAGTATCATCAATTCATTAGGTACCCTTGCATTCGAGACCTGGGAGGGGGCACAGGGAAAGTATTATAAATATGGGCATTTCGAACACAGCTCAAAATCTAAAGAAAATTTCATAAGATGCTCCTCATAGGATTTTATGGGAAGATGGCAGCCAAACACACATCTAGTAAGCTCCAATTTTTGTTCATGGTCCTCCCATTTCTGCTGAAGACATTGAGAAACTGGGGCCATTTGGATGCCGAGATCTGCTACTTTAACAAAACCCAAGAGGAGACTACATCCAAGCCAGAATGAGCTCTTCTTGCTTTTTTCCTTCATCCACATACCAGCAGGCACGTTCTCCAGCTCAGAAGTGGAAAATCATACATTAGGACCTTACTTCCTGGTGACTAAACACTAAAAGGGAATTCTCTAATTCTGAAAATGAGAGGAAGGACATAAGTCACCCCCCCCACACACACATGTTAAACTTCCAATTATTGAGCTGAAGGTATAGTTCAGTGGTAGAACATCTACCTAAGATGTCTGGAGTCTTGGGCTCCATTTCTAACATGGTAAATATAATCGAAATCCCAATGATTAACTGATCTTGAAAAAAGGCAGATTTGGGCTTTCTTCATGCTACCTTCCCCACACAGAACTTTCAAGATATAAAACAATTTTAAAGAGTTAAATGGGATGTAATGAAATTGAATAATTACTGTTAGGTACAATAATGTTATGGCAACTGTGTTTTTCAAATAGTGTCTATCTTGTATAGGGATGTGAGAAACTGAGGCTAAATGAAGACACTTGTATTGGTTTCCAACTGGAAGATGGTGACAACTTCAGGTTGGTAATGGTTCAGGATCAGCACTGTATTCCTGGGAAATCATTATATATTCTCTCTACTTTTATATATATTTAACTTTCCCATAATAAAAACTAAATGAAAAAGCAGCCATCTGTATTTTCATCTTAATATTTTCTTTGGCTTCTATTATTTTCCTTTCTGCATCTTCATCTGCAAATCAAAATACAATGAAGTCAAAATTTGCTCATACATTTAAACATCTATTGCTATTTGTCAGGACCTGTGCTAGGCAGTGGAGAGACAGACACTGAAGTCATATTAGGTATTAGAAGGTATAGGGAATTATTACCAACCTATTTAGTGAGTTAATAGTATTTTGGTTTAGTAGGCACATGTCTTTTTAAATAGATACACAAAGAAATATTTAGCATGGACACATGAATATATTTATAATTTACTTTGAATACTTCAACAAAAACCTCATGTTTGAAGTAAATATATCAAAATGGTAACAGACATTGAACCAAACCAATAAATATATAGTATTAATTATATGATTCCTTTTGCTTTCCTTGAAAAATAGAAGATTATATCATGCAAAGAAAAATAGGTACTGAGCACAGTGTTTCATAAACACCTGTAACCCAAACTGCTTAGGAAGTTGAGAAGGAGGATCATTTTAACCAAGAAGTTCATGGGTAACATAGTGAGAACAGTTTTTAAAAAAACAAAATGAGAGAGTGTGGATGGAAGGAAGGAGGAAAGAGGGAGGAGGAAGAGAGAAGATGAAGAAGAGCGTGAAAAGGAAGAGGAAGAGGAGGAAGGGAAGAAAAATAAAAAGAGAGGAAGAAGGAAACATATATATATATACACATATACTGAGCTTCTGATATAGATATATAGATATACTAGATATATATATATATATAGATAGATAGATAGATAAATAGATAGATAGAAAGACAGACAGACAGACAGATCAGGGGCTCAGTGTAGTGGAAATGAGAGCTGGGTAATGAGGTGAACATAATCTGGAACAACTGAGAGAAATGTGGGTGCTTAGGGAATAATAGTGAGCCTCAAAACCACAGTGATTTGGAGAAAATAATTGAGGAATAGTGGGTAGGGAAGCAGTGGCTAGCTAGGTGTTTTTGAAATCAATTTATTACAAAAGTACCGCATGTCCATTGCTGCACCGAGTAAGCCAACGTGGATGCAGGGAGTGACTGGCTCTGAAGGCAGAGGGCCTCCTGTATCAAGTGAGAGTCAAGAGACAGCATGTGAAATACTTAAAGCAGAATAGAAAAGCAGGGAAAACCGAGGGCCATGAGGAGAGAAAGAGAGATGCCCTTCACCTGGGCATCTGGATGAAGCCTCTCACCAGCAAGAAGTTCAGCACAATTCACAACTTAAGATTTTCTCCCTTCTCAGCCATAAACCTGAAATTTTCTAGTAATCTCAGGAGAACTCTCATTTAAAGAGGAAGGACATGTACTAAACTCTTTGTGTAGTCCTAGCAGCTTCTGATTTTACCTTATTGGATTCCAAATTCCATGCAGTAGATTTCTGGAGCCACCTCCTGTATCTCTCTTGTCAAACAGGTAAGAGGGGAATATGAAAGTTTTCTTAGCAACGTTCTGAAATGTATCTCAAGAGCAATCAAAAGAATGTATGTGACTAATGCTGAAACAACTAATTGCTTCCTCTTTCTTGGAGAAGCTTGTCGACACATGCCAGTACATCTTATTTTCCCCTCCTCTCTGATGGGAAGCACATACCCCTACTTGCCCTTACTTTCCTCTAAGTATCTTTCTTCCTTTTAACTCTCATTCTCAAGCCTATATTAAAATATCTAATAAAATCACCAATTCTGCTTTACTGTACCGGCTAGTCCTGGAATTGTTTTTAGCATGAAAGCCATGAATCCCCATCTGGCCCGAGTCAGGTTCCTAAAAGCTAAGGGGAATGCCTCAGGCTGCTGAGGGTGGTAGTGTAGAGCTACGTGTCTGTGTTCCCTCACCCCTGACACATTGAGATTACAAGTAATGCTGCAAAAGAGAGAACGACATATGTGAGTAGAGACTGATCAGGCTGGGTTTGAAGTTTGTCTGGAAGGTTAAGGGAGCTGTAGGATGACTTTAAGTAAGAAACTGACGTGCTCACATCATACACTATTCCTCTAGCAATGAGGAAATAGCAACAGGAGCCAGAAAACCTGGGTGACATCAGAGGAAGAGGTAAAATTATGTCAGGATAGGGCACAGAAAGGTCACTTTTCTGCACATTACAGTAGAAGTATAAAATTTAGGAAATACATAAATAAACATAATTTTTAAAAATGACAATACCATATTTGTTATATTTTAACACATTTAAAGAAAAATGGGATAAATAAAATTTGAGGAGCAGGGAAGTAGCTCAGTGTTAGGACATCTGCCTAACAAGCACAAGGATATCTTTTCCTTTCTATTTATTCTTTGTATATTTCATACCAGGCATCTCCATCCCATTTATTTCCCTGTCCTTTCCTATCTTCACTCTGCCCTTGCAACCTCCAGCCAAGATAAAATAAAATAAAATTTAAGAGAAAAAAAATAAAAAAAGAGAAGGAAAAATCAATCTCATCATGGAAGCTGTAGTGTGACACAATGAGTCACGCAGTAAACCTTTTGTCCATATGTTTTTACGTGCAAGTGTTCACTGCAGTGAGTCATTGGTCTGGTTTGAGGCCTCTAGTTTCTGCTACACTATTAATGCTGGCCCCTCACTGACACTCCTCTTGGTTATCCTGCTGTTGCCCTGTGTTGTGGAGATCCTGCAGCTTTGGGTCTGCAGGACCAGTCCCTTCACGAGCTCCAGCAGATCCCAGATTGGGTGGATGTTGGGGTGGGCCAACTCATAGCCCTGGTTCTGGGCCTGAGTAGTTGCAGGGTTGGTCAGCCTGCCAGCTCTGCCTTGTCCTCACCACCAGGATGAGTGCTCCTGCATTGCCCTGGCGAGTTCACCCCTTATAGGGCTGAGCAGAGGGTGGGGCCAGTTCTCCTGCTTTCATGTCCTCAGGGTCAGATCTCCCACACCTACATCTTCAGGGTCAGCTCTACTGTGTTGCCCAGGCATCGAGTGGCATAGGGGACACTCTCCCGAGTGCTGCAGCTGATGAGGGGCAGGACCAGCTCTCCCACTTTTATGACCTTAGGGCCAGGCCTGCCATGTGCCGCAGGTGTGTGAGGGGGCATCTCTCCCCCACCCATGGTGCCACATGACAGATGAGTAATAGGGGCAGCTCTCCCATGGTCACAACTTTGGGGCTGGCTTACCTACACCTCCACCAATGGGGTTGGCTCTATGCACAATGACATTTTAAATTACAATTATGATTTGAGGAACATAAAACTTTTTTAGTGGTGACTGTTATGATTCAGGTTTTTCGAATTTTAGACTTTCATCAGCCTGTCACAGATTAGAAGTTTACCTAAAGAGAACATTGTCTCACCTCAACCTAATACAGACACAAAAATAGAAAAGTATGAATAGCACTGAAAATAAACAACCAAGAGAAAATGCCCTAATCTTTTGGTAGTATGGCTATATGGCTATAAAGACTACACAAAAGCATACTGTTTTTTTTCATAAACAGAAAAAAATCATTATTTTTTATTGAGAAATTTTTTATTCATTTTACATACCAATCACAGATGTCCCTCTTCTCTCCTCCCATCCCTCCAGTCTCACCCCCCAATGCAACCCCCATTCCCTCCTACAAGAAGGTAAGGCCTCCCATGGGGAGTCAGCAGAGCCTTTGGAGTGGGAGAGCAGTGAAAGAGAAACCATGATAGAGAGAGACATCATGGGGACAGGGAGAAACCTGGTGCTAGGTAAGTGCCCAGGAACCCAAAAGCATACTGTTACACTGATCTTTAACATATTTTTTTTCTTTGTAATCAGGCCTAGTGGCACAAGCTTGTCATCTCAGCTCCTTGGAAGCCTGTGACAAGGAAGACCACACATTTAAGGCCTGCCTAGGCTACAAAGTGAGTTCAAGAGCAGCCTAGGCAATTTAGCAAGTTCCTGTCTCAAAATAGAATACAAAGTAAAAACCGAGGCTTAAGATGATGGCTCTGAGCCGGGCGGTGGTGGCGCATGCCTTTAATCCCAGCACTCGGGAGGCAGAGGCAGGCGGATCTCTGTTAGTTCGAGGCCAGCCTGGGCTACCGAGTGAGTTCCAGGAAAGGCGCCGCCACAGTTACGCAGAGAAACCCTGTCTCGAAAAAAACAAAACAAAAAAAGATGATGGCTCTGTAGATACAGCTCTTAACAACCTGAATTCAGATCTCCTGAACCCATGTAAACAACTAACACAGCAATGCGAGTGTCTGTCATTCCAGTGAGCCCACATCAGATGGGAGGCACAGCCAGGAGAATCACTGGAGACATGTAGGCCTGCTAGCCCTGTACCACAGTAGTGAGCAGTAAGAAAGACCCTGTCTCAAAGTGAAAGGTGAGCACTGACACTCAAGGTAGTTCTCTGATGTGTACACACATTTCATGGCATGTGTGCACACCTCTACACACACATACACACACACACAAAATAAAGATAAAAATAATTTTTTGAAGTGCTTGGAATGTAGCTTAGTAGTGAAGCACTTGCCTAATATGCTTGAGGTCCTAGGTTCAATCCCCAGTAGCATGAAAATAAATAATAACACAATAATAAAAATCCTCTTGTAATATATCATCACACATGCAATGAGCTAGTAGGGTAAATAATTCAATATTAATATATTATTTGTTTTCACAAAGAACCTTTCTATTAATAAGAAATTAGCATCATACGTATTGATATTAACTAACATGAAAAGAACAATCAATATGCTAAAGCTAACTGGCAACAAGGTTTTTTTTTCTTATTTTTTACTAGTTCTTTGAGAATTTCATGTAATGTATTTTCATCACATTCACACCCCCCAATGGCAAAAATGTTTATTCTTACGTATGTTCTGTATTTAAAATGTATTATAGAATATTATTTCTAGGTGTGTTACTTTTGTTTATGCTCTGGAACGTTTGTTTAATGATGCAAAGATGTGTTTGATTAAATAAAATTCACCTGCGGTCAGGAGGCTGCGACAGCAACTAGCTGACAGGAAGTGGTAGGGAGGAGCCAGGTGAGAAATCTTTTATAAGGAGGGGCGAGGAGAAGAAGCACGAGGGCTTTTTGGAGGACACAAACAAGGAGAAGAGGTGAGCTATTTGCTATTCAGCCTCTCTGAAGAGCAGAATTCCACCTTAACCTTTGAATCTTGAGTTCTTTAGAGGGACAGAGGATTAGTTAAGTTCCCTTCGTAGTTTTGTGAGAGTTGGAGCTGCAGGGAACAGATTTCCCCCCAGCTAACGCTCTTGCAGCTTAACAGCTGCTGGTAGAGGTGGAATTGTAGTTGCTGATTCAGACAGCTGTGGCTTAAAGGCAGAAACAAATTTAAAAAGGACAACAAAAATGTAAGAGATAGAAAGGCTGGGGGATGGTTCAGAGGTTAAAATGACTGATGCACAAACAGACTGGAGTTTGGATCACAAGGTAGGAAAAGCCGCTATCTCCATTTCGAGTCTCGAAAAAAAGACAGAGCACTCCTGGATGGGAAGAGTAGTCTTATTGAGAGCTCTGGGTTTGATTGAGGGACCCTGCTTCCATGGTGCAGCTATAGGAGAATATTCCCAGCATCAACCTCAGGCCTCCACATGCACATGCATGCAAAAAGACACACAAACACACACATTTAAAAGAAAACTATTAGAAAAGAATAAATCATACATAAAAAAGAGGAAAGTGCAAGATGTACTTAAAGTTTACTTGCCAAAAACTCTGGAAGAAATCAGAGCATCCTTATTTGCAGATGAACATGATTCTTTACATACAAGTTCCTTAAGACTATCAGAACATTCATAGAACTTACAGCACAGTGTTAGGATATAAAATTAACATACAAAAATCAGTAGCCTTCATATATACCAATATCAAACCTGCTGAGGAAGAAATCAGGGAAATAATTCCTTTCACTATTGCCTTAGAAATACCTTGGAATAACCAAGGAAATTAAATACCTCTACAGTGAAAACTTTAAAGCACTCAAGATAGAAATTGAAGCATCTACAAATGGGAAGATCTCCCATAATCATAGATTGGAAGAATTAATATTGTGGAAATGGCTACCTTACAAAAAGCAATCTATGAATTCAATGAAATCTTGATCAAAATCCCAATGCCACTACTAACAGAAATAGAAAAAAGGCACAGAAGTCTTTGGATAGTCAAAGCAAATCTGAACAATAGAATAATGCTGATGGTGTCACTGTACCTGACTTCAAACAGAGCTAGAGTTTCAGAAAGATAAATATGTGGTTGTGGTTCCTAGAGATTACATAGTCACATGTATGTATGTATAAAATGAAAGCATAAAAGAAATTGTCTAAGGCAACAAAGGGTACAAATTGGGGGGAAGGAAAGGTAGAGGGGAGTGGTAGGGAATATATTCGACTTAAAATATATACTTTATATTTGTATGAATATTTGTATGTGGGGTGTGGGGCATGTGCATAGTCTTACATGTGGAGGATGAAGGAAAATTTGCAGAATTCAGTTCTCTCCTACCATGTGGGTCTAGAGATCAAACTCAGGTCATCCGGCTTGTCAGCTAGCACCCTTCCCTTTTGAGCCATCTCACCAGCACCTGTATGAAAATTTGTTTTAATGTTTTAAATAATTTTTGACAATACATTCCATATTTAATAAATGTTCTAACATACTTTAGAAATACACTTTTAAACAACTTACTCTCATCCAGGTACGTATTAGTCAAGCAGAGCAGCTGTAACAAAATACTACAAGTAACATAGCTTAGGCACCAGAAATATATTTTCTCACCATTCTGGAGATTGTAACTACAACAACAAGATACTTTTATGGGTTGGTTCTCAATCTGTGTTCTTTTCCTGGCTGGTAAGACAGCTGCCTTCACCCTGTATCTGAACAAGAAAGAAATTTCTACCGTGGGTTCCTCTTCTTATGAAGACAACAGTCCTATTAGACTAGGGCCCACCTTCCTGACTTCATTTAGCCTTTATTTCCTCCTTCGAGATCCTATCCCCACATAGTCATACCAGGAATTAGATATTCAACATACAAATTTGTTACAGTGGATATACTATAATCCATAACTGAGATTCTTTGAAGAAAGTTCCTATACTTCAAGAACTCCAAATTCTCTAAATCTCTCTCTTGCTTAATCTCCTCAAGGATATAACCATGTAACTTATAACTCAATGACAGAATTCTGTTTATAAATATATAAAAGCAGAAATATATATACATATATATTTAAGCACATATATTCCTAAAACAAAATTGTATAAAATTTTATAGCATCCTTTGTTACATATAATTATATAACCATGACTTATGTAAAATAGAATTTATATAAAATAAATTCCAACAGGTCCAGATAATAACTTTTTTAAAAGTTTACTTTTATTTATACGTATGTGTGTGCTGGCGTGAGTGAATGCTAGGATTGTTAGGGTGCCCTGGGAGGCCTAAAGAAGGGGCAACATCCCTTTGACTTGGAGTTATAGATGGCTGTGAGCCACATGACATGGGTGCTGGGAACTGAACTCAGGTCCTCTGGAAGAGCAGCAAGCACTCTCAATCATTAAGCCATTTCTCCAATCCCTACATTTAAAATTGTTAATAAAAATTTAGTATAAATGCACACTCCAATGTTAATGTTCTGGTGATTGTACCAAGAATAGTACAGAGCACAAAGAGTGATTAGCCAGGTGAGAACGGCACTCTGGAAAAACAGAAGTTAAGTCAGCAAGACAGCAAAATAGAGTTTTAGTGTTCATACACTTAAAGAAGCCTGAGTTTGAACAACTATCCACTGGCCTTCACAGGAGCT
>LZPO01034905.1:278092-295956 GCA_001675575.1 Neotoma lepida | reverse complement strand
TAGGTGGGGAGATTATAGCATTTGTATGGAGCATAGAACTAAGAACAGATGCAATGGGAATTTCAACTTGTCACTCAATGCTTGTTTTGTTTTAAATATTTTATCACATAGTGCACTTAAGATTTTATCTGATTGGGCATAAATACTTAGGAATAATTCCTTATATAACAATAATTACAGCTCTATTCCTTCTCTTCCCCCATCTATTTTTGTAGTCCAGGATTCACTCTCCCTACAGGAAAACTTTCATCCTCTTATTTCTCAAGGACAAGATTGAGAATAGAAACGTGTCTCAGGGCAGTCTTCTCTGCAGTTCAGCACATCACAGTTCTCTTGTCTCCGAGCAATGCTCTTTTCTCTTTCCAACTTAAGCCCTTGATCTCAGATCTACAAAGAGTTTTCATTTGTACAACTTGGTACCATCTCAAACTGGCCAGGTGTGACACACAGTGGTTGATAATCTACTACTACTGCAAAGTCTGCTTTTCAGTCTAGTGGCAGATAAAAGTATGCTCACTGCTGGACATGATGGCACATGCCTGTAGTTCTGGCACTGCTGAGGCAAAAGCAGAATGAGCAAGAGTTGGAGGCTAGCCTGGACAATATAATATAGTCAATGGGCCTGAGCTACATGGGGAGACTACTTCAAAAACAACAACAAACAACCAAACAAAACATTAAAAAATGTAAGTGGCAATGCAAAAAATGCTCTATTTAGATCTTCTCTCCTAAGTCCCATTTAATAGCTGAGGCAGAAGAAGGAGAGGGGCCTTCACACCCACGAAAGGGACCCCAGAATGAGTGGGAATCTAAGGGAAAAGGGGTTAACAAGGAAAGAAAGGAGTTTTTGTGAACAGATTGAAAACAAGTAAAGTAGAATAACTGTGAGGAGACCAAAGAGCTCTCAGCAATGCAGATTACCTCCCTCAGCTATTCCATACTGAAGTCCATCTCATTGTTCCAGTGGTTTTGCCTGGGCTTGTGGCAGTAGATAAGCACAAGCTGAAAGGAAGGAGGTATGAAGAACCTGCTAAGGGACCCTAGGCAGAAACAGCAGAATGAGTTTTTGAACTGTTTGCTGATGGTTGAGGTCATTAGCACTCTGAAACCCAACCAAGATCACAAGCCAGAGCAGTGGCACCATCCCCTACCCAGGAACATACATATTAGCGGAGTTTGCCAGAGTCCTCCCACTGGGAATATCTTTGGAACAGAACATTGGAGATGTGGAAGTCACCAGAACAGGGCACACACTCACCAGGTGCTGCCTGAGGTGTCTCAAGCGCCTTGCAGAATCACACAAAGTTAAGGAAACCATTGCAAGTACTTTGGTAAGTCTCCCCCAGGTTCCTAAGACCTCCCGCCAGGGAGAAAGTGTATGTGCATAGGTGTAAAGAAGCTGGCACTGCAACCAATCCCATTCATCTTTGGGTTCTGCATTTAGCTTGCCAGGTCTAAACTGGAACAGAGACCACATTTTGCTCAGCCTCCAATGCTTATAACAACTGAAGGACAAGAGGCTGGACCATATGCGAACACTTCAGAGTGGCTGTATCAGTTTTACTTATGTTGCATGCACTTTCTATGAGTGTGTGTTATGTATTTTATAATATTGATGCTTACTGTCTCCCATACTGTGTGGATGCATACTGTGGACACTTACTGGACTCATACTGTGTCACATGTATGTATATAAAATACACACTGCTGCGTGTATATATATGCTACATAGCAATGGCACACATAAAATTATATACTTTCCTGTATCCATTTGAATGAAAAGGAAATTTTTAATAAGAATAGCAAAAAAAACCCCACAAAGTATTCAAAATATTTCCTACACAAATTCAGAGGATCCTGTGTAACCATCAGTGTGTTTATTTTGGTTTTATAGGATTCAGCAAAAGAAAATATAGTAGTTCAAAATCAAACAAAAGAAAATAGAATATTTCAAATAAATAATTTTTAGCATAAATATATCCTATAGGATAATAACTCTGCATGAAATAACAAACATAGCTACATAGGGAGATCCTATCTCAAAGTAATTATTCCTAAGTAGTCATGTAGACTATTTGTGTGTCAGGTACTATACTAAATATCTTACATGTACTGTTTACTTTAAAATTAAAACATAACAGCCATGAGTGACAAGTTGAAATTAGTGTAACATTTTATTACTTTTAAAAACAGGGTCTTACTATATAGCTCTGGCTGGCCCAGTGTTCAACCTGTAGACCAGGCTAGCCTCAAACTCACAAATATCTGCCTTCCTCTGCCTCCCAAGTGCTGGGATTAAAGACATGCACCATCACACCCAGTTGTAGATTTTTAAGATGGTTAGAAAAGGGAGAACGTATTCAAAGTATTTCCTACACAGATCCAGAGGATCTGATTAACCCACGATTTATTTATTTTTGTTCTGTTGGATTTAGTAAAGGAAAATATACAGTAGACCTACTTATATTGGAATTTCAAATAAAGAGCAAATACTGTTTTAGTATAAATATGTCTCATAATAACCCTGAGTATGGCAAGATGGCTCAGTAAATCAAGGCACTACCTGCAAAACCTCACAACTGGACTTCAAAATTTAGAACCCGCAAGATGGAAGGAAAGAACTGATTCTCAAGTTGTCCTCTGACATCCACACACATGCTATGGCATGAATGTGCCCCTCCCACCACCCACATAATAAATAAAGAATTTTTTAACATCTTTATTAAATGACCACTTGTTTTGAGATAGGTGCTTGCCCTGTAGCCCAGACTAGCTCAGAACTAGTCATGTGTTCTAGACTGGCCTCTAATTCATAATCCTCCTGACTCAGCCTTCCAAGTGCAGGGATTACAGGCATGCACTACCTAATGCTCTGATCAGAGATATTCATGAATTGTGTAAGTTTTTTTTTTGTGTGTGTGTGTGTGTGTTTTGCTGGCCATTAAACTTGGCCTTCACATGTTAAGCAAATGTTTTTTATTACTGAGTTATGTATCTAGCCACAACGACTGCTCTCTAACAAAGAGGGGTAACGGTCACTCTTATTCTTCCTCCCCCTCCCTTCAACATTTCTAAGAGTTGCTCCTTATATTCTTAGGCTTTTCCATCGCTGTCCGAGAAAGTGACGTTTGAACAACCTCTGATATCATTTACAACTTGGCAGATTTTTCTGTTATTAGACATAAACCCACAAGACCCCAAGCAAGGTCATGGGAAAATGATCAGGTGAGACTAAATGAAATGATTTTGTCTAAGCACGGGCAAAACAAGGTCAGTGTGCCACCCAGGAAACGATGAATGTCCCCTATTGGGCAACATAGGTGACTGCTATTTTCCCAATTATAGTATTGATCTCACTTAAATGTGTACCCACTATAAGTAAGAATTACTGAGTTAGACAACCATACAATTGTTTCTAATTTCTGATGGCATCTGAGTTCAAGTGAACACCTATGTCCTGAGGCTCACTTTCGAATTGCCCAACTCCCCTAATGTTTTTTCTTCTTGGTACTGGAGATTAAACCCAAGCCCACATGTTAAGCAAGTGCTCTGCTGCTGTGCTACCTCTCAGGCTCTTTTCTAATTGTCATTTTGAGATAAAGCCTCACTGAGTTGCCAAGGCTGACCTTGAACTGGCTTTGTAGCCCAGGCAGGCCTTGAAGCTGCGACTCTGCTGCCTCAGCCTCCTACAGATCTGGGCTCACAGGCATACATCAGAAGACCAGCTCAAACAGGTTCTTTCTAACATCCTGTTACTGAGATACTCCACAGTTTGCTGGAGAAAAATAATAAGCTCAACCTATCGATTATGGATATAATCTTTTTTTGAAGGCCATGGTGGCAAAATAGTTCACATCTTGATCTGCAAGCAGGAAGCAGAGAAAGAAAGCTGGGAACAGCATTACTCTTTTGAAACCTCAAAGGCAGCCCCCAGTGACACACTTCCCCCAACATGGCCATACCTCTTAGTCCTCCCCAAACAATTCCACCAACTGGGGACCCAAGTATTCAAACATATGAGCCTATGGGGTCAGTTCTTGTTCAAACCACCAAACTGATGCTATATTATGTGTTTAAATTATATATTCACATGATTATTACATGTTCCTTGTTGGTGGTGGTTGTTTTTAACTCTTGGCCTGGTACCCAGCTCCCAAATAAATACACATAGAGACTTATTATTACTTATAAATGCCTGGCCTTAGTTTGGCTTGTTTCTTGCCAACTTTTCTTAAATTATCCCATTTACCTTTTGCCTCTGGGCTTTTACCTTTCTCTATTTCTGTATATCTTTTTTTTTCCTTCTTCTTCTGTGTCTGGCTGTGTGGCTGGCCCCTTCTGTTCTTGCCCCCTCATCCTCCTCTCCTCCTTTATCTTCTCCTTCATCCCCTTCTCCTAGATTTCTCCTCCTATTTATTCTCTCTGCCTGCCAGCCCTACCTGTCCCTTTTTCCTGTCCTCACTATTGGCCATTCAGCTCTTTATTAGACCATCAGGTGTTTTAGACAGGCAAAGTAAGCAGCTTCATAGACTTAAACAAATGCAACATAAAAGAATGCAACACATCTTAGCATCATTAAACAAATATTCCACAGTATAAACAAATGTAACACATCTTAAACTAATATTCTACAACAGTTCCTCCCATTAGCACGTAAGTTTCATGAAGACTGGAATTGTGCCTTGATAATAATTATATCCACAATACCTAGAACCTTGACTGGCCCAAGTTGTTACTAATTAATATGTATTTAATGCATATTAAGCAACTTAATGAATAGATTTATATTGTGTTCAGTCTTATAAATCTCATTCTGTCACAGCCAGAATTAATCTCATTCTTTGGTCTCATCCTCCAATTAGATAAATTCATTATAAAATATCTATTCATTCTCTCTCTCTCTCTCTCTCTCTCTCTCTCTCTCTCTCTCTTTCACTCTCTCTCTCTTGATCTCTCTGCCTTTGTCCCTTCTCTCTCTCTTTTTCTCTTTCTGTTTGCATGTGATTTGTGTACATATGTAGTGTATGCATGAAGGTGTGTATGCATATGTATGTGCACACCTGTAGAGGCCAGAGATTTCAATATTTCTCTATACCTTGTCTTTTGAGACAGGGTCTCATAGTGAACCCAGAATTCACCTAGTGACTAGACTAGCTGACCAGAGAACTCCAAACTCCAGGGTTACAGACCTTCCAAACTGGCTTTTATCTGGGTGCCTGTTGTGCTTTCAATATGAATGGCCCCAATATGTGGTCTCAAGAATTTGAATGTTTGGTTCCTGATTGGTAGAACTGTTTGTGAAGGATTAGGAGGTGTTGGTCTTATTGTAGTAAATGTATCACTGGGAGTGGGTTTTAAGAGCTTAAAAGATTTGATGCCATTTTAAATTTGCTTTCTGTTTCTTGCTTTTGGTCCAAGATGTGGGCTCTCAGCTTGCTATTCCAGCTACTGTACCTGCTTCCTCAGCTCAGCTGTCATGTGAGACTCTTAGTGCTTCTAAGGATGAAATGCTATGGAAATAATGATAAACAACACAAATATTATTACCTTTCAGATAGGGCTTGTTTGACACTGGTTTGTTATTCCCTTCTTGTAAAATACTTTCATCCGTGTTTATGGACCTACTGAGCCCTCTGAAAAGGGAGAATACACTTGGCTTAACTGGTGTGTATTTGCGGCAGGATCAGATGTGATAACTGTTAATAGAAATGGAGTTAATAAGGTACTGCACCATTTAATATTCACATTAATAAGGCACTGCACCATTTAATATTCACTTAAGAGTTATCTGAATACAGGTTTCTTCTTAAAAGTAGACACTGCAATTTGGTTATCTTGAATAAGTCATAATTTGAATTATGACTTAAAAAATTTTAACACGCAGTTTATATTTCAAGGTGGCTCATCACCCAAGCAACAGATTTTGAATTTGGAGAAAAAATGAAACTGAAAGTTTTTAAACCCTGGCGGCTTACACAGCGTTTGAACAAACAAGACTAGGTTCCTTCCCACTGGGAGCAGCGCTAGACGCTCTTTCCCTTTTCCCACACCACCTTGCGCTCTGAAAAGAGCAGAGCACTTTAAGAGCTTCCTAGTCACGGAAAGAGCCGAAGGCAGAGAGCGTGGCGCTGAAACCAAGCCGCCAAGGACTCGGGCTCTTCCGGACAGCCCCGGACAGCTCTCGGAAGAGGAGGGCGACTCGCCAGCACGCTGCGCCCTCTGTCGGTTAAGTGGGGCGTCCGTAGCGGCGGCAGCGGTAGTCGCTTCAACGTCGACGGAGACTGGAGCGACATTTAAAGAGGCAGCAGAAGCGCCTGGGAGTCCGGCTTCTTCTTGTGGGAGGACTCTGACCCTTCCTCGGCCGGAAGAGGAGAAAGCGGCGAAGCCGCGGAGCAGGTGAGGAGTGGGCTGGGGTCCGGGCTGCGGAGTAGGAGCCCGCCTGCGCCTTCATGCCCGGCCGCGCCTACGTTTGCATTCGCCTCCCTTGAACCAGGAAGCGGTAGAATCAGAGGCTCGGCTCCTCGACTCTTTCTTTGTGTGGGCCCGGGAGCGCTGGGAGAAACACCGGGAGGGCGCGGCGTGGTCCCCTTCGCTATCCTGAGCCCGAGCCGCTGGTACCCTGGGCTAGGCCTTGGGGCGTGGGGGACCCCACCATAGCTACCCACTTGACTTTCCCCTTTCCCTTCTGCCGGCCTTTGGGGGTGGGGGTGGGGTGCTCTTTTTCCACCTACCTCCTAATTTGACTAGCATAAGCTTTGCTACAGGGCCCATCGTCCTCTTCGGTCCCCAGCTCAGGGCACAACAATACCTACTGCTTCGCCTGACCCCCTACCCCCAAACACCGTACCTTTCAGATCTAGGCCTTCTACTTTCTCCAGCACCAATCCCCATCCTCCCGCCTTCGCTCTGCTATTTGCACCCCCATCTCTATTTGCAAGAAGCTAGCCATTGCACGTAAATTGGCCTTTAAAAACTCGATTGCATGTAAGTTCAAAGGAAGAAGAGGGAGGTGGTGGAAGAAAAATAGTGTTCAGGTGCTGCAGGGAGCCCTGCGTTGGTTTGTTTCACTCTCTGGCAGTGGTTTTTATCTCTTCCCTACTTTCATCTGCCCTCTAAACCTGCCCACTGCCAAAGGTTTGTCACACAATGGTGTAGGATGTCTTTTCCACAGTCAGGTTGTAAATCTCTGGGAAGGAAAGGTTTGAGACCCACTTGGGTTGATCCTGGGCCAACCCTGACAAGCAGGATGGATACCTAAACAAAATGAAACCAAGTCCCAGTGTCACCTGGACACCTGCATTTGAAACGTTCCGACATTGGAAAAAAATATTTGCAAATGATAAAAATCAGGTGGCCATATACAAAACCCTTTCCACTTAAAGGCGTTTTCTGTCAAAATCGTCATATTTTGGATTGTTGGTACATTGTCCAAAGGTCACACTTTGTGATCAATGCCTTTATGATAGCTTCTAATTCCTTGGTTCTGTTAATATGGAACAGCTAACATGTTTTTAAAAACTCTTGACTTTTAGGCCTTTGCCTATAGATTGTTTTTAAGTTATGATGCTGGAAATTTTTTAAAAATGTAGAGATACTCTGCCTGCCACGGGTGTGTTTGTGTATCATAAGTACTGTGACAGTGATATTCCTCAGTAACTTTAAAAGGAATGCATATTAATGTCAAAATAATTCTTTACCAATGGTACTTAGCAAGTAATGGTTAATGCATAATATTCATATATAACATGTGTTTGTGCTTATAAATGTTTTAAAATATGCATATACCTTTTTGCACTCTGACCACACTGTTACCATATCTTCTGTGAAATGCATAAAGAGTTTGAAATGTCACACAACAGACACTTACTACCTACCTTCTGTGTAGTAATACTGCCTATGTTCCAATAAGTTGCTGTTTTCGTTTTCACTAACTTATTTGAAGAGAAATAAGTTCTAATACTAGTGCACATAATTTTTTAACCAACAAAATAGGATATTTCCAGTTTTTCTGTAAGTAAGCACTAAGAAATGGAATACTTTTCCTTGCCATTTTCTTGTTCCTTCAGGAGAGTATTGCTGCCTTCACTTGGTGCCCTGTCTAACACTGCCCCTCTGGAAAGTGTAAGGGGGTAGGCATAGAAGGGGAAGGGATAGGTAATGAAAAAGATAGGAGGTAAGAATTGCCAGTGTTTGTTATTGTCCTTGCTGTAAGGGTTAACTTTTGAATATGATCTTCCTAATAAGATTAGCTGAAATTAAAGAGACTATAAATTTCAGACTTAATACTAAACACACTAAACTGTTTTGGCATTTAAATCATTCATTTGCAGAAGAAGTAACTTGTATGCTTTATGATGAAGAGTTTTCTTAAAATTAAAAATTCTTATCTCTTAAAGAAAAAATTAAAATTGGGGCTAAGAAAGTGAATTCTAATTTTAAAAGGGTACTTAGTGGAAATACGTTTTCCCGAATTTCAAAGGAAGGTGACCAAGGGGATTATTATTCATATCTGCACATGAGTTTTAAAACTGTCTTGATTTTTCTCAGAGTAAGTCACGAGATTTGACACATGGTCCAAAGCTAGTGTACATAAGCAGCATATTTAAAAGTCAAGATGTTAGACCAAGGTTTGATTCAAATTTAAATAAACTGTTTAATACTTCTGTGCCTTAAATTCTAAATAATTAAGTAGTTTTGGTTTTTCCTTCTCTAATCCCCCCTCTTTCCTTCCTCCCCTTATAGGCATGGAGAGTAGAAAACTGATTTCTGCTACAGACATTCAATACTCTGGCAGTCTGCTGAACTCCTTGAATGAACAGCGTGACCATGGACTCTTCTGTGATGTTACTGTTATTGTGGAAGACCGAAAATTCCGGGCCCATAGGAACATTCTTTCAGCTTCAAGTACATATTTCCATCAGCTCTTCTCAGTTGCTGGGCAAGTTGTTGAACTGAGCTTTATAAGAGCAGAGATTTTTGCAGAAATTCTGAATTATATCTATAGTTCTAAAATTGTCCGTGTTAGAGCAGATTTACTTGACGAGTTGATTAAATCAGGGCAATTACTGGGAGTGAAATTTATAGCAGAGCTTGGTGTCCCACTGTCACAGGTTAAAAGCATATCAGCACAAGATGGTACTGCTGAGACCTTACCTCCTGATTCTAGTGACAAAAACATTGACATACAAAAATCAAAGGATGAAGCCCAAGATACTGGGGCTACTGTAATGCCCATTATAACAGAGTCTTTTTCATTATCTGCTGAAGATTATGAAATGAAAAAGATCATTGTTACTGATTCAGATGATGATGATGATGTCATTTTCTGCTCTGAGATTTTGCCTGCAAAGGAGAATTTGCCAAGTAACAACACGATGACACAGGTCCAGTCTAACCCAGCCCCTGTTGCTATTTCGGAAGTGACACCTTGTGCTAGCAGTAACTCCCCCCCTTTAACAAACATCACACCTGCTCAGACGCTTCCCACTCCTGTAAATCAGGCAACGCTTAGCCAAACACAAGGAAGTGAAGAATTGCTGGTGTCTTCAGCTTCAACACATCTGACTCCTAACATTATTTTATTAAATCAGGCTCCACTTACTACACCATCAAGTGTCAGTTCTTCACTTCCAAATCATATGTCCTCTTCAATCAATTTACTTGTACAGAATCAGCAGACACCAAACAATGCTGTTTTAACAGGAAACAAGGCCACTGAGGAGGAAGAGGAAGAAATTATAGATGATGATGATGTCACCATTAGCTCCAGTCCAGACTCAGCAGTCAGTAATACATCTTTGGTCCCACAGGCTGATACCTCCAAAAGTACCACTTTTGATGGATCATTGACACAGAAGATGCAGACTCCTGTACTTCTTCAAGAGCCACCTTCCAATTCTTTAAAAATTTCAGATGTAATTACTAGAAACACTAATGATCCAGGTTTAGGATCAAAGCATCTAATGGAGGGTCAGAAGATCATTACTTTAGATACAGCTACTGAAATTGAAGGCTTATCAACTGGTTGCAAGGTTTATGCAAATATCGGTGAAGATACGTATGACATAGTGATCCCTGTCAAAGATGACCCTGATGAAGGGGAGGCCAAACTTGAGAATGAGCTACCAAAAACATCTGGCAGTGAGCCATCAAACAAGCGTATGAAAGTAAAACATGATGATCACTATGAGTTAATAGTAGATGGAAGGGTCTATTATATCTGCATTGTGTGCAAAAGGTCATATGTCTGCCTGACAAGCTTGCGGAGACATTTTAACATTCATTCTTGGGAGAAGAAGTATCCATGCCGTTACTGTGAGAAGGTATTTCCTCTTGCAGAATATCGCACAAAGCATGAAATTCATCACACAGGGGAGCGAAGGTATCAGTGTTTAGCATGTGGCAAGTCTTTCATCAACTATCAGTTTATGTCTTCACACATAAAGTCAGTTCATAGTCAAGATCCTTCTGGGGACTCAAAGCTTTATCGCTTACATCCATGCAAGTCTTTACAGATCAGACAGTATGCATATCTTTCTGATAAGTCAAGTGCTATGCCTGTCATGAAGGATGATGCTATTGGGTATAAGGTTGATGCTGGAAAAGAGCCTCCAGTAGGGACCACATCTACTCCTCAAAACAAGCCAATGATCTGGGAAGATATTTTTATTCAGAGGGAAAATGATTCCATTTTTAAACAGAATGTAACAGATGGCAGTACTGAGTTTGAATTTATAATACCAGAATCTTACTGAACTCCTTTGGAATATCAGAAAGTTAGGGTTGGATTAAGGGGCAGGGATTTCAGAAGACCTGTGAAACAAATTAAGGTGAAAACATGTTAATTTGATCTGCCATGTCATCTGAAAGTAGTCTAGTTGCATTGTTAATTTTTAGAAGCAATTTTTTTCTAAAAGTTTGAGTAGAGATTGAACACCCCCTGAAGTATCTGTATAGTTTAGCTTTCAGCCCATTTAAAAGATGTAACTTTTTAAAGGTACAGAGAGATAGTTTTCTGAATAGAATTTGAAGCAGTCTAAAGGTTCTTTTGAGAATTACTGGAGTTACTAATATACACTAGTACAGCTTATACTGTTCTCCCTTCCATGTTAGCACTTTACTGCTGAATTGTCAATTTTCTTAATGTTAAGCCTAAGTGTATTGTGTCTTGTGTACAGCACAAAAGGTAATGGACTTCCAAAACTTGTTCTAGTAAATTTCAGAGTAAGTCCTAACTTGGTGGTTTGTTCTGTCAGTTCTATCAGGAGATCAGCCTCCTTCCAGGATCCCTCCCACTATAAAATAGCCATGCCAACAAGTCTCTCCTATGAAGAATGAGTTAGTTCTAGCTAATTGGGATTAACCATTACTTTAATTGCCATAATCTGTAAGAGATTTTGATGACAAGGCCACTGTATACCTTTAAAATGGCCCTGAGCAAAATAAAAATGAGCTGGCAGGTATGCATGTAGTGCAAATAAGAGATAATGCAAAGTTCTTTTGTGCTTATTGTTATTCTGCTTTTATATGGAGATTTTTGTTAATTATGGTTGAGAAATGCTCCCACAAATTATTGTAAATTTACTATGTGAAAGCCACCAAATGCATCTTTATATGTAGTGCTGGTAAATATTGAGATTCCATAGATGAGACTTGTGTATTTTGGGTGGGAGGCTACTGGCATACATTTTTAAAAGCTCACATTAGAATCTCCAGTAGGAAGTTTTCATTTTACGTAGTTTTAATGGCAGTCTAACATTGTCCTTTCAACAAGGCTTTTTAGGGTTCTTTTTAACCCCTTAAAATAAGTTCTGAACTATGTGCAAACTGCTGTTACATTATAGCAGAAACTACATGTGGAATACTGCAGGCATGTTGGTTCCTGTTTATTTTGACAACAATATCACCTTTCTTCCTTTTAAGATGGCACATATTTAAATACTTACAATTTAAAACTTACCCAAGAGTAGTAATAAAAGGAAGCAGGTTGGAACAGATATATAGCTTAGCATTTATAACAGATTTAACACAATTCTGTAAAAATGTAATTTTTTTGCAATGGAAAAAATAATAGATACTGAAAATGGTTGCATTGCATAGTTATTAGTCATTTGTGACCTTGCTTATATATTTCTTAGTTCAGCATAGGTATTTTCATTCTCCTTCCAGTGTATTTTTATCCATTTCTTGACTTTGAACTCAAAGCTTTAATCATAATTTTTCATGCATAGGTCATTCTTCTGGTGGTAATTAGGTGTGAAGATAAAAGTTTAAGTGTTTCTTAAGTTGGTAGCGGAGGGTATGAAGAATCAGTGTTTGCAATAATACAAAGAAGAAGGATAGCCCCCGCTTACCGAATAGTAGAATGCTATACATTTATGTTTTCTGTTTGGTAAGCTTAGGCCTTCAAACCGTTTTCATAAACTCTTAGAAAACTGAAAATCATCTTATAACTCTAGACTCTGATCTCTGTGATCACAGTATCTATTTCCTTTCTCTGTAGATATTGATATTACCACTTTTTGAGTATAGGGTATGCTTAAAAATGTTCCCATTGAAATTTGAGTTTTATGAATGCAGTTTCAGCAGTTAGACACAATAATTACTTCTACCTGTGTGAGCGACAGTGATGTTTCAGTCTCAACTGCTAGATAAATTAGTGTGCTGTGATAAAACTTGCTAGTTCCTACAAGCCTATTGTAGTTTTTTGTTTTATTTTATTTTGTTTTGTTTTTTAGAGACAGAGTTTCTCTGTATAGCTTTGGAACCTGTCCTAGAACTCACTCTGTAGACCAGGCTGACCTTGAACTCATAGGGACCCGCCTGCCTCTGCCTCCTGAGTGCTGGGATTAAAGGCATGCACCACCAACACCCAGCTCCCTACAAGCGTGTTACAACAAACTGGGAATAATGAAAAGCTCTCTGTTCTGAATAATGTTGGTAAAATTATTTGCCATTGCTGCTGTACTCTAAATTTTGAATAAGAACTTAGAAACATAGTGCCTACTGAATGTAGCTTCTGGAATTTGCAGGGAGGAGGAGATCTAGAAAGTTAAATTGTAATTTTGCCAGGAAGACTCCTACACATGTTTTGGGGTTTTGGGGGTTTTTTTTACGTAAGTTTTCATGTCAAACGTTCAGAGTTTTGTGGGGTCCACCTGCCTCTGACTCCTTAGTGCTGGGATTAAAGGCATGCACCACCACTGCCCGGCTCACAGTTCAGAGTTTTTGTGGAATACCCCTTTGGACAAAAACTCTTTACTCCTAGGCATTATTGGATTGGAAATTTGTAGCAAGATGCTATTTAAAACCTACTGTGAAGATTTTCTTTTCTTTTTTCTTTTTTTTTTTTTTTTTTTTTTTTGCTTAGCTTTCTGACTACTGAATTTCCTATTTTTCTTTCAAGTTGGCTTCAGTTTTGCTCAAATGCTAAATTACTTGTAGCTATTCTGGGTAGAATCTATTTGAAATAGTAAGTATGTTGAAAGAAACAAACATTTTGAAAGTCGGTAGCAGTCTTGCAAGATTAACTAAGATATTTGGTTATCATTTTGGTGGTCACTATCCTCCACAGAGTCACTGAGGAATTTGTTCCTAAAATAAGTGAACACTGATCTACGCATTTAAAAGTATCATCATGGTATGTATATTCTGAGGAATTAAATGCAAATTCCACAGCACTGGCTTCCTTACCTCTGTTAGTCATATGAAACCTTGTTCATTTCCCCCAATACTGTAATGTTCATACTTGTACAATCTTCCTTATCATGACTTAAGTTCTGCTTTTCATTAACCATACTTGATATTAGTTCATAGAGTTTCTTATGATGAAATAAAGTGTATTCGTTCTAATTTTTGAGTGCATCTTTTACAAAATTATTGTGAATGAATTACATAAGCTTTCTAATCCTATTGTTTTTCTGGGTTTTGTTTGTTTTTTTTCATAGCAGGAGAAAAGCTGTCTTTCTGATGACAGCATGGCCGGATTGTCATTAGGTTTTGTGTATTGGTTAAGCATGTCCCATTGTTTCTCAAACCATCATAGTCAAAAGTGAGCTGGCATTGACAGTTGTTTTAGAATACCCACTGTACTTTTGTACATACCATGAGAATGCTTGTAAGTGGATAGGGAGGAGGATAGTTTTATTAATTTGAAACATCACAAAAGCCGTCTGGGTTTCCAACATGGCAGTGATACAGATTTTAAGCAACATCTAGTTTATACAGGTTCTGAATTAATATTTTAATATTTCATGCCCAGTTCAATACTTTAAAGCAGAATTAGGAAGAAAGCAGTAAATGTTATAAAATGCAGTCAAGATACATTGGAAATACAAATTCCTTCATTACAGCAAATATTTTGCGGAATAGTGAAGCAGCAAATATTAATTTTTCCTAAAGTAACATGCACTTTATATAATTCAATGTAATAAAAAAAAAGCTGCTCAAATTAAGTGTTACAAAATCTATACTGTTTCAAGTTATTTTGTAAAGTAAGAAAAATACATAGAAATGAGTCATAGAATCTTAATACTTTAAGAAATGTAATCATTGAAGATATACTTTGTAATGGTGCCTTCAAAAATATACACAATCACTAAAGCAAGGGGTAAAGTGTAAATGACAAAAATACTGTTACGTATTACAAGGTGGTATTTGTATAATAAGTCAATTGATTATTAGTCCTTTTTTGAAATCCAATAGAATTTTATTATGTTCAAAACTAAAAATAACCATAATTTTATATAACATAAAAGGGTTGTGGTCTTTTGGATTGGAAGTCTGGATAGGACATTATGACGCTGAAAGTTAAACAATATTTTGCAAACATTTCCTGTGAACAGTGAGTGCACTTGTCGTGCCTTGATTCTTGATGACCAGGTGTCTATAAGGTAGATGGGAGCACCAGCATTTGTCTGCTGCCTCTAACCGTCAAAAATGGGAGGCAGCGAAATGGGCTGGAAATGTTTCCAGTGTGTGTTCTGTGTTTGCAGAACTGTCTAATTAGGCAGCCTCTGTAGCTCCTGTACTTTTACATAATACCAAATGTAGGATTATCAGTCTTCCTTTAAACCAGTTCTCAAGTTAAAATCCCAGTGAACGTGTTCATGCTGGAGTGAAGGCATGGGTGCCAAAGTGTTTTTAACTCAACAGCTTGAAGGTTTAAAGCGCTGTATAATTAAAACAACTGTATAACTATCACAATGTGCCAGATGGATTTTAAAAGCGTAACACTTAAGAATTTGTCAAGTTGGCTACAGTTGAGGTCTTGAAGACTTGAAATGACATTGTAACACTTCATAATCTTGAATTGAATGCTGTCACAATTGATCTCAACAGGGAAAAAAAAGGATCAATAAGAGCAGTGGCATTAAAATACAGATGAGTTTTCAGGGGTGGGGTGCAGGATCGTGCGGTTTGCTGGGGTTAAAGCACAATATCCGAAGATTAAATAGTCACAAAGATAAGTAACAATTCATATCACGACCCAATCTAATCTAGCATTTTTAAACTCTGAATTTCAACTGTAAGATTTATATCTCCAGTAGCAAATGTGTTTTGTAATAATGCAACATATAGAAATACTGTCTCCTAAGTTGTCAGATGTATACCAAGATCTACTGAACACAGCACACACAGAGCTCTGTATTTCAGTGCTTCTGGATCAGCCAGTCCTGTTCTCCCACTACTCAAGATGAGGGACTATTGCACTTTTCCCCTTAGGAGGTACCAGTAACAAAAGCTGAGCTGAATGATCACAACAGCCATTTTTACAAGACTCAGAGAAGACCAGAGTAAGATATGGGCAGCTTTTTTTCAATATCCAGACATGAGCAAACAAAAATCTTAGAACTACTTCCCTTCTTGGAAGTACTGGGTTTGGCCTAGCCAATCTTGCCCTTCCCTGATAATGAAAAAGCTTCATCCCTATCTTTCTCTAGCTTGGCAAGCTGTTGTAAAACTTTATGCGTAAGAGTCACACTTTAGATGTTGTACCCTACACACTTCCACTAAAGCAGAAATACAAAAGCCACAATAATCTCAGTAGCCAACAAGTGTTCCTCTTTAAGGACTGTAAGGTGGTGGCTTTTCAAAAGGTGGGTAGTAGGGTGGAGAATAACGGGGCGGTGCACTGGAGGACCACATGTAGCTGGGCGAAGCAGAGGCAGACTGGGCCTCCGGATCGTCAGAGAGTCCAGAGGGAGGGGAGGATGGAAAGACACTGGAATTCTGTGTAATGGAGAAGAAAACAGCAGCTTAGGCAGTGAATTTGCAATTCCTTCAACAGACTATTTAAAATGAGTATAGACCAAATCTGTTTCTTTTTAGAAAAAGAGCTGTTAAATCTTATGGTGTCAGTAAGGGACATGACAGCTCTGCATCAGGTCACTCAGGCTGCAAACTTCATGCGGAAAGTTTTGGGGATCCTCCTCTTTCCCCTTGACCTGTACATTTAGACAGTTATTCAATCCTGTTGCTTCTGCTGTGTGACCTCTTGAAGGCATGTGTCACTCAAACCTCTCTCCTCACCTATGCTCAAAGCATTACAACTAGTCTTTCAAAAAGTCTGCGGCTCAAGGATGTTTAATGAGGTTAAGTAACTGATCCCTAGGAAAAAGCTTCTGTAGGAATATATCATTGGCAAGTCCAGGGCTCAGGGGCCCTTATCATAAACTAAAACCAAGGTTAGACAAATCAGTTGGCTTGCTTGGCTCTCAAGCTGTGAAGTCCTTTTCCATATGAACTACCATCCATTTTATTACCCACAAACTCACCATAGACAGAAAACAATGATTAACAAAGGCATGGGGGTGAGAAAACCAATGATAAGAATGAGGAGCAGTATGTCAGTTTGCAGAGAGACTGGGGGTTCAATTTTCTTTTTTGTTGTTTTTGTCTAACTTTGGGAGAGGAGCAGATGTGGATTTTTAGAATTAACCTAGTGAGATAGGAAAAGTATAATATTAAGCAAGGTGTTCCAAATTCAGAAAGACAAAAACCTCATACTCTCTCATGTGGAGAATATGAGGATACCTGCAAAGATATGGGGGTGGGGGTAAAGCATGAAAAATAAGAGACCAAGAGAGGATAAAAATAGCGGACAAAGAAGGATGTGTGTGAAGACAGAAAGACACATAGAACATGAAAAAGGAAAGAGATGGGGACGATAGAGGGGGCATCAGAGATAGCAGGGTTGAGGACCTGAGAGGAGGAGAATCGCTAAAACACATTTTGTTTTAAAATGCCACAGTATCTAATGCCTTATATGCAGATTTACTATCTCTTAAATTTCCAAGTAAGAATGTGGGGCAGGTTATATAAGGGTATTTTGTCCGTGTCTCTTTCTGTGTCTTTCCATGTAATTTACTCTTAAGGGAGCTGACTTCTGAAGGGAAGAGGGGACATGGCACAGCTAGCTGTCAACTGGTCCAGTGTGGAGTCCTGTTTCCATGGGCTCAGTCAGAAATCTGCCTGTCACTGAGCAAGAGATCTTGGCACAGTTAATGAATCTGTTTATATGCCCATTGTTTTGTCTTAATTAAGATTTGATATGTGATGAGATGAGTGAGCATTAGCTAAGCATGAGAACAGTTCTCATCAGTAAAAACTCAGGGAAATGCAAATCAAAACAACTTTGAGATACCATCTTACACCTATCAGAATGGCTAAGATCAAAAACACAGAGAACAGCTTATGTTGGAGAGGATGTGGAAAAAGGGGAACACTCCTCCACTGTTAGTGGGAGTGCAATCTTGTACAGCCACTTTGGAAATCAGTATGGCGGTTTCTTAGAAAACTGGGAATCAATCTTCCTCAAGACCCAGCTATACCACTCTTGGGCATATACCCAAGGAATGCTCAAT